>CM073471.1:51802500-52385000 GCA_037074535.1 Gleditsia sinensis
ACTCGACCACAAACATCTTATTTGATTCTGAAATCTGCCCAACATAAAGTAACTCGATCCAATGTGCACTAAAAGCCAGAGCCTTAGAAACAAAAGCTGCATAAATAATTTTCTGAACATGATATGGAAATATAGTGAGAATTAAATCCCAGTAAGTTCAACAATAAATTATCATCAGTAAAGCTCATCACGTCATGTTCAGCTGTATAAACTACAGAAAATATCTTTGGTCACATGAATGCATTATATCTATGCACATAAGAATCATACTATAATGATATGTATGATATGATTAACTATTTTCAAAATATCATATGATGGCCATCAACTTATTCTCATTTCAAGCTACCCCGGTCAGGGTGAGTATCCTCTACTCTCCGGTACGGGCTTTTCTCGCTCCGTCCGACATGGCCCACTTTCTCTTTCTTTTCTCATTATCATGATCATAACCGTTGGTAGGGCGTCCCCTACTGGTGCACCACACGGATTGCCATGTGACCGTGCTTATTTCTTTTCTTTTCACAATGATAGCCAAAAATATGCTTTTAATAACAAGTATGTTCATCAAAATATAACTATTACCATAAATCATTGGTAATCATGCCATGAACATAACCATTTCAAATATCACTTTATAAAATATTTCCATGTCAAAATTTCATACTTAAGATGGTAAGAAGTTCATACAATGGCAATGGCTATGGCTATACTAGTCATTTATTAAGATTCATCTTCTTTTTTAAATACTAATTTTATTTCTTTATTTTCTTGATGAAGGTTTTCATCCTATCTAACCTTCTCTTACTAATCAGAGCATAACTCCCTCAATTTAACTCTGATGTAGGTGATCTTGGTGTCCATTTCAAGATAAAACAATTATCTAAAACTATTATGTTGAACATTGTAGCGAAAAATTAAGAAACAAAGGTGATATTACTCCCTCAAAGTACAGGATAGTTCCTCTCGGATAGGTTCTGACCTTTACTAACTAATTAGACCATATCTCCCAAATTGGAACTCCAAATTGAGTGATTCCAGTTGGTAAAAATCCATGAGCCATATATCTATAATTGTTATGTTGGCGTGCTATTTTAATTCCCTACAGAACATTCCCAGAAATACAAAAACTAAAGCATTAATAACATACTCTTCCCTGAATAAACATTTTCTGACCTCTGTTTACTAATCGGATCATATCTACCTCATATGAACTCCAACTTGCATAATTCCAGTGGGTATATTTCCATGAGACATAGATATATAACTTTAATGTTAACCATTTATTTTAATTCCATACAGATAATTCCCAGAAATTAAAATACAAAAGCTGTCCTAACATAATCTTCCCTGATGAACCATTTTCTGACCTTGGCTTACTAATCGGACTATATCTACCACATGTGGACTCCAAATTGAATGATTCCAGTGGCTAAAAATCCATGACACACATATCTTTAATTCTTATGTTAACCATTTATTTTAATTCCCTACCAATAATTCCCAGAAATTAAATTACCGAAGCTATCCTAACATATTCTTCCCTGATGATTCATTTTCTGACCTTTGACTACTAATCAGACCATATCTACCTCATATGGACTCCAAATGGAATGATTCCAGTGGGTGAAAATCCGTGACACATATATCTTTAATTCTTATGTTAACCATTTATTTTAATTCCTTATAGATTGTTCCCAGAAATTAAAATACCGAAGCTTAAAATTCTGTCAACCATAGCCATATCCATGCAGAACTATCTACACCAACCTAAGTATTCAAACATACATCACATGCAAGATCAATATGCAACATGATATAGCAACATCCATGACCAATCCTCAAAGTTCTAAGATCAAAATCTCATATAAATATTATGAGTTTCAAAGGTTTTCTTCAAAAAGAAATATTGTTAAACTTACCTGGAGCACTTAGTCTCCTAGACTTCTCCTTCCTCTTTCTTCATTTCTTCCTCTCCTTTCCTCACACTACCTTGCTTCTATTTTTGCTCTCCCTCACTTGGACGAAATTATAATGTTGTAAGGGTGGGTTTTCTTATATAGACCACCAAATAATTCACCTTTCATGATCATGGGTCTACCTTATCACAATTAGGATACACTTTGTTGAATTTTTGGAAAACAAACAACTTATGTTCTTGTCTTCCTCTTCCTTAGTCAAGATATGCATAGAAAAAGGAGATTTGTATTTTGAAAATTATGATGATATGTTCTTAAGATATGGGGCAAGATCCCTTTGATTTAGGGATTCATTTCCTTTTTCTTTTGTCTTAATCAAGTATGATAGATTTGCCTTTTTAAGTGGCAAATTTCTAGCCCTTGAATTTTTCTTACTTAACTAAAATTATTTGTGTAGGATAATGATGTTTTGTCATAATGCTATGTATTATTACCCACTTGCTAAAGTTATGAATGTAGGATATAGATGTTTTTGTCCTAAAGCCTTGTATTATTATGCCACTTGCCAAAATGATGAATGTAGAATCACACCACTTGTCAAATTTTTGTCTTAATGCCATGTCACTTAATCTTGATTACACTAATATTTCATCACTTTAATTTTATTTTTATTTTTATTTTTCCTCTTGGGTTTGGGCTCATTCTTGCCCATTTTCCTTACTTTGGTTAAAATTCTTCCTTTCATAATGGGCTTGGTCACATTTTCATGATTTTTGGGCTATCGGTCCAATTTCTATATCCTAGTCCAAGTCTATGTTTTATTTCTTCCTTGGCCTATCCTATTGGCTTGCTAAAAATTCATGTGAAGTAGAAAAACTCTATATGAAATGTCTATAGGTTAAAGCCCAATTACGGGTGGAGATACTAAACTCAGTAACTTTTGCTCTTAAATTAAGAAAGATTACCCTAATCCGATCTTCTTGAAATTTTAAGACCTTTACTTACTTCACAAAAATTTATCTTTCTTTACCTAAGAATTTCACCTTTCTTTAACATGTTTATTTCTAATATTTCCTCTTAGGTTTTCTTTCTTTACCTATTCCATTAATATTAGAACATTTCTATGCATATATGTAAGGTGAAGAATTTCTAAGGAAAATATCTAAAAATTACGGGATGTTACATTCTTCCCCCCTTTAAGAAATTCGGTCCCCGAATTTCAATCCATCCTACCACATGTAGGGAATGAAATTAAGGCATTATTCAGAGTTACCAAGCTTATTACCTAAATAATTAGAGATATCTTTTCTGTATGACATCTTTACTTTTTAATATGTCTATTCACTTGAGTGATTTTGCCATATAACTTAACCATAAGGATTTCTTTCAATCATAAGTTCTTCAATTGATATCCTCTAGCCCGTATGGATATATCTATGGGTCGATATTAGAAAACACACATATAAAGGAACATATACACCTTCATATTGTGTAACTATCTTTTCTTATTCCAAACTTCTATCAAGTCAATTTTTTTTTTCATATATCAACATCATCCCCTGAATATCATCATCTTACTCTATCATCTATTTTTATCCTCAAATCCTTTAATCAATATGTTAAACATACGTAGCAATAAATCCTTCAAACCTTTAATAACGTTTATGTACCATTGACGCATGTCTAATAATTCCAACTTACCTCATCACAGTAATTCTATACAAGCTTATTAACACCATTAAACTCATTGTCAAAAATTTCAATTATTTCTTCTATCATATCCAAAAGCACCTCATTCTAGCTTATGCCAATCCCATTTAATTCACCCAATCATTTGAAGAAAATTTGTGTTTTTTTTTTCCTAACAATTACTCATACATGAATTCTCAATTCCAACATAATTCACATCCTAGATACTAGACTCAATTTAGCATGATATAATCCTTTAACACAAATATCTTGATAACCTACATTATTTCCGGACATGGTTCTCAGAATATTCTCTATATTTCCAAATTAAGAGTTCAAAGACTAACTTAAATCCTACTTCCTATATTTTATTCCTCGAGAACTTCAACACCACTAATTCTCTTGATTACATTCGTCAAAACACCATAAGACCATCATCCGTCCATTCTTTTCAAACCTTTCATTATTTTAACCTATTAACAACTTAGACACCATAACAACCAAGTTTCAAAGGAAGAAATTATCTTTAATTGTAATGAGGGAAAATAACCTTGCATTTAATGCCAACCGTTAATGAGTGAAACAGACGAAAAGCATAATAGAGAATGGTTCCAAAAGCGAAAGTCAAAAGTTTTGACAAAGCATTGAAAAATATTAAAATCGGTGGCCGCAATTCTTGAAAATCTGTAAACAAAAATCTATCTATGATTTCAACAAAAATCGGTGGCCGCAAATTTTGAATATATGTGTCAGAATCAACTTTAAATCCATTGGTATTCGGTGGAAAGATATCACATGGAAAAAGAAACATTTTTGAGCTTATAAAAGTCTGTGAAAATCAAAGAATATGTAGTTAACTGGTAGGATGCAGTTGATTGCTTTAAAATAGATGTAATTAATCAACTGTAAATTAACCAGTCCAAATTAAAATTTCTCAAAATAGCTAGTCGACTTAATAATACTGATAGTCGACTGGCGAAAACATTGAGAATACAAAATAAATCATTTGATTGCATTTTTTTTTTTACTTTTTTTTTTCAATGACGGCTATCACCTAGAACTTTTCTACAAGAATCAAAACATCAATGCTTCATCAAAGACAACAAGATAAAGACAGATTTCTGGTGATATCTTATCTTATACTCTTTATGTGCTTAATATGGGTTACAGTCATACTACTGTACATATACATGCTTGCCGTCATTTTTGAATTTTTTTTTATTTACCTTTAATTTAGTTGATATTCATAGTTGTTCTAATAATACCCGGCCTATTCGCATAGCTATTATAAATATGTCTTTCTCTGATTTCTATAAATACTTACATTAGTATCTTTGTATATTCTCAAAGTTAAGGTGATAGAAATTATGGAGGGAACAACATTCCGTCAGTTTCGAAATATCTGTGTCTTTTGTGGTTCCAGTCCTGGAAAAGATGAGGAGTATGTTAAAGCAGCACAAAATCTGGGTATGGTGCTGGCTAGGAGAAAAATTCATTTAGTGTATGGTGGAGGTAACTGTGGGTTAATGGGGTGTGTGGCTACAGCTGCACATGCAGGGGGATGCCAAGTTCTAGGTATTATTCCTACAGCTCTAGCTACATCCAGCAATATAGGGAAGACAATTGGGGAAGAATATATGGTAGTTTCCATGCATGAACGCATGGCTAGAATGATGAGCAATGCTGAAGCCTTCATTGCCTTACCAGGTGGTTTTGGTACTTTAGAGGAGATTTTCCAAATAGTCTCTTGGGCACAACTAAATATGCATCACAAACCGATAGGTTTGTTAAATGTTAATCACTTCTTTGATGGTTTGTTATCTTTTCTAGATCAAGCTGTGGAACAGAGGTTTATCTCACACTCAGCACGACAAATTCTCATCTCAGCTTCAAATGTTGAGGAGTTGATTGATGCTTTACAAGCCTATGTTCATGTACCTGATCTAACTATTACTCCAGTAGAATGGACGGCAGATAACCGCAGGAAGCGTAAATTGGATTTGGATCTTCATCTTTAAATGTAGTAAAACGTAACTATTATTGTACTACTTTTACTTTCTTAGACTCTACTTGTATACCATATTTACCAACCATACTCCTTTAGAGTTGGTAAAACTATCTTTGAATGTTGCTTATGATCCTCTGAACTTTTGAAATATTCTAGTATATCATCCATATATATAATAACAAATTGTTCCAAGGATGACCTAATTACTATTCATTAAATTTATGAATGCAGCTAAAGGTTTGTCAATTTAAATGCATCACCAAGAACTCATAATGCCCATAATAAGTCCTACATCCTCTTCTCTTATCCTTAATTAATGTTACTCATATCCCAAATCTATTTGTGGAAAAATATTGAACACCTTATAACTGGTCAAACAGGTAATCTATACGAGCTAATGAGTTTCTATTCTACATTGTTACCTTATTCAACTGTCTACAATCTATGCATAGTCATAGTAATCCATCTTTCTTTTTCACAAATAGAACTAGAGCACTCCAAATAAAAGTACTAGGGCATTTAAATCCCTTGTCTAACAAGTCTTGTAAATATTTTTTTTCCAGTAACTAGAATAATTCTTTTCTGATGTGGAAATACTGCAACCACGGAGCATACTAAGATTTTTCAAATAAAACCGGCACTTTCAAAATTTCTTGGAAATTTTATATGAGTACTAGGGTAAATTCCATGTTAAAATTCCACACAAATATCTCGGTAACTGGATAGTAATTGTAGTCTGTAAACAGCGCACCAGAAAAGTTCCCAGGAAAGAGAGGTGGGTCACTAATGGACACGCTTAAGTACCAAGTCTTTCCTTGCCAGAGCTTTCCTTAGACATGCACTTTTCACAAATCACAATTTTTTTTTTTAAATTCAATCGATATCATTCTATATAGGGATATAGATACTAGTTGGGTTCTAAGGAGTAAATCAATACCAAATTCTCGAATTGCTGCGGCAAGGTTGTGCAAGATTTTCTCCGCATTGTTTGCCGGATTCCGCCTTGGTGGTGCCATTTCCTACTGTGGGAAAAATAAATTTATGCTACTATTGAGGTGATCAAGCCCAATAGTTAGTTTCAAAATAATATTTAACAGCAGTCATAACACCACCTCGGCATATAGATAAGAAACACTAGTAATTTCTTACCTATATGAGTCACTGATCCCCTACACAGCACAACCACAACATACTCAAGACACTATAAGATCGATTCAGATAACCATCCACCCACTGGCCATCTAGGATCGACCTGCTCTGATACCAATTATGTAACAACCTCTTTTTTTTTCCTTTATTATTATACAATATTGAGTTCACATACATGTCATTAATCAAAACAGACGTATAACATATCAAACACATAGATATTTACATCTTGTTTATTTTGGTTGACCGATTCCGGAGATACAGGTGCGGGTGGTTGCACCTTCACCGGGATCTGAGCCAACTCGACCACAAACATCTTATTTGATTCTGAAATCTGCCCAACATAAAGTAACTCGATCCAATGTGCACTAAAAGCCAGAGCCTTAGAAACAAAAGCTGCATAAATAATTTTCTGAACATGATATGGAAATATAGTGAGAATTAAATCCCAGTAAGTTCAACAATAAATTATCATCAGTAAAGCTCATCACGTCATGTTCAGCTGTATAAACTACAGAAAATATCTTTGGTCACATGAATGCATTATATCTATGCACATAAGAATCATACTATAATGATATGTATGATATGATTAACTATTTTCAAAATATCATATGATGGCCATCAACTTATTCTCATTTCAAGCTACCCCGGTCAGGGTGAGTATCCTCTACTCTCCGGTACGGGCTTTTCTCGCTCCGTCCGACATGGCCCACTTTCTCTTTCTTTTCTCATTATCATGATCATAACCGTTGGTAGGGCGTCCCCTACTGGTGCACCACACGGATTGCCATGTGACCGTGCTTATTTCTTTTCTTTTCACAATGATAGCCAAAAATATGCTTTTAATAACAAGTATGTTCATCAAAATATAACTATTACCATAAATCATTGGTAATCATGCCATGAACATAACCATTTCAAATATCACTTTATAAAATATTTCCATGTCAAAATTTCATACTTAAGATGGTAAGAAGTTCATACAATGGCAATGGCTATGGCTATACTAGTCATTTATTAAGATTCATCTTCTTTTTTAAATACTAATTTTATTTCTTTATTTTCTTGATGAAGGTTTTCATCCTATCTAACCTTCTCTTACTAATCAGAGCATAACTCCCTCAATTTAACTCTGATGTAGGTGATCTTGGTGTCCATTTCAAGATAAAACAATTATCTAAAACTATTATGTTGAACATTGTAGCGAAAAATTAAGAAACAAAGGTGATATTACTCCCTCAAAGTACAGGATAGTTCCTCTCGGATAGGTTCTGACCTTTACTAACTAATTAGACCATATCTCCCAAATTGGAACTCCAAATTGAGTGATTCCAGTTGGTAAAAATCCATGAGCCATATATCTATAATTGTTATGTTGGCGTGCTATTTTAATTCCCTACAGAACATTCCCAGAAATACAAAAACTAAAGCATTAATAACATACTCTTCCCTGAATAAACATTTTCTGACCTCTGTTTACTAATCGGATCATATCTACCTCATATGAACTCCAACTTGCATAATTCCAGTGGGTATATTTCCATGAGACATAGATATATAACTTTAATGTTAACCATTTATTTTAATTCCATACAGATAATTCCCAGAAATTAAAATACAAAAGCTGTCCTAACATAATCTTCCCTGATGAACCATTTTCTGACCTTGGCTTACTAATCGGACTATATCTACCACATGTGGACTCCAAATTGAATGATTCCAGTGGCTAAAAATCCATGACACACATATCTTTAATTCTTATGTTAACCATTTATTTTAATTCCCTACCAATAATTCCCAGAAATTAAATTACCGAAGCTATCCTAACATATTCTTCCCTGATGATTCATTTTCTGACCTTTGACTACTAATCAGACCATATCTACCTCATATGGACTCCAAATGGAATGATTCCAGTGGGTGAAAATCCGTGACACATATATCTTTAATTCTTATGTTAACCATTTATTTTAATTCCTTATAGATTGTTCCCAGAAATTAAAATACCGAAGCTTAAAATTCTGTCAACCATAGCCATATCCATGCAGAACTATCTACACCAACCTAAGTATTCAAACATACATCACATGCAAGATCAATATGCAACATGATATAGCAACATCCATGACCAATCCTCAAAGTTCTAAGATCAAAATCTCATATAAATATTATGAGTTTCAAAGGTTTTCTTCAAAAAGAAATATTGTTAAACTTACCTGGAGCACTTAGTCTCCTAGACTTCTCCTTCCTCTTTCTTCATTTCTTCCTCTCCTTTCCTCACACTACCTTGCTTCTATTTTTGCTCTCCCTCACTTGGACGAAATTATAATGTTGTAAGGGTGGGTTTTCTTATATAGACCACCAAATAATTCACCTTTCATGATCATGGGTCTACCTTATCACAATTAGGATACACTTTGTTGAATTTTTGGAAAACAAACAACTTATGTTCTTGTCTTCCTCTTCCTTAGTCAAGATATGCATAGAAAAAGGAGATTTGTATTTTGAAAATTATGATGATATGTTCTTAAGATATGGGGCAAGATCCCTTTGATTTAGGGATTCATTTCCTTTTTCTTTTGTCTTAATCAAGTATGATAGATTTGCCTTTTTAAGTGGCAAATTTCTAGCCCTTGAATTTTTCTTACTTAACTAAAATTATTTGTGTAGGATAATGATGTTTTGTCATAATGCTATGTATTATTACCCACTTGCTAAAGTTATGAATGTAGGATATAGATGTTTTTGTCCTAAAGCCTTGTATTATTATGCCACTTGCCAAAATGATGAATGTAGAATCACACCACTTGTCAAATTTTTGTCTTAATGCCATGTCACTTAATCTTGATTACACTAATATTTCATCACTTTAATTTTATTTTTATTTTTATTTTTCCTCTTGGGTTTGGGCTCATTCTTGCCCATTTTCCTTACTTTGGTTAAAATTCTTCCTTTCATAATGGGCTTGGTCACATTTTCATGATTTTTGGGCTATCGGTCCAATTTCTATATCCTAGTCCAAGTCTATGTTTTATTTCTTCCTTGGCCTATCCTATTGGCTTGCTAAAAATTCATGTGAAGTAGAAAAACTCTATATGAAATGTCTATAGGTTAAAGCCCAATTACGGGTGGAGATACTAAACTCAGTAACTTTTGCTCTTAAATTAAGAAAGATTACCCTAATCCGATCTTCTTGAAATTTTAAGACCTTTACTTACTTCACAAAAATTTATCTTTCTTTACCTAAGAATTTCACCTTTCTTTAACATGTTTATTTCTAATATTTCCTCTTAGGTTTTCTTTCTTTACCTATTCCATTAATATTAGAACATTTCTATGCATATATGTAAGGTGAAGAATTTCTAAGGAAAATATCTAAAAATTACGGGATGTTACAAAGTGTGCATACTTACTTAGCCTGTCCACCACTACCTTTATAGTGTCGAACCAGCGGGATTTAGGTAGCTATATGAAGTCCATGCTAATGTCCTCCCAAACTTGCTTAGGGATTGGCAAAGGTTGGATTAACCTTGCTGGGCTCATGGCTTGGTATTTATTATTCTGGAAAACCTTGCATTGAGCTACAAACACCTGACCATCTCGTTTCATCACTTCCTAATACAAATTCTCAACTAACCTCTTATAAATGCAAAGATACCTAGAATGGCTACCCAGTGGTGAAGAATGAAACTCTGTAATCTTAGGAAGACTTCTTGGGAATGACCAGCTTATCACAAAAAATTAAGCACCCATTTCGAATATTGTATCTAACTAGGGGTTGTTGCCCTGTAATTATTTGTTGCTTAATCTTAGTAAGCCTGACATTCTTTTGAACCTCTTTATCCCAAGCCTCGATTTCTGTATATTGCCATAATGAGAAAGCTTTTAGCTTGAGGTTTTCTCCTCTTCTAGATAGAGCCTCTATTCTCAACCCCTAATTTGTATTGAATCATGAACTGGTAGCCTGTAAGTTTTGTTATCCATTTTGCTTCAAGCTCAAGTATTTTATGTTCGAATATGAATTTGAGAGCCTTTTGATCTTTCTAAATTATGAACATGTGTCCCATCAAATAGTGTCTACATTTCTTTACTGCAAAAACTATAGCCATAAGTTCCGTCTCATACACTAAACTTTATTGAGCTCGGTTTGAGAGAACTTGGTTGTAGTATGCAATAGGTCTCTTGTTCTACATTAAAATTTCCCCAACACTAGTTTTGGATGCACCAGTCTTAATCTCAAAGAGCTTGTTTATGTTAGGCATAGCTAGGCGGGGATTGTAGAAATAGCTATTTTTAAAACTTCAAATGTTGTTTGAGCTGATTCACTCCATTTAAAAGCATCTTTCTTCAGAAATTTCATCAATGGTGTTGCGATATTTCCATAATCCTTAAAAAACTTGTGATAGTAACCTATGAGTCCCAAAAATCCCCTTAAGGCCTTTATATCTTTTGGTTTTGGCAAATTTATCATGCTCCCAATCTTGATGGGATCATCTTGTATTCCTTCTACTGAAATTATATGGCTAAGGTACTCTAACTTGTACTTCCCAAAAGTGCACGTCTTCATATTAATGATTAGCTTGTTTCTTTAGAGAATTTCCAGTGCTTCCCTCAAATATAGAACATGACTGGTCATATCAGGGCTATAAATGAGGATGTCATAAAAAAATACTAGCACAAACTTTCTAATATGCTCCTTAAAGATGTCATTGATAAAAAATTGAAAGGTAGAGGGTTTGTTGGTCACAGTCTGAAGGGCATTACCATGAACTCATAGTGCCTTTCAAAAGTACAAAAAGTTGTCTTGACTTCATCCTTGGTCTAATGCATATTTGGTGATACCCTAACTTTAAATCTAACTTAGAAAAAACCTTGGCAGCACCTAACACATCCAGTAGCTCATCAATGGTTGGGATTGGAAATTTGTCAAGAATGTTAATTTCATTCAATGTTCTAAAATCCACACAAAACCTCTAACTATTATCCTTCTTCCGTACCAATAACACAGGGCTCGAACATAGGCTATTACTTAGGCGGATAATTATAGTTACCAGCATATCCTTGACTAGGCATTCAATCTTAGCCTTTTGAGAGTGAGGGTATCTATAGGAGCAGATATTCAGGGGTCACCCTCCTTCCTTTATCAATATAGCATGGTCCCAAGACTTAAAAGGTAGCAATCCTTGTAGGTGTTCACACTGTTGCATAATTTGTTAGAAGTTGATGAATTCTCACATCTAACTGTTGGTTTGTGGTTTCTTGGAGAATGATATCTTCAAATTCTATTTAAAAACCTTTTTCACCCTTATTTATGGATCACATCATTATTTTGAGTGAAATCAAGGCTTTGGATAGCATCGGATCTCCCCTTAAGTAAACAGCTTCATTCCCTAATTTGAACCTTATAGTCAACAGCTTCTAGTTTGCTTTTACTTCCCCTAAGGATTCTAACCACTCCACTCCCAAGATTATATCGACTCCTCATAAATCGAAGAGGTAAAAATTTTGCTACACTTGAATACCCTGCATTTCTACTTCCATGTTCTTACAAACACCTTCCCTATGTGATGCCCCGATATCCACTATAATTATCACCTTCTCTCTATATATTTCTCCTGAGTTTTGTAGTTTTTCCTCATGTTAATCCTACTACCAAATTAATAGATAATGCCATTAAATCTGCCGCATCTTTATCATTCTTAGTTTCCTCAATTTCTAGTTCCCTTATAGCCTCTTTTCCTCCTTTGCCCGCAGTTGTAGAAAGGATCAAGACACTGAGTTTCTCATTCTTGCACCTATGGTTGGGTCCAAATTTTTCATCACACTTGAAGCATAGACCCTGCTCCCTCTTCTTGTTGATTTCTTCTTTAGTCAGTCTACAAAATCATCCTTTGTTGCTTTTGGTCAAAGCTAAAATGCTTTGTTCCACATTAATAGTCAAGATTTTCAAGCTATAGATGGAGTTACTAATTAAAATGCTCCTGAGACATTTAGGTATACCTGATATCCTACTAGAACTAGGGTGAGGAATGCTACCTATCCACTTTGGTGTTTGCATCATCTTGAAGATCTTCCCAGACTTGTCCTCCTTTTGCTTTTCCAACACCATGTTCCTTTCTTCAATTTTTTGGGCCATGTCCATCACCTTTAGTAGCGATTGCCTCAGCTCAACCCGATGTCATTTTAAGCCCATTTTGAAAAGCTCTTATTAGCATTTCTTCAGGAGCCTTTTTCAATGAAGTTGATAGGATCTCAAATTGCTCACTGTATTTGTTCACGGTGTGTTCTTGTCGCAATGCCATTAGAACTTCGTATTTGTTTCCCTATCATGAGTGATGAAATCACAGAATAAGTTCCCTCTTGAACTCCCTTTAATTTTAAACTAGGTGCCTTAATTCCAGCCATTGAAGCAAATTCAATGCCCTACCTTCGAGGCATACTGTCACTGCCTCCATCTTCTCTCCCACTAAAATTCTATTGCTGGAAAAATATCATTCCACTTGAAACAGCCATCCAATCGGTTCATCTTCTGTGAAAATTAGTAGCACTAACTTACGGTATTTGTTGAGTTCCCTTTCCCTACTGGAGCTATCGCCACCTGTAGTACCTTCACTAAGATTAGTTCCTAAATGCAAAGACTGGTTGTTTCCTCCCTTTCCTATACTCTTCTGTCTATGCGGCCTACTGCATCCTTAATTTCCATTACCTATATTCCTTTAAGTGAATGATATCTTCCTTGACCAACACTATATCCCTTCAACACTAACCATTCTCCTAGTCTATCGCTTTAATACTAAATTTGATAGAACCTTCAATTCTTATTCAATTCCATAAACCATATAGTACACTAAAAGAGGATAATAGAAACAAAACAAAACACTCTGCAATCCTAACTTTTGAGAGGTTAGGTTCTCTCCCTTATTTCCAGAAAAACTTTTTCCTCCCCCCACTAAGATAATGCACCTTGATTATAAACTGCCAGCCTTCATGCCAGAGGCAGTTACAACCTCAGTTTCCTTTTCTACCCCTTTTTTTCTTTCTAGAATACACCCTAAGACCTTGGCTACTCAGGCCTGGCCCATACTCATCATTGTTTCCTTTCCTAGCGTATTTCTTCACAATAAGGGGTCCATTAATGTGCCTTCTAAGTGTAGTATTTTTTTTGTTTAGCATTCAAGGCTTGGACATCCTTCCTTGCCTATTGTAAATCATATTCTTCAACCTTGTAACAGTGTTGGACATCTTTCCTTACCCTTATGGAAATAGCTTCTATGCCATTCTCTTATTGGGATGTTACCTTTCAAACCACCATTTACTTAAACAATAGGCTACCTACATTAGTTCTTGGTTTTAATAGTCCTTTGGAAATTCTATTTTATACCAAACTAGTTTACCATTTCTTGAGAATTTTTGTTTTTGCATTTTACCCTTGTATACGACCTTGTAATTCCTATAAGCTACCTTTTAGATCTATCAAATATGTCTTTCTTGGTTATTCCTTGCATCATAAAGGTTAAATATGTCTTGATCCTTCAAATGACAAAATTTGCATTTCATGAGATGTTCTATTTGATGAAACTTCTTTCCTTTTCTCCTTTGTTTTTATTTAGGATTCAAACTTCTCCTTTCCTTCTACTTTTGTTTCTTACCTCCTATCATTCCTTTAGTTTCTTCAATGTTGCCACGTGACAATACTTCAAATCTCGTAAATTATGATTGTGATAGAAGATATCTTACTGATAGTACTGATTTTCACATCTGACTTAGGTACAAGAGCACCTATCTCTAATGGTTTTAAACACCTAATGGTAAGCATAAGAAAAGTAGGTGTTTTTAAGCCTAAGGCTTTCTTTATTCTTGTTGAACCTATATTTGTCACAGTAACCTTGGAAATAACTAAGTGGAAAACAATAATGTTAGAGGAGTATGAACCTTTGCAGAAGAATAACATTTGGCAGCTAGTTCCTTTTCCCCAAGGTAAGAAACCTATAGGTTGCGAGTGAGTTTTCAAAGTCAAACAACATCCTTATGGCTTAGTATAAAGGTACAAATCTTGGTTACTGGCCAAAGGCTTCAACCAACAATATGGTTTTGCCTATACCAAGACTTTTAGTCTAGTTATGAAATAAGTGACTATGAAGACTATTTTGACTATTGCTTTATCTAAAGAATGGTCTATAAAGTAGTTAGATGTTAATAATGCCTTCCTAAATGGGTCATTGATTGAAGAAGCATACATGACATAGCTTTCAGGCTTTGAAGTTGGCGATAAAGGGTTGGTTTATTAACAAAGGCTTTGTATGGCCTTAAATAAGCCCCTTAGGTTTGGTTCCAAAAACTAGCAAATACTTTGCATAAACTTGAGTTTGTAAGTTCCAAGTGTGACCCTTCTCTTTTTATCAAGTTTATTGCAAGTATAGTTACATATATTCTTGTATATGTGGATGACATTTTGTTAACTAGTAGCTCTAGTTCTAAAGTTTAGTCTCTTATCACCAAATTAAATCATCTAGGTGAATTGCATTAATTTTTGGGAATAGAGGTTAAGAAGACACCTAATGGTGGTTTGCACTTGTCTTAGAAGAAATATATTACTAATTTGCCCTCAAAAGCCAACATGGTAGTAGCTAATCCTATAAAAACTTAAATGACCAGTACTCAATCTATTTGCTAATAATGGTGCTAATGTTGAAGATCATTACTTATATCAATCCATAGTAAGGGCACTCCAATATATTACTATAACTAGATCAGAGCTTTCCTTCTCTATTCTTAAATTGTGCCAATTTATGAAGTTTTTTTAACACTCATTGGAAGGCTATTAAACATATTCTAAGGTATCTTGCTAGCATAATGGATCATGGTCTTCATTTGGTTCCATATCAGCCCCTTGATCTCAAGTCTTATTGTAATGATGGCTAGGGTTGTGATATTGATTATTGAAGGTCAATAAGTGGTGGTTGTGTCTCCTTAGGACAAAACCCTATCTCTTGGGTGTCTAGGTCCACCATTGAAGTAGAATATAGAAGCTTGGCCAATACTTTTGCTAAACAAGCATGGATAAAGTCCTTATTTACAAAATTAAGGTTGTCTTTGCCCAGTATTCTAGTTGTATACTATAACAATTTGAGTGTTGTATTGCTCTTAGCAAATCTAGGCTTACACTAATGAATTAAGAAAATAGAACTTGATTCAAATTTCATTAGGGAGAGTCATTAAACAACTCCAAGTTTAGCATATTCCCTCTCAACTTCAGCTAGCAAATGTTCTTACCAAATCTCTCCCCTATTCCTTCTTTGATAAGTTTAGGTTCAAACTTAGTGTGGTAAATCATACCACCCTAGATTTGAGGAGGGATGTTAAATAAAAACATTAAAGAGGGAATTTATTGGTATATTTTAATTGTATTTCAATTACTTAGTTAAGCTTAGGTGTACACTTTATTACTTTTCATTTGTTTTGTAATAGAGTTAGTTTATGTTAACTTGCCTATATATAGGCAATTCATGTACAAAAGTGTTATGATAGAATGGAAGTTTTTCTTGTGAACTTGCATTAATTTGAGAATCACTACATGATTAACTTAACTAGAACATTAGAAATAAGTGTTTTAGATAATTAAACTGATAAACCAATAAATCGGTTGACAATCCTATTCAAAACATTAATTGGGCTAGTTTACATGTAATTGTTTTTGACTTTCTTATTATTTGTTAATATAACGTAAGCCCATGTTAGAAAAGCATCTAACCCCTTGATATAGTACTAGTTGGACCATTACTCTACTTATATAGAGAATGAAAGAGATTCCACTTCGCCTTTTAAGCATCTTATACTATTAGCTACACTCTTCTAGTAAGACTTGTCACGGTCTAGGTTTTTGAGCATGTAATTGGAAAAGAAATGAGGATTAACTTACTTCGTAAACCTAAACCTCTAAAACGATGCATAAACATCAAAGTTCATTAAATTTAAAATATTAAAACCTCAAAAACTTTGTTAGAAAACCTTTTCTCACAGCTTTAAACGTAAAAGAAACATGAATGAAAACTTGGCCTTTCCAATCAAACATTATATGATATCAAAAAGTTAAATATCTGAAACTCATAAGCTATCCATAACTCGCATTTACATATGTTTGAAAACATCATTCACATTTAATTACAAAACCATTTATGATAAAACAAACATAACAGATATGCATGGAAGCGTTCCCACTTGTCACAACGCACGATCCCATTTTAACCTTATTTGAAAAACATAAAAAGGAGATAAGTGAATCTTGTGGCTAAGTGAGTAGATAACATAAGCTATAAGGGAACAAAACAAACGACATGCACTAGATTTTCATAATCAAACCATACATTAATCAATTTCGACTTCAAAAGAAATTAATATACTAAAAACCACTTTAAAATAAGGCGCAAGAAATTACATGATAGTCTCTCAAAATAACATCTTTCCAAAAATATGAATTTCAGTTATTCAAATTAAGGCCATAAGGTTCAATCTTACCATTATCAAAATACCATAGCAAATACAAACTTGTCATTATCATAATTCTTATAGTTTAATAAGGGTTTGCTTTAGGAAAAATCTCATAGATAACTCTTGTTGAAATATCATAACCTTTACCTATCACAAAACTCTTACTTAAGCTAGGCATACTATTTATTAATAAAACAATTCCTTTATGCCATACTCAACGTTTTCCTTAAGAAAAAACATTGTAGAAAAAAACATAAATATTATTAGATGATAATTTAAGTTTTTGATGAACCTAAATACATAGCTTTTCAATAAAAGACAGGAATCATAATTTTCGGAAAGTGTTTAATAAGATTAAGAGAAGTTGTTAGTAGAAAAGAAGATAGGGTAGAATAAATAAAATAAAATGAAACATGTTAATTTGAAAAGAAATTGGTGAAAAATGTGATTTGAATCAAAGTTTTAAATTAAGAAAAAGAAGTTTGGGAAAAGGAAAGCTTATGGCTTAAAATATGACATTTAAAACTTCCATTGACAACTACCAAAGTCTAGATCATACATAAGCTCAAAATTCAATAAATGAGATTCATGTACTAGTAACCGCCAATCTCAACATTTAATTTCATAATAAACACCTTTGAATTCCTTTGCAACAGTGATTTACCAAAGTTAAAATACAATTTGGAATTCAAGGATTGGCTAGATACAATTGCTTAGAAAGTTAATAAAGTATATAATTGAAATTAGAAAGTTTATGGGGTTTTATTTTATAAATAATGATATTTTAGTAAAAGAAAGTTGTAATATACTAGCGATACATCTTCAAACTTTAATCAATTTCAATGATTTGTTTAAAAATATAGGTTCAAGAGTTGCTAAATATAATCACAAGATCTTCATAATTGAAAATGTATATAAAATTTTGTTTAAAATATTTAAAGTTAACGATAACTAGTTATAAAAAAAAAGAATGAAACTTAAGTTCACAGTTTAGGGAATCATAGTATATTAGGGTAATGGTGAACCTTGTTTACATAATTATATTGCTTAACTTAACATGTGTCCCACGACAACAATAATCTTATATTCAATTGTGATGAGTGAGTTTTATACTCATAAATTAAATACTTTCATATTATCTTTTTGCCATATTTAAGCACTTATTTATCTTATTTATCTTTAGTTTTGTGTATCTTTTACAGTTATGAAGAAGAATAGAAAGTGGACTCAATTAGAAGAGTTGAAGCAAATTTATCTTTCTTTGGGTATTATGTCTATAAATCAAGAAGATAAAATCAATTCATTAGGGATGGTCGAGCAAAGAGTCATTATACATATCTTCATTAAGGATGCATCCTAGTGAATACGTGCATCAAGTTAATCTTGATTTATGACATATTTTCAAAAGAACTGAAGCATAAATATTCAAGACAAAACACCAATGTTGAAGGAACATAGATAAATACTTGAGCCAAAAAAATATTCATAACTTTTTATCCAAAATTCAAATTAATGTGATCATTGATCTTGTGAAGAAATGAATCAATTATCTCCAAACTTGTATTTCATAGTAATTTGAACTTCTGACGTTATAGAAGCCAAAATTAGGCCAAAAAAGAATATTCTTGCTGTTGTAGTCCAACCTGTAACATCCCGATTTTTCCTTAAAATACTAATGGGTATTTATGTAATCTTTAATGTAAGGGTTGTATTGTAATGCTTTGAGAGAGTGACAATTATGTAATTTCAATAGACTATCAATGATGTAAATACTTTAAAGTGGTATTTTGGTATTTATACGATTTTTTAGTATTTATACGATTTTGGGTAGAATGGCATTTTGGTAATTCCAACCAAGTAGCTTGGAAGTGTTTCTAAAACACTTAAATGGTAGGCTAGAAGTGTTTCTAAAACACTTGAATGGTAGGCTAGAAGGATTTCTAAAACACTTGAATGGTAGGCTAGAAGGATTTTTAAAACACTTGATTGGTAGGCTAGAAGAATTTTTAAAACACTTGAGTGATGATGATGGTTTTGACTATCAAAGGGGAGGGGGAGTGATCAGAAAAATTCAGAAAGGAGAGAACAAGAAGAAGAGAGAGGAAGAAGAGAGAGAAAGAAGAGAGAGAAAGTGCAAGAGGAGAGAATCAAGGTAGGTTTTCTTGATCCAAATTCTTCTATACTCATCTTTTCTTCAATGGATCCTAAATCAAGTTATGGATGTAGGTTTTGGTGGTGAGAAATTGGTATTCAAAGTTTAGGAAGCTTGCTAAGGTAGGCTTAACACCTACTCTCCACAAAGTTTTGATGCAATTTCTATATTTTACAAGTGATTAAATGATTGTGCAACATGTGGGATGTATATTATGTGGATTTTTCTATTCTGGTTATTTCGAATTTCTGGGCAAAATCAGTAACAATTTTAAAGAAAGTATCAACATAAGAATTGTAGCTATGTGTCTCACGAATTTATAGGATCTGAGAACACCTAATTTGGAGTCAATATGAGGGAGATATGACCCAAGAAGTAAGAAGAGGTCATAGAACATGAAGAGTCTGGAATCCAGAATTTGTAAATATGAGTACCTTTAATGTTTGAATTTCTTGGACTACTTTGTACGGAATTGGAAAATATGGTAAACATATAAGTTGTAGATAATTTGCTTAGATTTACATAGACACCAAAATAACCTTAATCGGAGTTAAAATGAGAGAGTTATGATCTGATTAGAGAGGAAAGGTCACAGAACCCGAAGAGTCTTGAATCCAGAATTTGTAAATATGAGTGCTTTAGTGTTTGAATTTATGGGTCTACTCTGTAAGGAATTAGAAAATATGGTAAACAAATAGGTTGTAGATAATTTTCGTAGCTTTACAGAGAGACCAAAATAACCGTAATCGGAGTTAAAATGAGAGAGTTATGTTCCGATTAGTGAGAAAAGGTCACAGAACCCGAAGAGTCTGGAATCCAGAATTTATAAATATGAGTGCTTTAGTGTTTGAATTCCTGTGACTAATCAGTAAGGAATTAAAACATATTGTTAACATCAAAGTTGTAGGTAATTTTCTTAGCTTTACAGAGACACCAAATTAACCTTAATCGGAGTTAACATGAGAGAGTTATGTTCTGATTAGTGAGGAAAGGTCACAGAACCCGAAGAGTCTGGAATCCAGAATTTGTAAATATGAGTTCTTTAGTGTTCGAATTTCTGGGACTAATCAGTAAGCAATGAGAAAATATTGTGAACATCAAAGTTGTAGGTAATTGTCTTAGCTTTACAAAGACACTGAAATCACCTTAATCGGAGTTGAAATGAGAGAGTTATGGTCTGATTAGTGAGGGACGGTTACAGAACACGGTCCAGCCGTGTTCTGAGTTTCAAGGCCGTGTTTAGGGCTGAAAAATCTTATTTTTCACTGTTTTCTATAGGAAAAAGAACTTTGTTTGTTGAAGGGATTTTAGAAACCAATTGACCAAGAGAAATACTTCTAAAGTGATTTTTTTATATCACCACAATATTATTTTATTTACTTGATTTCAAAAGGGCTACATTGAATATTGATTTGAGATATTTTGAAAGAGTGATATAGATGGAAATACCTATTGAACATATGATTTGAAATATGCTCATGGTAAGAGTTGTGATGTATATTTATATAACTTATTGAACATGAAAATGATATTTTTGCATTGCATTTATTATTGGTTGACAAGCGTAAAGCTTGCGATGAGTTGCTTGGTGCATATGCATTGCACTTGACTTGAGTGGACATCGATGAATATCGGTGGGTTGTATGGCTGTGACGGTACCGGGTAGGGGATGCCCTACTAGCCTGAGTGAGCCGATGAGGGCACCCAACCACATGAGAATAAAAGAGAAGTAAATGAGAATAAAAGAGAAGCAAATGAGAATAAAAGAGAAGTAAATGAGAATAAAAGAGAAGCAATGAGTGAAAATGTGTGATTTTTATAGCTGGCAAGCGATGAGCATTGCGCAACATGAAGAGCTATGTTTTTCATGCATTGAGTGTGCCAGATTGCCGAGTGAGGCAGGTGTATTAGAAGTTATGATTTTATCATAAAAGCTTGATATTTTCTGTAGTTTATACAGCTGAACATAATATCTGTTTTTACACATTTTATTATAAATGGTTGAGTCTACTGGGAACCATGTTCTCACTATTTTGTGGTGTTAAGTTCAGATAAAAGGAAGTGAGATGCTTCCATGGACAGCGTTGCCAGCAAAGATCCCGATGTCAGCACCACCTCCTCACCCTTTGTGTTTTAAGGGTGGTGTGCTGTATGGAGACTTTTGTATTTGTATTGTAATTATGACAAGTATTGTATTATGAATACTTATGCGGGATTTGTAATATACATATATGGGTTTTTATGCAAATATATATTGTTATGAGAATTGTGATAAAAAGAAAAAAAAATATGGTGTTACATAGTTGGTATCAGAGCCGGTCGATCCTAGGCGACCATTGGGTGGGTGGTCACCTAGGTTGACTTAGTAGAGTCTTACATGGTTATGCGGTAATGTTGAGTAAGGTAGCATATAAATTCAGTAGGAAATTACTAGTGTTTCCTAACTGTATACTTAGTGGTGTAATGCTTACTGTAATTTTTTAAACTACTATTGAGATTGATCACCTCAATAAAAAAAAAACTGATATTTTGCTTCACTAATACAGTAAGTGATGGCACCACCAAGAAAGAATCCGACAGGCAGCTCGGATGCTACTTTAAACAACATAGCTGCAGCCATGCAAGCTCAGGCCGCTGCAACGAATCAAATTTTGCAGCATCTCCAGCAAATTACCACAGAAGGGATTAGAGGAAACCCGGGGAATGAGAGGAACCGTCAGAGAGACGAAAACGAAACTAAAGAAGGAAATGGATGGTCTGAATTCCTAAAGACTCGACCACCGACTTTTGTGGGTGGTTATGAACCTGTAACTGCTGAAAGGTGGCTGGTTGAACTGGAGAAAATCTTCAAAATCTTGAATTGTGCTGATGAGCAGATGGTTAATTTTGCGGCTTATATGCTACAGGAGGAAGCTGAGTACTGGTGGAGGGGAGCAACTGAACTACTAAGTCACCAAGGCCGTGAGGTTACCTGGCAAGTATTCCGGGAGACTTTCTTGGATAAATATTTCCCCAGAAGTGTGAGAGCGGAGAAGGAGATTGAATTCCTTCAGCTTAGACAAAACAACCGAACCGTGGAACAGTACATTGCAAAATTTGAGGAATTGTCAAAGTTTTCAGACTATATGAGACATAATCCGAATGAATCGGGGAAAGCAATCAAATTTGAAGCAGGGTTGAATCCGGAAATCCATAATGCTGTGGTGGGTTTCAAGATATGAGAATTTGTTCCATTGATTAACAAATGTCGTCTACTGGAGAAGAGCCTGAAGACAGTGGAAGAAGATAGCGAAAGAGAGAATTTCCAATTGTGGACAGAAATTTTAGAGGAAAGGCTGTTATGAGGGGTAAACAACCTACACTGGTGGGACCCAGACCTTTTCCACAAAAGCAGGTGACGGATCCGTGTGGGAAATGTGGACGATACCATAAAAATGGATCATGTTACTTCAATTCCCTTACTTGCTTCCAGTGTGGACAAAAGGAGCATATTGCACAGCAATGCCCACAAGGAAAGGGGAAAGGGATTGCACAACCTCAGCGGGCACCAAGAAGGGTTTTCACTTTGAGCGGTGCTGAAGCAAAATCCACTCCTGATCTGATGCAAGGTACATGTTATATCAACAATATACCTTTGATTGTATTGTTTGATTCTGGTGCAAGTCATTCTTTTATAGCCATAGAATGTGTGGGGAAGTTACAATACCCTACTGTTGAGTTACCCCATGAGTTAGCGGTAGTGACACCTACAGGAGGAAGAGTAATTACCTCCTCGGTGTGTTTGAATTGTTTTGTTGAGATGAGTAACAGATCTTTTGTAGTGGCTCTGGTTTGTCTACCCTTAGATAGTATTGATGTCATCTTGGGTATGGATTGGTTAAGTAAGAATCGAGTCCTTCTAGATTGCTACAATAAGACTTTTGAGTTTCTCGCGGAGCCTCCGGAGAACCAAAAGTATAGTGTTATCAGTGCTCACTGTAACAACTCCATTTATGTAACAAATTTTTTTATTTATTTATTTAACATCATGAAGTTATTACCTTAACTTAACTCACAATAACATTTATTTAATTATACAATACTAAGTTTACACTCACATCATTATTACAAACATTTGTACAAGACATACATGTACATATAAGCCCTAATCTTCCACATAGACTATTTCCGGGGCCACTGGTTCGGGTGGTGGCACCTCCGCCAGAATCTCAGTCACTTCAACAACTGATATATCCGCAATAATAGGTATTTGCCCAAGATAGGGCACCTCGATCATACGTACAGCAATAATAAGTCTCATTGAAAACAACTGCATAGCTAATTTTCTGAACATGATATGGAAATATAGAGAGAATTAAATCCCAGTATATTCAACAATAATTCATTATCAATATAGTTCATCACGTCATGTTCAGCTGTATAAACTACAGAAAATATATTTAGGTCACATGAATGCACTTTATCATGCACATGAAAATTATACAGTTATGACATGTATGGCATGAATAACTTTTTTGCGAATTTCATATGATGGCTATCAACTTATTCTTACTTCAAGCTACCCCGGTCAGGGTGAGTATTCTCTACTTTTCGGTACGGGCTTATCTCGCTCCGTCCGACATGGCACACTTTATCTTTCTTTTCTCATGAATATAATCATAAACGTTGCTAGGGCGTCCCCTACTGGTGCACTACACGGATTGCCATGTGACCATGCTCATTTCTTTTCTTTTCATATTAATAGCCGAAAATATGATTCCAATAATAAGTATGTTCATTATATTCTCATGCCATAATGTATCAAAACATAATCATTCTCAAAATTCATTGGTAAACTGAAATTGTGCCATGAATGTAATCATTTTCTAATTTTCACTTTATAAAATATTTCCATGTCAAAATTCTACACTAATACCTCGGTAACTGGATAGTAATTGTAGTCTGTAAACAGCGCACCAGGAAAGTTCCCAGAAAAGAGAGGTGGGTCACTAATGGACACGCTTAAATACCAAGTCTTTTCTTACCAGAGCTTTCCTTAGACATGCACTTTTCACAAATCACAATTTTTTTTCCAGTAACTAGAATAATTCTTTTCTGATGTGGAAATACTGCAACCACGGAGCATACTAAGATTTTTCAAATAAAACCGGCACTTTCAAAACTTCTTGGAAATTTATATGAGTACTAGGATAAATTCTATGTTAAAAATTACACACTTAAAATGGTAGTAAGTTCATGCAATGGCAATAGCTAGGGCATACACTAGGCATTTATTATTTTCATTTATAAAATTCCTCTTCTTTCTTGAATATTATTTTCATCTTTTCATTTTCTTTATGTCTAGGCATTTAGTCATTTTATTTCTACTTATATCATTTTCAACACATGTTCTTACAAATTTTATAGAGCATTTTTCCTCAAATTTATTTCTACTATTACCTTAAAAATTCATCTAGGGTAGAAAAAATATTGAAAATAGGTTTTACTAACTTTTAACACAGCCTTTGCTTACAAATCAGAGCATAACTCTCTCATTTTAACTCCGATTAAGATGATCTTAGTGTCTATGAAAAGCTAAGACAATTATCTAAAACTATTATGTTAATCATATCAACAAAATAGTATGATATCGTAGTGTTATTACTCCTTTAAATTTAGTATTATTTCTTCTCGTGTAGGTTCTGACCTTTACTGACTAATTAGACCATATCTCTCAAATTTGAACTCCAGATTGAGTTATTCCAGTTGGTAAAATTCCATGAGCCATATATCTATAATTGTTATGTTGGCGTGCTATTTTAATTCCTTACAGATACTTCCCAAAAATTAAAATACCGAAGTTATCCTAACATATTTTTCCCTGATGACCCATTTTCTGACCTTTGTCTACTAATCGGAACATATCTCCCTTATATGGACTCCAAATTGAATGATTCCAGTGCCTAAATATCCATGACACATATATCTTTAATTCTTATGTTAACCATTTATTTTAATTCCTTATATATTGTTCCCAGAAATTAAAATACCGAAGCTATCCTAACATATTTTTCCCTGATGACCCATTTTCTGACCTTTGTCTACTAATCGGCTCATATCTCCCTTATATGGACTCCAAATTGAATGTTTCCAGTGCCTAAATATCCATGACACATATATATTTAATTCTTATGTTAACCATTTATTTTAATTCCTTATAGATTATTCCCATAAATTAAAATACCAAAGCTTAAAATTCTGCCACCCATAGCCATAACCATGCAGAACTATCTACACCAACCTAAGTATTCAAACATGCATCACATGCAAGATCAATAAGTAACATGATATAGCAACATCATGACCAATCATAAAAGTTCTAAGATCAAAATTTCATATAAATATTATAAGTTTCAAAAGTTTTCTTCAAAAAGAAATATTGTTAAACTTACTTGGAGCACTTAATCCCCTAGACTTCTCCTTCCTCTTTCTTCCTTTCTTCCTCTCCTTTCCTCACTCTACCTTGCTTCTATTTTTTCCTCTCCCTCACTTGGACGAAATTCTAATGTTGTAAGGGTGGGTTTTCTTATATAGACCATCAAATAATTCACCTTTCATGATCATGGGTCTACCTTATCACAATTAAGATACACTTTGTTGAATTTTTTGGAAAAAAAACAACTTATGTTCTTGTCTTCCTCTTCCTTAGTCAAGATATGCATAGGAAAAGGAGATTTGTATTTTTAAAATTATGATGATATGTTCTTAAGATAAGGGACAATGTCCCTTTGATTTAGGGATTCATTTCCATTTTCTTTTGTCTTAAACAAGTATGATAGGTTTGCCTTTTTAGGTGGCAAATTTCTAGCCCTTGAACTAGATCAGGACCCAACAAGTTCTTTTCTCCTACCTCGAACCAACATAGTGGAGATCGGCACTTTCTACCGTATAAAGCTTCATAGGGAGCCATCTTAATGCTAGAGTGATAGCTATTATTATAAGCGAACTCTACTAAAGGTAGGTACTTATCCCATCCTTTACCTTGCTCTATCACACAGGCCCTCAACATATCTTCTAGGGTTTGAATGGTTCGTTCTGTCTGCCCGTCAGTCTGAGGATGGTAGGCAGTACTGAACCGCAACTGAGAACCAAAAGCTTCTTGCAATGCCTTCCAAAACCTCGACGTGAACCTCAGATCTCTATCAGAAACAATATTTAAGGGAATCCCATGGAGTCTAACTATTTCCTGAACGTACAATTGGGCCAATTTATCTAGTGAAAAGTTAATTTTTATAGGCAAAAAGTGAGCAGATTTGGTTAATCTGTCAACTATTACCCAGATAGAGTCATGTCCCACTGAAGTCTTAGGTAAACCTACAACAAAGTCCATTGAGATACTATCCCATTTCCATTTAGGGATCTCAAGAGGTTGTAGAAATTCCGCTGGCTTTTGATGCTCCACCTTCACCTTTTGACAAATGAGACATTTTGCCACAAACTCAGCAATGTCATTTTTCATCCCTGGCCACCAATACATCCTTTTTAAATCCTGGTACATTTTAGTGCATCCAGGATGGATTGTGTATTTACTTTGATGCGCTTCCTGCAGTATCTTAGTCCTCAACTCTTGTTCTTGAGGGACACAAATCCTTCCCTGATACATGATTGCTCTATCTTCCATGACAGAAAAATTACCTTGGTCTTTATGATCCTGTAAGTATTGATCGTGAGCTTAAGCCTCTTTGATCTGGGCTCTAAGGTCAGACCCTATACTTAAACCATTAATGACTAGATTCTTTGGAGTAAGAGTAGTGGCTAGCTTCAAATTTCGAAACTCCTCTAGCATCTGCATCTCATACACCATCATCTGACCCATGTGCAGAGATTTTTGACTCAAGGCATCTGCTACAACATTCGCCTTTCCGGGATGATACTTTATCTCAAACTTGTAGTCATTGAGGAATTCTACCCATCTTCGTTGCCTCATATTTAACTCCTTCTGATCAAAGAGGTATTTAAGACTCTTATGATCACAATATACTTCAAAGGTTGCCCCGTACAAATAGTGTCGCCAAATCTTTAAGGCAAACACTACTGCCGCTAATTCAAGATCATGGGTTGGATAGTTTCCTTCGTGGGGTCTCAGTTGCCTAGAGGCGTAAGCAACTACTCTCTTATCTTGCATCAGCACACATCCTAGCCCTTTCTTTGAAGCGTCACTATACACTTCAAAATATCCTGTGGGGTCTAGAATAATTAAAACAGGAGGAGTGGTCAGTCTTGTCTTCAGCTCCTGAAAACTAGCATCACATTGATCAGTCCACTTGAAAGGACTTCCCTTCCTGGTCAATTTAGTCAATGGCAAGGCTATACGAGAGAAGTTTTGTATAAATCTCCTGTAGTATCCTGCCAAACCAAGGAAACTTCTAATTTTCGTAACCATCTTTGGTGTCTCCCACTTAATCACTGCTTCCGTCTTACTAGGATCTACGGCTACCCCTTTATTAGAGATGACATGTCCGAGAAAATTCACCTCTGACAGCCAAAATTCACACTTCTCCAATTTAGCATATAACTTTTTCTCTTTCAGCACTTGCAGCACGATTCGGAGATGTTGTTCATGTTCTTTCTCACTCTTAGAATATATCAAGATGTCATCAATGAATACTACAACAAATTGATCTAGGTAGGGTCGAAAAATGCGATTCATGTAATCCATGAAAATTGCAGGTGCATTTGTCAACCCAAAGGGCATTACGAGAAACTCATAGTGCCCATACCTAGTCCTGAAGGCAGTTTTTGATACATCCTCATCCTTGATCCTAATCTGATGATATCCTGACCTCAAGTCAATTTTAGAAAAGATAGAGGCTCCCTTCAGTTGATCCAACAAGTCATCTATCCTAGGGAGAGGGTACTTGTTTTTAATAGTCACCTTATTCAGCTGTCTGTAATCTATGCATAGTCTCAAGCTTCCATCTTTCTTTTTAACAAACAATACAGGAGCTCCCCAAGGTGATACACTTGGTCTAATGAATTGCTTGTCTAACAGTTCCTCCAACTGTTTCTTAAGTTCCTGTAGTTACTTCGAGGCCATTCGATATGGTGCAATAGAGATAGGCCCTGTCCCAGGTAGGAGATCAATAGAGAACTCTATCTCTCTCTTGGGAGGTAAGCCTGGAATATCTGATGGAAACACTTCAGGAAACTCGTTGGCTATTGGAATTTCATCAAGCTTCGATTCGACTTCTAGGTTTGATAAATACAAGAGAATGTATCCAAGTACTCCATTCTTCAACTCCCTATTAACTTGATTGGCATTTAGCATCAATAACTGGACCTCCTCTTTCGGAGTAGAAGGTAGAAATTCAACGGTCTTGTTACAACAATTCAACAAGACTCGATTTCTAGACATCCAGTCTAACCCTAGAATGACCTCAATACCTCTTAAAGGTAAACAGACGAGGTCTACAGAAAAAGTTTTCTCCTAGATGGTGACTTGACAGTCTTTACATACAGAGGAAGTTAATACCCGTTCCCCTGTAGGGGTTACTACGGATAGCTCATAGGGAGTTTCAGAAATAGGAAACTGAAACTTCCTAATACATTCTTCCGATATAAATGAATGACTAGCACCAGAGTCAAATAACACCATAAGAGCAAATCCATAGATATAGCATGTACCTTAAATCATTTCAGAAGATTGGGCTGCCTCTTGGCCGCTCAGCGTGAAAACCCTTCCTTTCACCTGAGGCCTTTGTTCTGGCTGCTTTCCCACATTCTGTGCGCAGTTTTTCGCAAATTGTCCCTTCTGTCCGCAATTGAAGCAGACATCTTGTCCCATGTAGCATGGCCGGTTACCATGCATGCGTCCGCACTTAGCGCACTTGACTGAGGCGAGGTCTTGTTGAAAAGGCCTAGGACCCGCAATCAATGGCCTCTTACCAGTTCCATATCCACTTCTTCTCACATTCTTTCCAGGGTTGGGAAAATTTTTCTTCCTCTTCCATAGGTTTCGCCTTTGCTTCTCGTCCTCCACTGCCCTTAAACTCTTTTCCAGGAGTCTGCATTTATTTATCAGAGGTACAAACTCCCTGATCTCCATAGCTATAACAGCATTCTTTAATTCCGGGTTTAGTCCTGCTTCAAACTTAACCGCCTTCCATGCTTCATCTGGGTTATATCGCAGATAAGAGGAGAACTTAGACAGCTCCTCGAACCTTGCAATATACTGGTCCACAGTCATGCTGCCTTGCCTGAGTTGGAGAAATTCGATCTCTTTCTCTGCCCGTACAGTACTTGGAAAGTACTTTTCAAAAAAAATGTCCTTGAACACTTGCCAGGTGATCTGTCTTCCCTGATGAGCTAAAAGTTCTCTAGCTCCACGCCACCAGTATTCTGCTTCATCCTTTAACATATATGCAGCAAAAATAATTTGCTGCTCTTCAGTACAGCCCATCACTTCAAAGATTTTCTCTAATTCCCTAATCCACCTTTCGGCTATCGTTGGGTCATAGCCACCTTGGAAATAAGGTGGTATAATCCTCAGGAACTCGGATATGCCATTATCTTTTCCATCCATTCGGTTGTTAGCACCATTCTCAACATTTGTGTTATTAGCATTCTGGAGATGTTGTAAAATTTGATTGGTGGTCAAGACTTGGTCTCGAATTGCTGTGGCCAGGTTATGTAGGGTCTCTTCCGCATTGTTTGACGGATTCCTCCTTGGTGGTGCCATTTCCTACTGTGGCAAAAACAAAGTTATGCTGCTACTGAGGTGATCAAACCCAATAGTTAGTTTCAAAATATTTAACAGCAGTCATAACACCACCTCGGCATATAGATAGGAAACACTAGTAATTTCTTACCTATATGAACTCACTGATTCCCTACACAGCATAACCACAACATACTCAAGACACTATAAGATCGATTCAGATAACCATCCACCCACTGGCCATCTAGGATCAACCTGCTTTGATACCACTTATGTAACAACTCCATTTATGTAACAAATTATTTATTTATTTATTTAACATCATGAAGTTATTACCTTAACTTAACTCACAATAACATTTATTTAATTATACAATACTAAGTTTACACTCACATCATTATTACAAACATTTGTACAAGACATACATGTACATATAAGCCCTAATCTTCCACATAGACTATTTCCGGGGCCACTGGTTCGGGTGGTGGCACCTCCGCCGGAATCTCAGTCACTTCAACAACTGATATATCCGCAATAATAGGTATTTGCCCAAGATAGGGCACCTCGATCATACGTACAGCAATAATAAGTCTCATTGAAAACAACTGCATAGCTAATTTTCTGAACATGATATGGAAATATAGTGAGAATTAAATCCCAGTATGTTCAACAATAATTCATTATCAATATAGTTCATCACGTCATGTTCAGCTGTATAAACTACAGAAAATATCTTTAGGTCACATGAATGCACTTTATCATGCACATGAAAATTATACAGTTATGACATGTATGGCATGAATAACTTTTTTTTCGAATTTCATATGATGGCTATCAACTTATTCTTACTTCAAGCTACCCCGGTCAGGGTGAGTATTCTCTACTTTTCGGTACGGGCTTATCTCGCTCCGTCCGACATGGCACACTTTCTCTTTCTTTTCTCATGAATATAATCATAACCGTTGCTAGGGCGTCCCCTACTGGTGCACCACACGGATTGCCATGTGACCGTGCTCATTTCTTTTCTTTTCATATTAATAGCCGAAAATATGATTCCAATAATAAGTATGTTCATTATATTCTCATGCCATAATGTATCAAAACATAATCATTCTCAAAATTCATTGGTAAACTGAAATTATGCCATGAATATAATCATTTTCTAATTTTCACTTTATAAAATATTTCCATGTCAAAATTCCACACTAATACCTCGGTAACTGGATAGTAATTGTAGTCTGTAAACAGCGCACCAGGAAAGTTCCTAGAAAAGAGAGGTGGGTCACTAATGGACATGCTTAAATACCAAGTCTTTCCTTTCCAGAGCTTTCCTTAGACATGCACTTTTCACAAATCACAATTTTTTTTTCCAGTAACTAGAATAATTCTTTTCTGATGTGGAAATACTGCAACCACGGAGCATACTAAGATTTTTCAAATAAAACCGGCACTTTCAAAACTTCTTGGAAATTTATATGAGTACTAGGATAAATTCTATGTTAAAAATTACACACTTAAAATGGTAGTAAGTTCATGCAATGGCAATAGCTAGGGCATACACTAGGCATTTATTATTTTCATTTATAAAATTCCTCTTCTTTCTTGAATATTATTTTCATCTTTTCATTTTCTTTATGTCTAGGCATTTAGTCATTTTATTTCTACTTATATCATTTCCAACACATGTTCTTACAAATTTTATAGAGCATTTTTCCTCAAATTGATTTCTACTATTACCTTAAAAATTCATCTAGGGTAGAAAAAATATTGAAAATAGGTTTTACTAACTTTTAACACAGCATTTGCTTACAAATCAGAGCATAACTCTCTCATTTTAACTCCGATTACGATGATCTTAGTGTCTATGAAAAGCTAAGACAATTATCTAAAACTATTATGTTAATCATATCAACAAAATAGTATGAAATCGTAGTGTTATTACTCCTTTAAATTTAGTATTATTTCTTCTCGTGTAGGTTCTGACCTTTACTGACTAATTAGACTATATCTCTCAAATTTGAACTCCAAATTGAGTTATTCCAGTTGGTAAAATTCCATGAGCCATATATCTATAATTGTTATGTTGGCACACTATTTTAATTCCTTACAGATACTTCCCAGAAATTAAAATACCGAAGCTATCCTAACATATTTTTCTCTGATGACCCATTTTCTGACCTTTGTCTACTAATCGGCTCATATATCCCTTATATGGACTCCAAATTGAATGATTTCAGTGCATAAATATCCATGACACATATATCTTTAATTCTTATGTTAACCATTTATTTTAATTCCTTATATATTGTTCCCAGAAATTAAAATACCGAAGCTATCCTAACATATTTTTCCCTGATGACCCATTTTCTGACCTTTGTCTACTAATCGGCTCATATCTCCCTTATATGGACTCCAAATTGAATGTTTCCAGTGCCTAAATATCCATGACACATATATATTTAATTCTTATGTTAACCATTTATTTTAATTCCTTATAGATTATTCCCAGAAATTAAAATACCGAAGCTTAAAATTCTGCCACCCATAGCCATAACCATGCAGAACTATCTACACCAACCTAAGTATTCAAACATGCATCACATGCAAGATCAATAAGTAACATGATATAGCAACATCATGACCAATCATAAAAGTTCTAAGATCAAAATTTCATATAAATATTATAAGTTTCAAAAGTTTTCTTCAAAAAGAAATATTGTTAAACTTACTTGGAGCACTTAATCCCCTAGACTTCTCCTTCCTCTTTCTTCCTTTCTTCCTCTCCTTTCCTCACTCTACCTTGCTTCTATTTTTTCCTCTCCCTCACTTGGACGAAATTCTAATGTTGTAAGGGTGGGTTTTCTTATATAGACCATCAAATAATTCACCTTTCATGATCATGGGTCTACCTTATCACAATTAAGATACACTTTGTTGAATTTTTTGGAAAACAAACAACTTATGTTCTTGTCTTCCTCTTCCTTAGTCAAGATATGCATAGGAAAAGGAGATTTGTATTTTGAAAATTATGATGATATGTTCTTAAGATAAGGGACAATGTCCCTTTGATTTAGGGATTCATTTCCATTTTCTTTTGTCTTAAACAAGTATGATAGGTTTGCCTTTTTAGGTGGCAAATTTCTAACCCTTGAATCTCCATTATTTGGTTGATATTATTTGTGTGGGCTATGAATGTTTTGTCCTAATACCATGTATTATCATACCACTTGCTAAAATTATGAATGTAGGATATAGATGTTTTTGTCCTAAAGCCTTGTATTATCATGCCACTTGCCTAAATGATGAATGTAGAATCACACCACTTGCTAAATTTTTGTCTTAATGCCATGTAACCTAATCTTTATTCTTATTATTATATCATCATCTAATTTATTTTATTTTATTTTATTTTTCCTCTTGGATTTGGGCTTATTCCTACCCATTATGGGCTTGTCCTACCCATTTTCTTTGCTTTGGATAAAATTCTTCCTTTCTTGGTGGGCTTGGTCACATTTTCATAATTTTTGGGCTATTGGTGCAATTACTATATCCTAGTCCAAGTCTATGTTTTATTTCTTGTTTATGTTATCCAATGGGCTTGTTAGAAACTTATGTGAAGTGGAAAAACTCTATATGAAGTGTCCATAGGTAAAAGCCCAATGTATGGGTAAAGATTTTAAATTTAGTAACTATAGTTCTTGAATTAGGAAAAATTACCCTAATTCAAAGTTCTTGAAATTTTAAGACCTTTACTTGTTTCTAAAAATTTATCTTCCTCATCCAAGAATTTTGCATCTCTTTAGTATGTTATTTCTAATTTCTTTCCTATTAGATTTTCCTTCTTTATTTGTTCTCTTAATGTTAGAAACATTTTCTATGCATATACATAAGGTGAAGAATTTCTAAGGACTATATTTCCTTAGATATCTAAAATATTGTCTAATAAATTTTATTTCCTTAATAAAATTTTTTATGTACCTTTAAAAAGAAACGAAATTAAGGATGTTACACTCACAGACTCAATAAAGAGTTGAGAGAGGCGGACCTGAGTTGTATCTTCCTGTATACTATCAGTCCAAATACGGACCATGAACTGCTTGGGATTCCAATAGTCAGTGAGTTTCCAGAGGTTTTTCCCTCTAAGATCTCTGAACCTCCACCGAAGAGAGAAGTGGAATTTTCCATAGATCTGGCACCAGAAGCAAGACCAATTTCTATTACTCTGTACAGGATGTCTCTTGTGGAATTACAAGAACTTAAGAAGCAGCTTGAAGATTTGTTAGAAAAAAAATTTATTCGACCCAGTGTATCACCTTGGGGAGCGCCTGTGCTATTTGTAAAGAAGAAGGATAGCAGCTTAAGAATGTGCATTAACTACAGGCAACTAAACAAGGCGACTATTAAGAATAAGTATCTGTTGCCCAGAATTGACGATCTGTTAGATCAGCTAAAATGAGTTATGATTTTCTCAAAGATAGACTTGAGGTCAGAGTATCATCAGATTGGAGTTAAGGAAGAAGATATTTTGAAGACTGCTTTTAGAACTCGGTATGGACTCTACGAATTCCGGGTAATGCCGTTTGGGGTCACGAATGCGCCGTCGATCTTTATGGACTACATGAATCGCATTTTTAGACCTTATCTGGATCAATTCGTAGTGGTATTCATAGACGATATCCTAATCTACTCTAAGAGTGAAGAAGAACATAGCCAGCATCTTCGACTAGTGCTTCAGGTGTTGAAAGAAAAGAAACTCTTTGCAAAATTAGAGAAATGTGAATTCTGGTTAGAAGAAGTAAAATTTTTAGGTCACGTAATTTCTGGAGAGGGTGTGTCATTAGATCCCAGTAAGACTGAAGCAGTGTTGAAATGGGAGAGACCAAAAACTGTAACTAAGATCAGAAGTTTCCTGGGTTTAGCAGGATATTATAGAAGATTCATACGAGGGTTTTCTCAAATAGCCCTACCTATGACCCGATTAACCAGAAAAGGAAGTCTCTTTAAGTGGACCGAAGAATGTGAGAATAGTTTCCAATAGCTTAAAGTCAGATTGACTTCTCCTCATGTTTTGGTCATTCCCGATCCTTCTGGACGATTTGAAATCTATACAGATGCTTCCAAAAAAAGGCTTAGGGTATGTATTAATGCAAGAAAGCAGAGTGGTCGCATATGCTTCTCGACAGTTGAAATCACATGAAGATAACTATCCCACTCATGATTTGGAGTTAGCTGCAATAGTTTTTGCCTTAAAGATATGGCGACACTACTTGTATGGAGCTGTATTTGAGATATATAGCGACCACAAGAGTTTAAAGTATCTTTTTGACCCAAAAGAGCTCAATATGAGGCAAAGAAGGTGGATGGAATTCATCAGTGATTATAAGTTTGAATTAAAGTATCACCCTGGAAAGGCAAACATAGTAGTTGATGCATTGAGTCGGAAGTTGCTGCATGTGAGTCATATACTAATTTGGGAGATGAAGTTGATTGAAGAGTTCCAAAATTTGAAGTTATCAGTGGTGACTCTTCCTAGAAGTCTGATTTTTAGCGAATTAAAAGTTGAATGTGATTTAAAGATGGAAATTAAGGAGGCGCAATCACAGGATAAGTTTTTACAAGACCGAAGAGACCAGCCTAATTTTGCAGTATCAAAAGATGAAGTCATTATGTACCGAGGCAGAACATATGTACCATAAGGAGAGAATTTAAAAGTTAAAATTCTGGATGAAGCACATCAAAGTAAGTATACAATCCATCCAGGATCTACAAAGATGTATCAAGACTTGAAAAGATTGTACTGGTGGCCAGGAATGAAACGAGACATTGCCAAGTATGTAACGAAATGTCTGACTTGTCAAAAGGTGAAGATTGAACACCAAAAACCTTCTGGGATGTTACAACCATTAGAAATCCCTGAGTGGAAATGGGATAGCATTTCTATGGATTTTGTTGTAGGGTTACCTAAGACTCAGGCAAGCAATGATGCAATATGGGTAATAGTGGACAGATTGACAAAATCTGCGCACTTCCTACCCATCAAGATTAACTACTCCTTAAATAAATTAGCCCAACTGTATATGAAGGAAGTTGTCCGGTTACATGGAATTCCTAATAGCATAATTTCAGATCGAGATCCTAGATTCACTTCCAAATTTTGGAGAGCATTACAAGAGGCTTTTAGCACCCGTCTATGTTTTAGTACTGCATATCATCCTCAAACGGATGGACAAACAGAGAGGACTATACAAACCTTAGAAGATATGCTAAGAGCTTGTACGCTAGAGCAAGGAAAGGGATGGGATGAATATTTACCCCTGGCAGAGTTTGCATATAATAATAGTTATCATTCCAGTATTGGGATGGCACCTTATGAAGCTTTGTATGGAAGAAAGTGTAAATAGCCTTTATGTTGGGATGAAGTGGGGGAGAAAAATTTATTGGGGCCCGAGTTAGTGCAACACACGTCTGAGCAGATACATATGATTCGGGATAAGATGCGGACGGCTCAAAGTCGACAGAAAAGCTATTTCGATAAGAGGAGGAGGCCATTACAATTTCAAGAAGGGGAACATGTATTCTTGAAAATTTCTCTGACTATCGGAATTGGCCGAGCAATGAAAGTAAAGAAACTGAGCCCGAGGTACTTAGGCCCTTACCAAATTCTCATGAGGGTAGGTCCGTCAGCATATCAGATTACACTTCCTCTGCATCTGACAAATTTACATGATGTGTTCCATGTATCACAGCTTCGGAAATATCTACCAGATCCGTCACACATAATTCAAGAAGAGCCAATAATTGTAAACGAGAATCTGACTTATTGACCAAAGCCGATTACAATTTTGGAAAGGGACATGAAACAGCTAAGGAACAAAACGATTCCGTTGGTGAAGACAGCTTGGAAAGGTTTAACGGCAGAAGAAGCCACGTGGGAAAGAGAGGATGTCATGAGACAAAAATACCCGCAACTATTTGAAGACAGATAGACTGTGAATTTTGGGGACAAAATTTCTATTTAGGGGGAGAACTGTAACATCCCAATTTTTCCCTAAAATACTAATGGGTATTTATGTAATCTTTAATGTAAGGGTTTTATTGTAATGCTTTGAGAGAGTGACAATTATGTAATTTCAATAGACTATCAATGGTGTAAATACTTTAAAGTGGTATTTTGGTATTTATACGATTTTTTAGTATTTATACGATTTTTGGTAGAATGGCATTTTGGTAATTCCAACCAAGTAGCTTGGAAGTGTTTCTAAAACACTTAAATGGTAGGCTAGAAGTGTTTCTAAAACACTTGAATGGTAGGTTAGAAGTGTTTCTAAAACACTTGAATGGTAGGCTAGAAGGATTTCTAAAACACTTGAATGGTAGGCTAGAAGGATTTTTAAAACACTTGATTGGTAGGCTAGAAGAATTTTTAAAACACTTGAGTGATGATGATGGTTTTGACTATCAAAGGGGAGGGGGAGTGATCAGAAAAATTCAGAAAGGAGAGAACAAGAAGAAGAGAGAGGAAGAAGAGAGAGAAAGAAGAGAGAGAAAGTGCAAGAGGAGAGAATCAAGGTAGGTTTTCTTGATCCAAATTCTTCTATACTCATCTTTTCTTCAATGGATCCTAAATCAAGTTATGGATGTAGGTTTTGGTGGTGAGAAATTGGTATTCAAAGTTTAGGAAGCTTGTTAAGGTAGGCTTAACACCTACTCTCCACAAAGTTTTGATACAATTTCTATGTTTTACAAGTGATTAAATGATTGTGCAACATGTGGGTTGTATATTATGTGGATTTTTCTGTTCTGATTATTTCGAATTTCTGGGCAAAATCAGTAACAACTTTAAAGAAAGTATCAACATAAGAATTGTAGCTATGTGTGTCAAGAATTTATAGGCTTTGAGAACACCTAATTTCGAGTTAATATGAGGGAGATATGACCTAAGAAGTAAGCAGAGGTCACAGAACACGAAGAGTCTGGAATCCAGAATTTGTAAATATGAGTACCTTTAATGTTTGAATTTCTCGGACTACTCGGTAAGGAATTGGAAAATATGATAAACATATAAGTTGTCTATAATTTTCTTATCTTTACATAGACACAAAAATAACCTTAATCGGAGTTAAAATGAGAGAGTTATGTTCTGATTAGTGAGGAAAGGTCACAGAACCCGAAGAGTCTTGAATCCAGAATTTGTAAATATGAGTGCTTTAGTGTTCAAATTTCTGGGACTACTCTGTAAGGAATTGGAAAATATGGTAAACAAATAAGTTGTCTATAATTATCTTAGATTTACAGAGACACCAAAATAACCTTAATCGGAGTTAATATGAGAGAGTTATGTTTTGATTAGTGAGGAAAGGTCACAGAACCCGAAGAGTCTGGAATCCAGAATTTGTAAATATGAGTGCTTTAGTGTTCGAATTTCTGGGACTAATCAGTAAGGAATTAAAAACTATTGTTAACATCAAAGTTGTAGATAATTTTCTTAGCTATACAGAGACACCAAATTAACCTTAATCGGAGTTAAAATGAGAGAGTTATATTCTGATTAGTGATGAAAGGTCACAGAACCCGAAGAGTCTGGAATCCAGAATTTGTAAATATGAGTGCTTTAGTGTTCGAATTTCTGGGATTAATCAGTAAGGAATTAAAAAATATTGTTAACATCCAAGTTGTAGGTAATTTTCTTAAATTTATATAGACACCGAAATCACCTTAATCGGAGTTGAAATGAGAGAGTTATGGTCTGATTAGTGAGGGAAGGTCACAGAACACGGTCCCGCCGTGTTCTGAGTTTCAAGGCCGTGTTTAGGGCTGGAAAATCTTATTTTTCATTTTTTTCTATAGGAAAAAGAACCTTGTTTGTTGAAGGGATTTTAGAAACAAATTCACCAAGAGAAATACTTCTAAAGTGATGGTTTTATATCACCACAATATTATTTTATTTATTTGATTTCAAAAGGGCTACGTTGAATATTGATTTGAGATATTTTGAAAGAGTGATATAGATGGAAATACCTATTGAACATATGATTTGAAATATGCTCATGGTAAGAGTTGTGATGTATATTTATATAACTCATTGAACATGAAAATGATATTTTTGCATTGCATTTATTATTGATTGACAAGCGTAAAGCTTGCGATGAGTTGCTTGGTGCATATGCATTGTACTTGACTTGAGTGGACATCAATGAATATCAGTGGGTTGTATGGCTGTGACGGTACCGGGTAGGGGACGCCCTACTAGCCTGAGTGAGCCGATAAGGCCATTAAACCACATGAGAATGAAAGAGAAGTAAATGAGAATAAAAGAGAAGCAAATGAGAATAAAAGAGAAGTAAATGAGAATAAAAGAGAAGCAATGAGTGAAAATGTGTGATTTTATAGCTGGCAAGCGATGAGCATTGCGCAACATGAAGAGCTATGTTTTTCATGCATTGAGTGTGCCAGATTGCCGAGTGAGGCAGGTGTATTAGAAGTTATGATTTTATCTTAAAAGCTTGATATTTTCTGTAGTTTATACAGCTGAACATAATATCTGTTTTTACACATTTTATTATAAATGGTTGAGTCTACTGGGAACCATGTTCTCACTATTTTGTGGTGTTATGTTCAGATAAAAGGAAGTGAGATGCTTCCATGGACAGCGTTGCCAGCAAAGATCCCGATGTCAGCACCACCTCCTCACCCTTTGTGTTTTACGGGTGGTGTGCTGTATGGGGACTTTTGTATTTGTATTGTAATTATGACAAGTATTGTATTATGAATACTTATGCGGGATTTGTAATATACATATATGGGTTTTTATGCAAATATATATTGTTATGAGAATTGTGATAAAAAGAAAAAAAAATATGGTGTTACACAACCAAACCTTGCTCTAGTATTTACATTTCATACCATTCTGGAAAGCTAAAAAAAATTTCTACAACTTTTCTTTTGACCATCACTGTTCAACTATTCTTATTTGTATTGTAGTTCTTGTGAGCGATGTCAAAAATTAGGCAATATCTTATGTAGAAATATGATGCCTTTGACTTCTATTCTTATTATTGAAATATTTGATGTTTGGTGAGTTGATTTCATGGGACATTTTCCTAATTCCTTTGGCAATTTGTACATCCTTGTAGCTATAGATTATGTGTCAAAATGGGTAGAGGCTCTTGCATGTAAAACAAATTATCACAAGGTTGTGGTAAACTTTTTAAAAGAAAACTTTTTTTGCCATTTGGTACACCATGGGCTATCATTAGTAATGGGGGGAAACATTTTTACAATAGGCATTTTGAGTATTTAATGAAGAAATATTGCACTACACACCAAGTTTCCTCCTACCACCCACAAATAAGTGGAAAAGTTGGGATTTCAAATAGAAAAATTAAAAAACATTATGGAGAAAACGATTAACCCAAGTAAGAAATATTAGTCTTTGAAACTTTCTAATGCTTTATGGACTTATGGACTTATCGTACTACTTTTACTACCCCTATTGGAATGTCTCATTACTGACATGTGTATGGCAAGACTTGTCATTTACTTGTAAATTTAGAGCATAAAGCTTATTAGGCTATCAAACAATTTAATTTTGCTCTTGACAAAGTAAGTTTTTGTAGGAAGGTTCAACACGATGAACTGGAGGAAATAAGAAATTATGCACATGAAAGCACAAAATTATATAAGGATCAAATGAAAGTTTTTCATGACAAAAATATTTTGAGAAAATCATACACTTCAGGTTAAAAGGTCCTTTTATATAATTCTTTTTTGCATATATTCTCAGGAAAACTACGTTCTTAGTGGTTAGACCCATTCCTTGTTTGTGATGTTTATCCTCATGGTGCCATGGAGATTGAAAATCCAAAAAATGGTGATGTGTTTAAAGTCAATGGCCAAAGATTGAAATCATTTTTGGAGTTACATAACCTAGAGGTGGAGGAAACACTTTTACGTGATCTTGTCTACCGGGATTGATTTGCTTCATTTGGCTGATCTTTTGTTAGAATTGCTACGTAAGCTATCTAGGTGCAATCTTTATTTAATTTTTTCCCATATTGTTTTTCCCATATTGGTTTTCCATTTTTTTCTTTAAAAAAATTTTGAAAATGGAAAACATACTCGCAAAATTAAACAATTATTTTCCTTCTCTTCCACCCAATGCATTGATCAAAATTTACAATGCATGATTTGAAAGATTAAGGCTATTAATGAACATGGATATACTTACTGATATTCTTTGGTTAATCAAAGTTAAGGTACGATTAGCAGGTGAGTTTGAAAATTGTTTCATATCCTACATGCTTGGTTAAGAAAAAAGTAGTTTTGCTAAAAAAATACATAACTAAAACACTAGGTGTCTTCTACAAATGTGCACACCATACCTGCAACACACGTCATTTTTCAGGAATGGTATCCATAAATTGAGAAGACAAAATCCAATTATTAAGGATAGCCTGAATAAGAAATCATTAGATGATATTTTATTAACTTTTGAGACGCATCCTAATGGATATGTACATCGAGACATTCTTGATTTATGGTCACATTTTCAAAAAGAACACAACATATATAGTCTTAGGAGTTTGATTTTAAAACACCCAGTTTTCCATTTTATAAGAAAATTATATGGGAAGCCTATCCTCGACTAATAGAGGGCGTTTAACCCGTTGCTGTACATAAAACTAAAGGAAGATGTGATCCACAATCACAACTACATGTACATATGTATGCGTGTTGTTATTTTTGAAATTTTCTCCTATCTTTAATTCAGCTGTCAATTATTGATATATCACATAGCCATTGTAATAATACCCTTTCTAGTTTTGTAAATGCACACCTTATTTCTTTCACTTTGATACTCAGGTGTAAGTGCAGACATAGAGGGAGCTGTTGTCCATCAATTTCGAAACATGTGTATTTTGTGGTTCTAGTACTGAAAAAAGGGAGAATTTGTGCGATAAGCTTAAACCTTAGGTAGGGTATTGGTTGAGAGAAATATACATTTATATGGTGGAGGTAGCCTTGGGTTAATGGGATATGTGTCAATAGTTGCACATATAGAAGAAAGCCAAGTTTTAGGAATTATTCCTACACCCATTGTTGTATCAAAGTTCACAAGAAAAACAGTTGGGGAAGAATTAAGGGTGTCGTCCATGCATGAACGCATTGCTAGAATGATGACTAGTTCTGATGCTTTCATTGCCTTACCAGGTGGTTTTGCGGCTTAGAAGAAATTTTTCAAATTGCTTCTTAGGAAAAACTAAATATCCATCATAAACCCGTAGGTTTGTTAAATGTTAACAATTTCTTTAATGGTTTGTTGTTTTTTCTTAATTAATCTGTGGAACATAATTTTATCTTATACACAGTGCAACGAATCCTTGTCTTTGCCACAAATGTTGATGACTTAATCGATGCATTAGACTCATTTGTTCATGTATTTGATCTAACCATAGTTCAAATAAATTGGATATCAAAAAGTCGCAAAAAGTGTAAATTGGACTTAGAGTTTCATTTGTAACTCTGTTTATTTGATTGAATAAAGTTTATTCTCTATTTAATCTATTACAATTTCATCTTTTCCTAAATATCGTCTTAGGTAATATTTTTTTTTAATTTTTTTACTTATGTTCATCTTCAAAACAAAAAAGAGAGTTTTAAGTGATGTTTTGGAATTGGCAAACAAGCACCAATGATAAAAATGGTTTAAAGTGTTTATAGGCTTTGGAAAATAGATCAACCCTGAGTGCTATGTGTGAGCCAAAACTCTATTATAACTTATGTTTCACTTGAGAATCCTAATATCTTGAGCACTTAATCTTTCGCATTTGATTGATTGTTTATTTAAAAGAGATTTATGTGATTCAAATAGAACTAGTGATCTCATAAAACTTTAGAACTTATTTAATTGTCACTTGAGGCAAATTCCTAGATTACTTTCCATTTAAAGAATGAATTAGGCATTGATGGAATCGTTTGAGCCTTTCAGACTAACTTATACATTAGGTCATCCCTAGAAACCCATTTTGAGCCTATATGAATCTGTTCTGTACACCTATATCATTATCTAGTATCTAAACATAAATATTCCTAAATCTTACCTTTCAACACATGAATGGACATTTGAAAAGATATCAAGAACCAAATGGTTCAATGGTGGATGGGAGGAATTTGAAAAACAAAAAGAAAAAAAAGAGAGAAAAAGAAAAAAAAGTATTACCCCTTAAATAAATAAGTTTGGGGGTGTTTACTTACCAAAAACAAACAAAAGTGAGTACATAAAATATGGATGAAAATAAGGCTAGAGATAGAATTCACAAAATAATATTAAGAGTTATTTGGAAGAATTTAAATTATTATCTATGTTGTAGAGTGAATTGAGCTTTCATTGATATCCTTTTATCTGCCTTTAACTTATGCCATACATTACAAGTCTAATGATCTTAAATGTCATGACTAGTCTACATCAGTGAAAAGTGACATAAAAATAAGCCTATGGAGTTCTAAATGCATATATTTAGGGATATGCTACAAATATTTGACTACATAAATTTATCTAAATATAAGATGTCTAACTTCATGAGATTACCAAACGTACACTTGGGATTCGAGGGTAAGTCATGAGTTGAATTTGAATTAAAATTCTACATAGTCTTGGGGTCTTGCAATTCTCCTTGGTTACAAATTTCTTAAAATATTTGAGGAATGCTAAGTAAGCCAAAGACATCTCATCACTCACTCATCTTTTGAGTTTTGAAGTTTGTGTGTTTTATAAAAGGATAAACAAAAAGTTTAGTTTTGGGGGTATTTGATAAGTGAGTTTTATACTCTAAATTAAATACTTTTATTGTATTTTTTCCATATTTAAGAATTTATTTCCCTTATTTATCTTTAGTTTTGTGTATCATTTATATTTGGGAAGAAGAATAGAAAGTGGACTCAATTGAAAGAATTGAAGCAAAATTATCTTTCTTAAAAATAATGTCTATAAATTAAGAAGATAAAATCAATTCATTAAGTAGTCAAGTAAAGAGTCATTAGACATATCTTATTGACTCTTAAGACTCATCCTAATGGATATATGCATCAATCTAATCTTCATTTATGACCACATTTTTCAAAAGAATTGAAGCATAAAGATTTAAGGTAGAACCTCAATGTTGAAGGATCAAAGATAAATACTTAAGTAAAACAAATGCGTAAAAATTTTCATCCAAAATTTAGATTAATATGATTCTTGATCCTATGAAAATATGAATCAATTATCTTCAAATTTGTATTTCACAGTGATCTTAAAATTTTGATGTCAAAGGAGCCAAAATTGGGGCAATTTGCACGACCATACCATTCTAAAAATCTAACAAAATTTTCTACATCATTTCTTTTCACATGGGTAGCAAATTCGGTAAAGTTAAATGCTTAATTCAAGGATAAATTTTGGCGTATATGAGGAGATTCAAAAGTGTCAATAGTGACTAATGTGACTTTGTTACTGTAATATCCATAATTTTGTTCATTAAAAAGGCATGAAAAATATTAACTAAAGGAATGAGGAAAATAAGAAAATTTGATCAAGAAATTTCTAGAGAAATTCTAATAAAGTATGTACATTAGAAATTCCTAATTTAATATGCAAGCATAGGAATTTTATATAAAACTAGGGAAACGGAAGGAATATTTCTAAGAGGCAAAATTTAGATATATTTGTTTAATGAGGGGTGAAATATTGGAACAAGGAAAACAATTTTTTTAGTAGTACGGAAACTTTGAAATTTCAAGGAATTACATTAAAGGAATTTTCTTAATTTAAGAACCAAATTTTCTAAGCACGACACCTCATCCTATATCCCATCATTAAGCCTCCATATAAAATAGCCACATCATGAGACACTTTATCAATTTGTCATTTTTCACTTTAGGAAGAAAAGCCACCTCATACTAGTAAATAATGAGTCACATGGAGTGAAAATATCCCACCCCTTTGAAAGAGTCTCAGCCAAGCATGGAAGTGAGAAGAAAATCAAAACTAAGGCAAGGGGTTGGTGTAACATCCTTAATTTTGTTTCTTTTATTAATAAAGATACATAAATATTTAATTAAGGAAATAAAATTTAATAGACAATTTTTAGATATATAAGGAAATATAATCCTTAGAAATTCTTCATCTTATGTGTATGCATAGAAATGTTCTAACATTAATGGAATAGGTAAAGAGAGAAAACATAAGACAAAATATTAGAAATAAACATGCTAAAGAAAGGTGAAATTCTTGAGTAAGGAAGATAAATTTTTATGAAGTAAGTAAAGGTCTTAAAATTTCAATAAGATTGGATTAGGGTAATTTTTCCTAATTTAAGAGCTAAAGTTGCTAAGTTTAGTATCTCCACCCATAAATTGGGCTTTCATCTATGGACACTTCATATAGAGTTTTTCTACTTCACATAAATTTTTAGCAAGCCAATATGATAGCTCAAGGAAGAAATAAAACATAGATTTGGACTAGGATATAGAAATTGGACCAGTAGCCCAAAAATCATGAAAATGTGACCAAGCCCATTATGAAAGGTAGAATTTTAACCAAAGTAAAGAAAATGGGCAAGAATGAGCCCAAACCCAAGAGGAAAAATAAAAATAAAAATAAATTGATGAAATAATGGTGTAATCAAGATTAGGTGACATGACATTAAGACAAAAATTTAGCAAGTGGTGTGATATCCTACATTCATAATTTTAGCAAGTGGTATGATAATACATGGCATTAGGACAAAACATCTATATCCTACACTCATAATTTTATCAAGTGGTTAATAATACATAGCATTATGACAAAACATCCTTATCCTACACAAATAATTTTAGCTAAGCAAGGAAGATTCAAGGGTTGGAAATTTGCCACCTAAAAAGGAAAACTTATCATACTTGATTAAGACAAAAGAAAAAGGAAATGAATCCCTAAATCAAAGGGACCTTGTCCCTTATCTTAAGAACATATTATCATAATTTTCAAAATACAAATCTCCTTTTCCTATGCATATCTTGACTAAGGAAGATGAAGACAAGAACATGAGTTCTTTGTTTTCCAAAAAAATCAACCAAGTGCATCCTAATTGTGATTAGGTAGACCCATGATCATGAAAGTTGAATTATTTGATAGTCTATTTAAGCAAAACACACCCTTATAACATTAGAATTTCGTCCAAGTGAGGGAGAGGAAAAAATAGAAGCAAGGTAGAGTGAGGAAAGGAGAGGAAGAAAGGAAGAAAGAGGAAGGAGAAGTCTAGAGTACTAAGTGCTCAAGGTAAGTTTAATAATATTTCTTTTTGAAGAAAAGTTTTGAAATTTGTAACATCTTTGTGGGATTTTGACCTTAGAACTTTGATGATTGGTCATGGATGTTGCTTTATCATGTTACGTATTATGTATGTTTGAATACTTGGGCTGGTGTAGATAGTTCTACATAGGTATGGGTATGGGTGGCAAAATTTTAAGCTTCTATTTTTAAAATTCTGGGAAGAATTGATAAGGAATTTAAACAAATGGTTAACATGAAAAATGTAAATCTATTTATCACGGATATTAAGCCACTGGAATCACTCAATTTGGAGTCCATATGAGGAAGATATGGTCCGATTAGTAAGCAATGGTCAGAAAATGGTTAATTAGGGAAGAATATGTTAGGATAACTTCTGTGTTTTAATTTCTGGGAATATTATATAGGAAATTAAAATAAATGGTTAACATAAAAATTATAGCTATATGTGTCACAGATTTTTACCCACTAGAATCACTCAATTTGGAGTCTATATGAGGTAGATATGGTCTGATTAGTAAGTAATGGTCAGAAAATGGTTAATCAAGGAAGAATATGTTAGGATAGCTTATGTGTTTTAATTTCTGAGAACATTCTATAGGAAATTAAAATAATTGATTAACATCAAAATTATATCTATATGTGTCAAGGATTTTTAGCCACTAGAATCACGCAATTTGGAATTCTTATGAAGGAGATATAAATATACTTGTAAGTAGAGGTTAGAATCTACCCGAGAAGAAATCACCTATATATTCAGGGAGTAATATCGCCATGATTCCTTAATCTTTTGCTAAACTGTTCAACATAGTAGTTTTAGATAATTGTTTTATCTTTAAATTGACACCAAGATCACCTAAATCCGAGTTAAAATGTGGGTGTTATGCTCTGGTTAGTAAGAGAAGGTCAAATAAGATGAAAACCTGCATCAAGAAAATAATGAAATAAAAATAATATTTAAGAAAGAAGAAGAATCTTAAAAATGAAAATAATAAATGACTAATATATACCATAGCCATTGCCATTGCATGAATTTTTTACCATATTAAGTGTGAAATTTTGACATGGAAATATTTTATAAAGTGATATTTGAAATAGTTATGTTCACGACATGAATACCAATGATTTTTGATAATAATTATATTTTGATGAACATACTTGTTATTGAAATCATATTTTTGGCTATTATTGTGAAAAGAAAAGAAATGAACACGGTCACATGGCAATCTGTGTGATGCACCAGTAGGGGACGCCTTACCAACGGTTATGATTATGTTAATGAGAAAAGAAAGAGAAAGTGTGCCATGTCAGACGGAGCGAGAAAAGCCCGTACCGGAGAGTAGAAAATACTCACACTGATTGGGGTAGCTTGATATGAGAATAAATTGATAGTCATCATATGATATTCTAAAAATAGTTAATCTTGTCATACATATCATTACTGTATGATTTTCATGTGCATAAATAAAGTGCATTCATGTGACCAAAAATATTTGCTATAGTTTATACAGATGAACATGATGTGTTGAGCTATATTGATGATGATTTATTGTTGAACTTACTGGGATTTAATTTTCACTATATTTTCATGTCATGTTCAGAAAATTAGTTATGCAGATTTTTCTATAGCTCTGATTTTTAGTGCACGTTGGATCGAGTTACTCTATGATGGGTAGATCCCAGAAACAAATATTTGTGGTTGAGTTGGCTCAGATCCCAATAAAGGTGCAACCACCCGCTCCTGTATCTCCAAAATTGGTCAACCAGAATAAATAAACTATAGATATTTATGTGTTTGATATGTTGTACGTACGTTTTGATTAATGACGTGTATGTGAACTCTATATTGTATAATAATAATAAATAAAAAAGTTGTTACAGTTGGAGCCTCACATGATGAGGTAAGTAAGCCATGATAATGAGCAATGATAACTGAGTATCCAATAAGTAAGGAAATTGACCATTGAGTACCCCACAAGTAAAGTAATTGATTACATTGTTTTTTAAGCATTTTATCTCCAATTTTGGAGAACACATTTCGGAAGGAAGAGGAGGGAAAACCGAAGCCTTACATCACCCTACATAAAACAATGATTAACTATAATGACACATCCATTGAGTGCTCCATAAGTAAAACAATTGACCACATTTTTTTAAGCCATTGACCACCTTACTCAGTATAAGTTTCATCCAAATAGAGAAGAAAGGAAGACTAAAGCAAGGAGGAAGAAAGGGAAGGAGAAGAAATGAAGGAAGAGAAGAAGAAAGTGTGAGAGAAGCACGAGTGCAAGGTAAAGTAGTAGACGCTCACCCTAATTTCTTCTTTCTCTCCATCTCTAGGGTTTAGAACTCATCTTTTCCCTCTTAAATTTTTTCTAGAACAGCAGGAAAGAGGTAGGAATTTCACCATCCTAAGGGAGGAAGAAAGAAGGGAAACTAGCTAGCAAAGCTTAGGAAAGTATTATAGGCAGGTTTAACAATATCTCTTTTTGAAGAAGAGCTTAGAAATTTTTAACATTTATATGGGGTTATAACCCTAGGACTTTGATGAAATTGTAATATTTGATATTTTTGATGATTAGCCATGGATTTCTATATCTTGCTACATGTGAATCTTGCTTGAGATGATTGTATGTATGCTTGGATTAGTTTTAAATTTCTTGCATGATATAGCTATGGGTGGTGAGATTTTAGGGGTTGTTTATGTTGTTTTCTTTTGAGAAATTTGGCCCATGAAAATCACAATGATGATGGTTGTGTTAGAGAGAATAAATGGTAACTAGAAACTAGGAAATTTTTTTAAGGGAGGCTTTCAGTTTTGGAACATTCTTAGTATGCTTGCTGGAAATTCTGGTTATAGGTAGAAATGAATGATACAATATGTTATAATAAGTGAGAGAAATTAGTTTGAGACACTAGAAAAGATTGGAATGTCAAAGCTTAGGTTAGTTGTAATTTTAAGGAGATAAATATGTAAGTAAATTTAGTAACTGTTGGAAATGGATAATAACTTCAAAGTAAAATTATATGGTACCAATAAATAAGTGTTTAAGAATGGATGAGACTTCTTTTTTGAAGAGAATTAAGTAGGCGAAGGAAGAGACTAATTAGGGGTTTTACTTGAATGGCTGAATTTTGGAAGCCAAAGATGCCTAAGTATAGCTATAGAAAACAATAAGAATATTAGGTAGAAGAATGGCTAGAAAATGCAAAAGAATAAATCATATATGAGAAATAGCATAATCACGATAAGGAATGTGTCTTTGATAAAAGAAAAATTCTAAGTAAACTTATTTCGTGCTTGTAATAAAGAACTACCGAAAAGAAGAAGGAATGTGAAAAATTTTAAATGGGCTAAAAGAAGTAAGTAAGATTTCATAAAAGGGAAAATAACCCTCACCTAGTAGTTTTAGAATAAGTAGAAATTTCTTAATAAAAAGGCTTATAATTAAAGATTAAGGTTTTCAAAGCTATTGAAGGCAAGACCTAGAAATTGTTGAAAATTAAGAGGGAAAAAGGAGGTTGAGACCTAGGATTAAGAAGTTAGTGAATGGAAGCCTAATAAGATTTAAAGAAATTATTGGACAAATTAATAATTCAATACTAAACTTAATAAATAAATGTAAGTATAAGAAGAAGAGAAAATAAGCATATTAGTAGAGAAATAAAATGGGCAGCCGAAAAATGAAAAGAAATAAATGATCAAAGGGTGACACTAAAATATTTAGTGCAAGATGAAGAAAAACTCCAAAAAGGGAAGGAATAATGTAGAAGAATAATTTTAAAATGAGAAATTTCTTTGGAGGACTAAAATAAGGAAAAATATAGTCAACCTATATTAAGTGCCCTAGACATAGCCATTGCATAAATTCTTTACCATTCTAAGCATAATATTTGGCATGATTTTGTGAAAGCTATATGAAATGATGATGGCTTGATGTGCAATTTGTGGCATGTGGGCATATTATGTTAATGACATCATATCTTGACCATAATGAGATAAGAAAAGAGAAAGGTCATATGACTTTTTGTGTTCGGTATACCAGATAGGGATGCTCTATTCACAACTATAAGTAAAGAAAGAAATATGTGCCATGTCTGAACATAGCAAGAGAAGTATGTTCAGAAGTGAGTAGAGCAAGAGAAGCATACTCACCTTAACCAAAAAAGAAAAGAAATGATGAGAGCAGATAATAGCTAACATATGACAAAACTATGATTTTTACATGCCCAAGAAAGTGTGAAATAGTTATTATGCCTATGATAATAAGAAATAATTGTTCATGCCATATTTTTCATAACTGCATGATTTTCATGTGCATAGATACAATACATTGCTATGACCTAAAAAAATTATGTAGTTTATACAAATGAACATGACATAATAAATTATATATGTGATTATCTTGATTTATTGGTGAACCTACGAGGAATACTAATTCTCACTATGTTTCCATGTTACATTTAGATAAGTAAGGATAATATGCAGCTATTCTCTATGACCTTATCCATTAGTGTTCATTAAATAGAATTACCATACTTTAGGCAGATTCTTGTAATAAATAATGTATCTGTAATGACTAGTTTTATATATACATACATATGTATATATATATATATATATATATATATATATATATATATATATATATATATATATATATATATATGTGTGTGTATAGCGACCGATAACAAATTCCAAGCAGCGAACCATACACAATTATATAAGCAGCTAATATTCCATCATCACAATATTCGAAATACATCAGAGATTAATATTTATACATAAGCGATAATAAGTCACATAACTACATCAACTTAACATTGAACCCTATACCGCACATCTTCCCTAGGTGTAAAGGGTGCAGGAGGTGGTGTTGGCATCGGGATCTGTAAAAGGCATCACCATCCACTGGATCTCTATTATCAAGTGCATGGAAGCAACTAGCATATCGTTTGTTCTTATATGAACATAAGACCAACAATAATGAGAACGGAGGTTCCCAATAGGTTTAACATTAAAAACATCATAAGGTAAATAAGAAAATCATAGTGCCATGTCTAGCTGTATAAACTACAGAAAACATTTTCTCTTTGTATATGATAAAATAACAAGAATGTATAACATGCTTTCATATTCGATAGACAAGTTATGCATCAATATCAGGCATGTATAATAACTAGGTTATACTTTAATATTATGCTTGTATATCTATCTTTACAGTGCTTTTATGCATGGTAACTGATCATCCGCATGCACAAGGTCAACCAATAGTGACTAATCGTTTGTAGCCACATCTCCGCACTCAGTGACTAATCGTCTGTAGTCACAAATTCAACCATATACATTAACATGATATAACCATGTATGCATCAAACAACTCACCTTTATCATCATGCTTGACATCTACTATCAACTTCGTCTCATCATACAATCAATATGTAATAACCCCTTTATCGTCGTATAATAATGTATACATCATATTCTTTAATCATCATGACCATCATAATAGGATTATGCATTAACCAAGCACATCATTAATATCATGCATAATATCATCACCACCTCATTTAAAAAATATGTATTAATACACTAACCAACAATGTATACCTTATATCATGTAATCCTCATGCATTGATATACTAGCATAGACATCAAATCAACATGCATTTCATCCATACATTGCACATATATCTTATATGCAATTCACTTACATATATCTCATCAATACATAACAAATTCACTTGCATAGGTCTCATTACTATGTATTTTTATATCCATACATTAAACATACATCTCATCAATATGCAATATATGATTTAATTTCTCATAATAAAAGGATGGAATTCACACTATAATGCATCATTAAAAGGTATTTATTTGTATTATGGTTTCCCTTAACATCATTCATTCATTGGAGTTCATTTAAATCCTTCAAAATGAAAAACAAAACAATTCCAGCCTCAAGCACGGCTTGGCCGTGTCACCAAGCACGGCCGTGCTTCGGGTTTTCCTGCATTCCAGATTTTCGTCCAGCCAGACCTTCTCTTACTAAAAAGATAATAATTCCCTCATTTTAACTTCGATTAAGGTGATTTTGGTGTCTATGGAAATTTAAGACAATTATATACAACTTTTAGGTTTACCACTTTAACAAATTAGAAACAGAAATAGGTAAAAAAGGTGTTCGAAAACAGCATCGTGATTTTGTACGTTAGATCTGACCTTTCTTCACTAATCAGGGGATATCTCATTCATTGAAAATCCAATTAAGGTGATTCCAGAGGCATTAGAAAGATAAGAAACAGGGAGAGAATTCATGTGTTGAACAGGTTTCTAAATTCTGGATAAAACATAAACCCCAGAACTAACCATTCAGAGCATCGATTTTCACCCTTTTCAAGCCAATTTCAGCAAACACATGTATGATCTATGCATCCAAACTCTCACTTTTCATGGCTAAACATAATTATACATCATGAATCATCAAAAGAGGATATTTGAAACACTTATAAATCATTCAAAATACATGAAATTCCATGGAAAGATTAATATTAAACCTACCAAAAACTAGAGATTCTAACCCTCATTAGATTTTCTCCTCTTTGATCACTCCTCTTTCTTCCTTTCTCTACAAATCCTTGGACCTTCACCTTTGTTCCTTCTCTCCATTCTCTCTGTCTTCTTTTCCTTCCTCTCCTTCTCTCGTCCTCTCTCTCTTCTCTTCTTTTCCTTGGCTGCTTCCTCCTTCTCCCTTGATATTTTCTCCCTTTTGGCCTACTTCTTCTCCAAGCCAAGACTTCCTCTCCAAGTCAAGGCTTTCTCTCCAAGCCATCCCTTCCCTCTTATTTGAATCCTCCTCCAAGTCAAAGGAAAATATTATTTAATTCCAAGCTTCTCCAACAAGCCATCCTTTCCCTAACTAATGCACCCCAAAAGCTTAACAATAACAAGATTGCCACACGATTACATTCCAAATAGACCCTTGACTAAGGCCTTGTTTGGCTTCCTCAAATTCTTCAAATGCTTTAATTCCACTTTTAGGAAGATACTAATAAGCTTTAGAATCACATCCAAACCATATCTTTATCTCACTTCTTGATGTTCGGTTCTAGTCCCAAAGAATTAGAATATTGCACTTTGTTCCCTTCTAGTTTTTCTTTTTGCCATTTAGTCACTTTATCATTTTTCTAAGGTTTCATCGATCTTCCATTTCATTCTCTTCCATTCCTTTCAACATTGAGAATTTTTTTTCATTTATTAAAATCTGGGATGTTACATTTCTCCCCCCTAAAAGGGAATTTTGTCTCCAAAATTCAGAGCTTACCTGCTTTCCTAAAAATTTGAGGATACTTCTTTTTCGTGATACCTTCTCTGCCTCAAATAACAAGATAACGTGAGTTATTCCCCTTACTCACATAGCACAACACACAAGATCATGTGAGCCATTCCCCCCCGCTGCTCACATATCCCCACAACACAGCAATATGAGCCATTCTCCCCCCACCCCGCTGCTTATATAACTAAGCAACATCATAGGATCATGTAAGCCATTCCCCCTCAGCCGCTACTCACATATCCCCACAACACGACAATATTATCCATTCCCCCCGCTGCTCATATAGCATAACATCACAGGATCATGTGAACCATTCCTCCTTGCTGCTCACATATCTCCACAACACAGCAATATGAGCCATTCCCCCCGCGGATCATATAACCAAGCAACATCATAGGATCATGTGAGCCATTTGATAAACATCATTTTTATATATTATTTGATCATCATATATAGTGTTTTCATCCTCTCCTACACTTATTTCTATCACTTAAGCTATGTTTTATGATTTGAGTTCTATTTTGGTCTTTGAGATTTTTTTCAGCATTTCATTTTTTTTTTGAACCTGTCTGAGTATTTTTGTTATATATGGAGTTTGAGACCACTAAAAAATATGATTTCGGTCTTGTAGGAAATTTAAGACAAATGTCTATAACTTTCATGAAGAGCCCAAGATCCAGTTCAGAGCTCCAGTGGGCCGAATTAGACCAAGAGTCCAAGACATGGACAGCAAAAATAGAATTTGACCTTTGGGTGATTAAATGGCCATAAACTGAGCTAGGGTTGTCCGTTTGGCATGATTTCAGTGGCATTGGAACCGTATGACATAGAGGAATAATATATGAAGACAAGTTTGCCAGCCAGAAGCATCTTGGACCTGTAATTAGTGGTGCAATGTTGGAGGGAAACATGCAGCCGAAAGCAGACTTGACACATGTGGTCCTGGTCGGTTTTAATGATTAAGATTCCTTCCCTTTGGTCTAATTGGGGGGAATTCGGCATTCTGACTACCTTCCACTCTCTCACACACTTCTATCTTTATCTTCAACCTTGGGAGCTGATCTTGGACATCCATGGAAGAGTAGAGACCCTTGTAACCAGCTAGACTTCTTCTTGAATTCGGTTAGGTTTTGAGACTCCATTTATATTGTAATTGAGTTATGTCATCTCCTTTGTTTTCTAGAGTAATTCGAATCTTGTATGAATAAATAGAGATTTCTGTTGTCCATTCAAGTTTGATGTATGAGATAGGATCTGGATTGATGAATCTTTATTCTATTGCATGAAACAAAGGAAATACATTGGTTGATATTCAATTTTCAGATAAATAATAGATTACAAGTTGTATGTAATTGCATGGATTTGTAATATATGTTGTTGATCTATTTTTGAATGATGATGGTTATGATGCAGAGATTTCGGTTATAACTAAAATCAACTAACGAATTAATTAATCACACTTAGTCTAGGATAAACCGAACTAATTCTTGAAGAATGTCTAGTGAGGTTGCATTTTTTATAACATAATCTTTGTCCAATTTTCCACTTGTGTTCTAATTTGATTGTGTTAAAATCCAAACCCCCCCTTTTAGATCTTGAAACTATCATTTAACCTTAGCATTCCTTGAGAGACAATCCGGAGTTACCCTATATTGCATTCTATATAGGGGTTCGGTAATAATTTTGGTAGATCACGACAATCTGTTATCACCATTCCCCCCATAACACAGCAATATGAGCCATTCCCTGTACTGCTTATATAGCACAACATCATAGGAGCATGTGAATCATTCCCCCCACAATTCACATATCCCCACATTAAAGCAATATAAACCTTTCCCCCTCGCTGCTCACATACCTACAAAAACATAGCAATGATATTATATTCAACTATATTCATGACATCATGTTCACCACTTTCATCATCATATAAGAAATATTTATTAATATTTCTGACATTGTGCAACCATGTATGCATTATACATTACAAGCCTTAATGTTAACTCATCATTACATCATATCATCTTCTCTTTCCCCTTCATCTGTTATCATTGTTCTTGTCCTCTTCCATCTCCTTATGGGCATTGCTATGCTAAGTGCCTGTTCTGTCCGCAGCAATAACAAGTCATTTGGCTGATAAGACATGGTTTATTTCCATGTGGCCATCCACACTTTCCACATCAATCCATCACAACATTTGGCGGATAAAATCTAGATTCCATTGCAACAGGCCTTCCATCGCCGATATCATTCCTCCCCCGTATGATTTTGTCAAAAGTCGAAGACTCCCTCTTTCTCTTTTGTAGAATCCGCTTCTCCTTTTCTTCTTATGTTGCTTTTAAGTTTTTCTCCAGCAATCAACATTTATTGACTAAGGGAACAAATTCTTGGATCTCCAAGGCAACTATAGCACTTTTAATCTCAGGATTCAAACCTTCTTCGAACTTCATAGATTTCCAGGCTTCATTTGGATTATATCTCAAATAAGTTGAAAATTTAGCAAATTCCTCAAATTTAGAGATGTACTGATCAACAGTCCTACTGCCTTATTTAAGTTGAAGAAATTCAACCTCCTTTTCGGCCCTCACACTGCTGGGGAAATACTTATCTAGAAAAGTGTCTTAGAACATTTTCCATGTAATCTGTTTTCCTTGATGAATCAACAACTCCCTAGCTCCTCTTCACCAATATTTATCTTTCTCTTTCAACATGTACACATCAAAGTTAAACTTCTGCTCATTAGAGCATCTCAAAACTTTAAAAAAATTTCTAACTCAGTCAGCCACCTTTCAGCTACTATCAGCTCATACTCGCCCACAAAAGAAGTAGGCTGTGTCCTCATAAATTCTGCCCAACCATTTCCATTCCCTATATTTCTCTAATTTCCTTCAACCTCACCATCATTGTTATTATTTTGCATATGTCACCAGATTTGATTTATGGCAGACACTTGGTCTCGAATCGCTGTGGCTAAATCATGTAGAGTAGCTTCCATACTTTTCATTGAATCTCTCCTTGGTGGTGCTGTAACATCCCGTAATTTTTAAATATTTTCCTTATAAATTCTCCACCTTACATATATCCATAGAAATGTTCTAATATTAATGGAATAGGTAAAGAAAGAAAACCTAAGAGGAAATATTAAAAATAAACATGCTAAAGAAAGGTGAAATTCTTAGATAAGGAAGATAAATTTTTGTGAATTAAAGGTCTTAAAATTTCAAGAAGATTGGATTAGGGTAATTTTTCCTAATTTAAGAGTAAAAGTTACTAAGTTTAGTATCTCCACCCATAAATTGAGCTTTTACCTATGGACACTTCATATAGAGTTTTTCCACTTCACATAAGTTTCTAGCAAGCCCATTGGATAATCTAAGCAAGAAATAAAACATAGACTTGGACTAGGATATAGTAATTGGACCAATAGTCCAAAAATTATGAAAATGTGACTAAGCACTCCAAGAAAGGTAGAATTTTATCCAAAGCAAAGAAAATGGGTAGGAATAAGCCCAAATACAAGAAGAAAAATAAAATAAAATAAATTAGGTGATGATATAATAATGTAATAATAATAAAGATTAGGTTACATGACATTAAGACAAAAATTTAGCAAGTGGTGTGATTCTACATTCATCATTTTGGCAAGTGGCATGATAATACAAGGCTTTAGGACAAAAACATCTATATCCTACACTCATAATTTTAGCAAGTGGTATGATAATACATGGCATTAGGACAAAACATTCTTATCCCACACAAATAATATCAACCAAATAATGGAGATTCAAGGGCTAGAAATTTGTCACTTAAAAAGGCAAACCTATCATACTTGTCTAAGACAAAAGAAAATGAAAATGAATCCCTAAATCAAAGGGACCTTGTCCCTTATCTTAAGAACATATCATCATAATTTTCAAAATACAAATCTCCTTTTCCTATGCATATCTTGGCTAAGGAAGAGGAAGACAAGAACATAAGTTGTTTGTCTTCCAAAAATTCAACAAAGTGTATCCTAATTGTGATAAGGTAGACCCATGATCATGAAAGGTGAATTATTTAGTGGTCTATATAAGAAAAACCCACCCTTACAACATTAGAATTTCGTCCAAGTGAGGGAGAGGAAATAGAAGCAAGGTAGAGTGAGGAAAAGAGAGCAAGAAAGGAACAAAGAGGAAGGAAAAGTCTAAGGGGACTAAGTGCTCCAGGTAAGTTTAACAATATTTCTTTTTAAAGAAAACTTTTGAAACTTATAATATTTATATGAGATTTTGATCTTAAAACTTTGATGATTGGTCATGGATGTTGCTATATCATGTTACATATTGATCTTGCATGTGATGTATGTTTGAATACTTAGGTTGGTGTAGATAGTTCTACATGGGTATGGCTATGGGTGGCAGAATTTTAAGCTTAGGTGTTTTAATTTCTGGGAACAATCTATAAGGAATTAAAATAAATGGTTAGCATATGAATTATAGATATATGTGTCATAGATTTTTAGCCATGGGAATCATTCAATTTAGAGTTCATATGAGGTAGATATGTTCCGATTAGTAAACAAATGTCAGAAAATGGTTAATCAGGGCAGAATATGTTAGGATAGCTTTGGTGTTTTAAATTCTGGGAAAATTCTATAAGGAATTAAACTAAATGGTTAACATATGAATTATGTATTTTTGTGTCACGGATGTTTAGCCACTGGAATCACTTAATTTGGAATTCTTATGTGGGAGATATAGTCATATTAGTAAGTAAAGGTTAGAACCTACCCGAGAAGAAATATTATTGAATTTAAGGGAGTAATAACACCAAGATGTACAACTATTTTGCTGATATGATTAACATAATAGTTTTAGATAATTGTCTTATCTTTTCATAGACACCAAGATCACCTCAATCGGAGTTAAAATGAGAGAGTTATGCTTTGATTAATGAGCAACGATCACAGAACACGGCCGTGTTCTGGGTGCTTCAAGCATGGGTTAGCCGTGTTCGGGGCTGTTTTTGAGTACGTTTGAAGTACTTTTAAAGCATGGATGTGTCCTGAAACATGGCCAGACCGTGTTGGAAGCTGGTTAAGCCTATTTTCAATATTTTTCTACCCTAGATGAACCTCTTTAACTATAGGGTAATAGTAGAAATCTAATTGGAGGAAAATGCTCTATAAATTTGTAAGAACATGTGTTATAAATGATATAAATAAGAAGAAATTGACTAAAGGCCAAGCATAAAGAAAATGAAGAGATGAAATTAATATTTTTTTAAAAAAAGACGAATCTTATAAATGAAAATAATAAATGACTAGTATATGCCATAGCCATTGCCATTGTATGAACTTCTTACCATCTTAAGTGTGAAATTCTGACATAGAAATATTTTATAAAGTGATATTTGAAATGTTTATGTTCATGGCATGATTACCAATGATTTATGGTAATAGTTATATTTTGATGAACATACTTGTTATTGAAAGCATATTTTTGGCTATCATTGTGAAAAGAAAAGAAATGAGCACAGTCACATGGCAATCCATGTAGTGCACCAGTAGGGGACGCCCTACCAACGGTTATGATCATGTTAATGAGAAAAGAAAGAGAAAGTGGGCCATGTCAGACGGAGCAAGAAAAGCCCGTACCGGAGAGTAGAGGATACTCACCCTGACTGGGGTAGCTTAAAATGAGAATAAGTTGATGGCCATCATATGATATTCTAAAAATAGTTAATCCTGTCATGCATATCATTACTGTATGATTCTTATGTGCATAGATATAATGCATTCATGTGACCAAAGATATTTTCTATAGTTTATACAGATGAACATGATGTGATGAGCTATATTGATGGTGATTTATTGTTGAACTTACTGGGATTTAATTCTCACTATATTTCCATATCATGTTCAGAAAATTAGTTATACAGCATTTTCTATGGCTCTGGCTTTTAGTGCACATTGGATCGAGTTACTTTATGTTGGGTAGATCTCAGAATCAAATAAGATGTTTAGGGTCGAGTTGGCTTAGATCCCGGTGAAGGTGCAACCACCCGCACCTGTATCTCCGGAATTGGTCAACCAAAATAAACAAGATGTAAATATCTATGTGTTTGATATGTTGCATGTACGTTTTGATTAATGACGTGTATGTGAACTAAATATTGTATAATAATAAAGAAAAAGAAGGTTGTTACAGGTGCCATCACTTACTGTATCAATTAAAAGAAATCAGTCACTATTGAGGTGATTAGGCTCAACAGCGAATTAAATATGTTTACAGTAGTCATTACACCACTCAAGTACGCAGATAGGAAACACTAGTGATTTCCTTACTGACACTATATGCTACCATACACTACATAGCCACACGCTCACTCAAGACATCCTTAGATCGATATAGGTCACCGTCCAAGCCCACGGTCACCTAAGATCTACTTGCTCTGATACCAACTTGTAACGACTGATTTTTTTTATTTTTTATTTTCTTATATATAAATATATAACGACTGATAACATATTCCAAATAGCGAACCATACATAATTATATAAGTAGATAATATTCCATCATCACAATATTCGAACTACATCAGAGATTAATATTTATACATAAGCGACAATGTTAAACCTACCAAAACCAGATATTTTTTCTATTCTCAAACCTTCCTTAGATTTCCCCTTCTTTGATCATTACTCTTTCTTTCTTTCTCTACAAATTCCTTGGACCTTCACCTTTATGCCTTCCTCTCTCCTCTCTCTCTCTTTCTTTTTCCTTCCTCTCCTTCTCTCAACCTCTCTTTCTTCTCTTCTTTTCCTTGGCCACTACCTCCTTCTCCCTTGATATTTTCCCCATTTTGGTCTACTTCTTCTCCAAGCCAAGACTTGCTCTCCAAGTCAAGGCTTTCTCTCCAAGCCATCCCTTCCCTCTTAGTCGACTCCTCCTCCAAGTCAAGGAAAAAGATTATTTAATTCTAAGCTTCTCCAACAAGCCATCCCTTCCCTAACTAATGCACCCCAAAATCTTAACAATAACAAGATTTCCACTCCATTACATTCCAAATAGATCCTTGACTAAAGCCTTGTTTGGCTTCCTCAAATTCTTCAAATATTTTAATTCCACTTTTAGGAAGATACTAATAAGCTTTAGAATCACATCCAAACCATATCTTTACCTTACTTCTTGATATCGGTTCTAGTCCAAAAAAATTAAAATATTACACTCTGTTCCCTTCTAGTTTTACTTTTTACCATTTAGTCACTTTATCATTTTTCTAAGGTTTCATCGATGTTTCATTTCATTCTCTTCAATTCCTTTAACCATTGAGAATTATTTTCCATTTATTAAAATCTAGGATGCCACAGTATCTGTGGTCGAGCTAGCTGAGATTCCAATAGAGGTGCTACCACCTACACCTGAATCCCCAAGTGAGGCTAGCATGGATGATTAAGGCGTAGACATGTGTATGCTTGTTCTTTGTGTATATGGGTATTATTTTTTACTAACCATACCTTGCTGCTGATTTTTTTTGGACACAGTGTTAGGGTGTCCTCCTGATTTTTGTACTACAGGTAACACCTAGGACACTGTGATATATATACAAACTCATGGTAGCATTGATGCTAATTAAAGGCATTTTACACCTCTTGACATCAATTATGTCCATTTTGAAATAAGATATTTAATTGAAATATGTAAGTTAGAAGTAAGTTATTGAAGGTAATGACTTCATGAATATTTTAAAAAATAGAATCATTACAGCTACCTTCAATTATTGAAAATTACCCTTCCTCCCCAATTATAACTTTAAATAAAGGGATGTTGTGAGCCATAAAGGAGTCTTGGAGGCGGTGTTTGGTTTTAAGTGATTGTAATGTTCTTTCTTTAGATATTTTGTGATACTTAATTTCTTTCATAATATCATTATTCTTGTTCATCTTCAATTTTGATATCCTACTTTGATTATAGATAACTAATCTTCATAGGGTAAGGTAAAAGGGTGAAACTCTCAGTAAGAAAATAATGATTTATTTAACTCTTAATTAAAAATTCAATATTTATATTTGATATTGTATTTATTTTATTTTCTTATGTGATTTATTAATGGCTGACTTTGTCGCCTATTTCATGTTGTTATTTATTAATGGCTAGCTTTTCTGCCTACTTCATGTTGTTATTGTTCATGGATGACTTTGTCACCTATCTCTTGTTATGTTAATTAATATTTTTTCTTTCACATCTTTTCATCTTTAATCTTGTAAAGTGTGAATCTTGATCTATTGTAGACAATTTTGGCACAACAATTGCTTGAATCAATCTTGATTTATTATAGATAATATGACGATTGGCACAATGTATGCTTGAATCCTTTGTACAAGAATGGTTCAGTTGTTAGCAATACAATAAAAAAGAGGTAAATGTAATTCACATATAAACAAAAGTGAGTTTTGTACTACAAGTAACAACCAAGACACTGATGGAGATCAAGTTGTTGCCAAACTTATTCTAAACAATTCTCAAGATCATTTACAAGGGATAGGCGGTCCAATGATTAGAAGTAGGGCGAAGTGGGCCAAATAAGCTTTATTGGGCTTATCTTAGACGTGCAGGCTAAAGAGGAAACTGTTGGGTTAAGTCAAGATATCAAGTAGATCACGCTTTGTAACCTTGAGGATGGCATTAAATAGAGTTTGTTGAATTTTGAAGACAATCAACCCAAATTTTCATAGGTTAAAGATATATTATGGGCTTTATTACATGATTTTTTCTAAGATATGAATAGTATTTAATGTACTTTGAGCATATTATTTATGTTGGCCAAATCTTAGTTTAATTATAGTTTCATGTTTTTATTAGTTTAGTTTGACCAAATAATTAATGTTGTTTGGGCCATATAAGGCATATTCCATAGAATTCCAATTAGGATTTTTAGGGTTTCCATAGAGTGACTATATAAAGGTTCCCTTATGCTTATATAATTCAAATTTATGATTAATAAGATTTGAGTTTTCTCCCAAAGTGAGAGATTTCCATGATTCTTGGGCAAAGAATTGAATTTAATCTTATCGAGGCAACTTGTGGCTATCAAAACATCTATTGAATTTTCATGACGATCCTTGCTTTTGCCAAACATTCCATTTTTTGACTTAAGGAAATGCATCAAACATTGTGACGTATATACAAACTCATGGCAACATTATTGCTAATGAATGGCAGTTTATACCTCTTGACCTCAATTATGTCCATTTTGAGTTAAGAAATTTAATTGAAGTAAGTAAGCTAGTAGTAAGTTCTTGAAGGTAATGGCTTCATGAATATTTTAAAAAAAATAGAGTCGTTATAGTTACCCTACATTATCGAAAGTGACCCTTCCTTCCCCAATTATAACTTTAAATAGAAAGATGTGAGCCATAAAGGAGTCTTGAAGGAGGTGTTTGGTTCTAAGTGATTGTAATGTTTGTAACAACTTTTTATTTATTATTATACAATATTGAGTTCACATACATGTCATTAATCAAAGTGTACATACAACATATCAAACACATAGATATTTACATCTTGTTTATTTTGGTTGACCAATTCCGGAGATACAGGTGCGGGTGGTTGCACCTTTACCGGGATCTGAGCCAACTCGACCACAAACATCTTATTTGATTTTGAGATCTGCCCAACATAAAGTAACTCGATCCAATGTGCACTAAAAGCTAGAGCCATAGAAAAAGCTGCATAACTAATTTTCTGAATATGATATGGAAATATAGTGAGAATTAAATCCCAGTAAGTTTAACAATAAATCATCATCAATATAGCTCATCACGTCATGTTCAGCTGTATAAACTACAAAAAATATCTTTGGTCACATGAATGCATTATATCTATGCACATAAAGAATCATACTGTAATGATATGTATGACAGGATTAACTATTTTCAAAATATCATATGATGGCCATCAACTTATTCTCATTTCAAGCTACCCCGGTCAGGGTGAGTATCCTCTACTCTCCAGTACGGGCTTTTCTCGCTCCGTCCGATATGGCCCACTTTCTCTTTCTTTTCTCATTATCATGATCATAACCGTTGGTAGGGCGTCCCCTACTGGTGCACCACATGGATTTCCATGTGACCGTGCTCATTTCTTTTCTTTTCACAATGATAGCCAAAAATATGCTTTCAATAGCAAGTATGTTCATCAAAATATAATTATTACCATAAATCATTGGTAATCATGCCATGAACATAACCATTTCAAATATCACTTTATAAAATATTTCCATGTCAAAATTTCACACTTAAGATGGTAAGAAGTTCATACAATGGCAATGGCTATGGCTATACTAGTCATTTATTAAGATTCATCTTCTTTTTTAAATACTAATTTTATTTCTTTATTTTCTTGATGCAGGTTTTCATCCTATCTAACCTTCTCTTACTAATCAGAGCATAACTCCCTCAATTTAACTCTGATATAGGTGATCTTGGTGTCAATTTCAAGATAAAAAAATTATATAAAACTATTATGTTGAACATTGTAGCGAAATATTAAGAAATCAAGGTGATATTACTCCCTAAATGTATAGGTTATTTCTTCTAGGATAGGTTCTGACCTCTAACTACTAATCGGACCATATCTACCTCATATGGACTCCAACTTGAGTGATTCTAGTGGCTAAAAATCCATGACACACATATCTATAATTCTTATGTTAACCATTTATTTTAATACCATACAGATAATTCCCAGAAAATAAAATACAGAAGTTGTCCTAACATATTCTTCCCTGATGAACCATTTTCTAACCTTTGACTACTAATCAGCACATATATTCCTCATATGGACTCCAAATTGAATGATTCCAGTGGCTTCAAATCCATGACACACATAGCTATAATTCTTATGTTAACCATTTATTTTAATTCCATACAGATAATTCCCAGAAATTAAAATACAGAAGCTATCCTAACATATTCTTCCCTGATGAACCATTTTCTGACCTTTGACTACTAATCGGACCATATCTACCTCATATGGACTCCACATTGAATGATTCCAGTGGCTACCAATCCGTGACACATATATCTTTAATTCTTATGTTAACCATTTATTTTAATTCCCTACAGATAATTCCCAGAAATTAAAACACAGAAGCTATCCTAACATATTCTTCCCTGATGAACCATTTTCTGACCTTTGCTTACTAATCAGACCATATCTACCACATATGGACTCCAAATTGAATGATTCCAGTGGCTAAATATCCATGACAGACATAGCTATAATTCTTATGTTAACCATTTATTTTAATTCCTTATAGATGGTTCCCAGCAATTAAAACACCAAAGCTTAAAATTCTGCCACCCATAGCCATACCCATGAAGAACTATCTACACCAACCTAAGTATTCAAACATACATCATATGCAAGATCAATATGTAACATGATATAGCAACATCATGACCAATCATAAAAGTTCTAAGATCAAAATCTCATATAAATATTATAAGTTTCAAAAGTTTTCTTCAAAAAGAAATATTGTTAAACTTACATGGAACACTTAGTCCCCTAGACTTCTCCTTCCTCTTTCTTCCTTTCTTCCTCTCCTTTCCTCACTCTACCTTGCTTCTATTTTTCCTCTCCCTCACTTGGACGAAATTCTAATGTTGTAAGGGTGGGTTTTCTTATATAGACCACCAAATAATTCAACTTTCATGATCATGGGTCTACCTTATCACAATTAGGATACACTTTGTTGAATTTTTAGAAAACAAACAACTTATGTTCTTGTCTTCCTCTTCCTTAGTCAAGATATGCATAGGAAAAGGAGATTTGTATTTTGAAAATTATGATGATATGTTCTTAAGATAAGGGACAAGGTCCCTTTGATTTAGGGATTCATTTCCATTTTCTTTTGTCTTAAACAAGTATGATAGGTTTGCCGTTTTAGGTGGCAAATTTCTAGCCCTTGAATCTCCATTATTTGGTTGATATTATTTGTGTGGGATATGAATGTTTTGTCCTAATACCATGTATTATCATACCACTTGCTAAAATTATGAGTGTAGGATATAGATGCTTTTGTCCTAAAGCCTTGTATTATTATGCCACTTGCCAAAATGATGAATGTAGAATCACACCACTTGCTAAATTTTTATCTTAATGCCATGTAACCTAATCTTTATTACTATTACATTATTATATCATCACCTAATTTATTTTATTTTATTTTTCCTCTTGAATTTGGGCTTATTCCTACCCATTATGGGCTAATTCCTACCCATTTTCTTTGCTTTGGATAAAATTATACCTTTCTTGGAGGGCTTGGTCACATTTTCATAATTTTTGGGCTATTGGTCTAATTACTATATCCTAGTCCAAGTCTATGTTTTATTTCTTGCTTAGGTTATCCAATGGGCTTGCTAGAAACTTATTTGAAGTGGAAAAACTCTACATGATGTGTCCATAGGTAAAAGCCCAATTTATGGGTGGAGATACTAAACTTAGTAACTTTTGCTCTACATGATGTGTCCATAGGTAAAAGCCCGATCTTCTTGAAATTTTAAGACTTTTACTTACTTCACAAACATTTATCTTTCTTTAACTGAGAATTTCACCTTTCTTTAGCATGTTTATTTCTAATATTTCCTCTTAGGTTTTCTTTCTTTACCTATTCCATTAATATTAGACAATTTATATGCATATATGTAAGGTGAAGAATTTCTAAGGAAAATATCTAAAAATTACGGGATGTTACAATGTTCTTCTTTCTTTATATACTTTTTGATCCTTAATTTCTTTCATAATATCATTATTCTTGTTCATCTTCAATTTTGCTATTCTACTTTGATTATGGGTAACTAATCTTCATATGGTAAGGTGAAAGGATGATACTCTCGGTAAGAAACTAATGATATATTTAACTCTTAATTAAGTATTTAAGATTTATATTTGATGTTGTATTGATCTTCTTATTTTCTTATTTAATTTATTAATGGCTGACTTTGTTGCCTATTTCATATTATTATTTATTAATGGCTAGTTTTGTCGCCTACTTTATGTTGTTATTGTTCATGGATGGTTTTGCCACCTATCTCTTGTTATGTTGATTAATATTCTTCCTTTCACATCTTTTTATCTTTAATCTTGTAAAGTGTAAATCTTGATCTATTGTAGATAATTTTGGCACAATAAATGCTTGAATCAATCTTCATTTATTGTAGATAATATGATGATTGACACAATATATGCTTGAATCCATTTTACAAGAATGGCTTAGTTGTTAGTAATACAATAAAAAAGAGGCAAATGTTATTCATATATAAAACAAACTAAATTTTGTACTACTGGTAACACCTAGGACACTGATAGAGATCAAATTGCTACCAAACCTATTCCAAATAATTCTCAAGTTCGTTTGTAAGGGATAAGCGGTCCAATGATTAGGTGTAACACCTACTAACTAGCATCTTATTTCATACATCTACACAATAGAATATTCCCCTTAATCTTTTTGGTAATATATATATATATATATATATATATATATATATATATATGTTGTTGTTTTAATTAAAACTCGCATCTGCGTAAATCTATTGGAGTATAAATTTAGTGGTATGTAAGGTTGATCGCACAAAGATTGCCAATTGAGAGAAAATTGTCAACTTTGTACAACTTCCTACCTAACAATTTTGACAATTACCACACCTACCACACTTAATTGTTGAGGAGTGAGTTAGGGAGCTTTTGGAGAGAGCTTGGGAAAGCTTTGTTGGAATTCTACGTACTTGTAATGTTCTTATTTCTTTAGACATTTTGTATTTTTCATTTTCTTTCATAATATTATCATGTTTCTTCATCTCTCATTTTACTTTCTTGCCTTAATTGTGGACAACTAATCTCCTAATGCTAAGTTGAAAGGGTGAAACTCTTGGTAAGAATAATAATTCATTTAACTCTTAATTTTAATGTTTATATTTAATGTTGTATTTACCTCCTCCTTTTCTTATGTTATGTTTTAATGGCTGACTGAGCGACCTATTTCTCCTTCTTGTTTAATGGGTGGCTTTACCGTCTACTTATTTTTATTGTTCATGGTTGGCTTTGCCACCTACTTTATTTTATTTTATGATTGGTTGGCTTTACCACCTATTCTATTTCATTTTATTTTGTTATGTTAATTAATTTTCTACCTCTTTCATTTTCTGCATAAGTTAATATTGTAAAATGTGAATTTTGATATATTGTAGACAATATAATGATTGGCACAATTTATTCTTGAATCCATTTACAAATTATCTTTTGCATCTTTGTATTTTTAATCTTGTACAGTGTGAACCTTGATACATTATAGACATTTTTTGGCATAATAAATACTTAAATCAGTCTTGATTTATTGTAGACAATATGATGATTAGCACATTGTATGCTTGAATCCATTTTATAATAGTGTTTTATATATTAGTAATACAATAAAAAGGAGGTAAATATAATTCATGTATAAACAAAGGTGAGTTTAAATTAACATATCTTCCGATTATAAACTTATTCATGTAAGGATTCTAATTGAGTAATAAAAGAGTTAAATTTATCTTTATTTGAAATACCAAGAGTGGATCCCCTAACCTTAGCATGCTTCTTTACTTTGAATACATTTTCATTTAATTTCAGTATATTAGTTCTTTGCATACTTTGTTCAATATTTCTCTCACAAAACAAGACATTGGCAACTAGGTTAGAAGTATTTATTTTGAATCTAAATTAGAATTTTCTCTCAATTGGCAATCTTTGTGCGATCAACCTTACATACCACTAAATCTATACTCTAATAGATTCATGGACATGCGAGTTTTAATTAAAACAACAACATATATATATATATATATATATATATATATATATATATATATATATATATATATATATATATATATATATATATATATATATATATATTACCAAAAAGATTAAGGGGAATATTCTATTATGTGGATGTATGAAATAAGATGATAGTTAGTAGGTGTTACACCTAATCATTGGACCGCTTATCCCTTACAAACGATCTTGAGAATTATTTGGAATAGGTTTGGTAGCACTTTGATCTCTATCAGTGTCTTAGGTGTTACCAGTAGTACAAAATTTAGTTTGTTTTATATATGAATAACATTTGCCTCTTTTTTATTGTATTACTAACATGATAATATTACGAAAGAAAATAAAAAATACAAAATGTCTAAAGAAATAAGAACATTACAAGTACGTAGAATTCCAACAAAGCTTGCCCAAGCTCTCTCCAAAAGCTCCCTAACTCACTCCTCAAGCCCTCTATTTATAGATACAATTAGGTGTGGTAGGTGTGGTAATTGTCAAAATTGTTAGGTAGGAAGTTGTACAAAGTTGACAATTTTGATTCCATCATGTACACTAAAATTGAACCTTGAATATCTTCTTGAAATCCACAGAATTTGCTGATTCTATCAACATGAAAGTTGTAAAAACTTTCATCATCTTTCCATCAAGACAAATTGTGAACAAATTGGATACGTAAGTTGTGACTTATGGTCAAAATACTATAGCAAAGTCGGGCTAAACTGTAGCAGGAGATAGATTCTATTATACCCCACTTTTGGCCCTTTTAATGTCCAACTTTTCTGACCACTTGAACATGCAAGTTGTACCCAATTGTGTTCGCTATCCACCTACCAAATTTCATACATATTGGATATGTATTTTCTAAGATAAGGCCCAAGTACTGCAGCAAGGTTGGGCTGGACTACAAACAGCAAATATATTCTCAACATTGGGTGCTTTGCCTTGAAATCTTTATATTTTAGTTCTTTTTGAAATGTGATCATAAATTAAGAATAAATTTGTGCATATATCCATTAGGATACGTCTTAGGAGTCAATATAATAATGCTCCTCACTTAGTCATCCTTAATGAATTTGTTTTATCTGCTTGATTTATAGACATCATTTCCGAAGAACCACAATTTAGCTCTGATTCCTCCAATTGAGTCCATTTTCTATTCTTTTCTCCATCTGTAAGAAATACACAAAACTAAAGACAAGTAAGGGAGATATATGCTTAATTATGACAAAAAGATAAGATTAAAATATTTAATTTATAAATTTAAAACTCACTCATCAATATATATATATATATATATATATATATATATATATATCTTATCTATAAATTTCTAACAATGTCTACCTAGTCCATAAATTCACCTATTCACTTATATTGTTAGTTATCTTTCTTGGATAAGTATACAAGTGCTTTAGGCTATTCCAAAAATTTTCAAATTTTATTTCCTTGTAAGCAACTAACTAGGCGTGATATGCATTAGTTACAACAAAAAGGTTCTCACACCATAAAGAAAAGTGTACAGTCTATAATTTATTTTATATCACATTACGAGCTGTCTAAAAGGGACTTGGCACTCAACTACGCCATCCCACATATATTACACAACAAGAAAATATACAATCCATATCCATATTCAGATGAGTCAACCTTGAGACCCCTGTTGCTCACTTCTTGTTGCAGTACCTGGAATGTGATTATGTGGACATAAAAATATGAGATGACAATCTCAATAGCTAGCAAATTTTCAGAAAAGTAGTATACATTCCATTCCTTAAAACAACTCAATTTATTTCACTGAAACATAAGCACTGACCATACATACATACATCATTTTGGTCAGACTAGGGACCCATAACATTTGGCCTACTTACCCAATGCAATCCCATACCTGCAAAAGGGTTATGCATCTCCTATTATTAGCCAATATGTGGGGGAATGGGCTTGCTTGGCACACTTTGGGAACCCCTTAATTCTTGAGAATGCATACATAACATATCTTTAGATCATCATTCTTCATAACATAAAAGTCAGTTAACCAGTGAAATTGATAAATTCAAGTTCATAAATATAAATAGTGTTTTAAGGAAAAGTTAGCTACCTCAATTCCGGCACAATCACTTCATTTACAAGGCTGCCAATGTTACAACCAGCTACTCAAACTAAAATATAAAATATTTTTTGGTTAATGCATACATATGAGCATATAAAATGATAAGTCTCTAGTTTAAGAACTTCTGCTCCCCAAAACCAAACTTTGATTCTATTCAGATTTGGGGTTACTATTAAATATGACAAAAGCCTTCTAAAAATTATAAAATTTTCGTTAGAGCTTCATTTACATTTCTATTTCATTTCGTAGATCTCTCAGCCCTTAACTATTCCATTCACCCCAAGAAGTACCTCCATAACCCAAAACAGTGCAGATTGGTTTCGATTCTATTTCTATTCTATTTTCCATTCCTTTGGATCGTTAAAACTTCTTCAAATTCGTGATATTTGATATGGAGCACCCTATATATGTTATATAATCACCATAAAAATTTCAAGTAAAAACAAATTTATTTGACCCTTCAAATAACACACTTGTTTATGGTTGTCCCCAGTTCTGGTTTGTTCTGACTCACTTCTTGTCCCACCGACTTTCTATATTTTATTATATACATTAACCTGCCTAGAATTCTCTAAATTTTGGTGTGGTCATTAATTAGAATCCCTATAACATGTGATAAAAATTTTATACAAATATTCAACATTTAACCCCTTGAATGTTTAGTATTTCCATCAATAGCCTAAGCTATCCAGCAGATTTTTCTTAGCACTATTTTGATTGCAAATGGCCTATTTATAGGTTCTCAAAAATCACAAAAATTTTCATAATTGATTATCAATATTTCAAACCTTTCTCACTAAATATTAACGAATTTAAAGGCTATTTACCCAATTAAACAGTCCAAGAACACAGGGGCTGCAAATTTTAGGTGCAGGAACAATAACTTCCTAGTGCAGAATGTGTGGTACTTCAGCATGTTTGTTAATTAGATGGCAAAGATTGTTCCCTACCACTAGAGTTTCATGTTTTCAAATTTAACCTCTTGCATCTCATGCTCAAGAATCACCCTTGCATAACCAAAAATGAGCTCAACTCACTACAAACCAACTTTCCTCAGGAGGAAAAACTCACCTTATGCAAAAATACTCCTATGACTCTCAAATTTCAGCTTGTTTCTTCTCTTGGTTTCCCTTGCAACTTAACTATGTTTTTTTGGTTGCTCTCCTCCTTTGGCTTTAAGTTTTCTGGCTGTCTTCCCTCCCTCTTGGGTGCTGATTGTATGAGGAATGGGTGGTTTGAATTTGCTGCCCAAAATAATGCCTAGTGCTGGCCACTAGTTTCCACCACTCAAGAGGAAAAGGAAGGTTGTGTTTTGCAGGGATTCCTTTATGGTTTCTACAAGGAGGGTGTAAGGCTATAGAGGAATAGAGTGGGGTAGCAACTTTTGCAATATTTTTTTTTCTAATTGTGGGCAGAATCATGGCTGAAGTGGGTGGCCGTTTCTTGGCTGGAATGTGTCAAAAATTTTGTGACTATGTGGCAGGATTTCCTTATTGAATGGTGGCAATTTCTTGGCTGATTTTGGCTGAAGTTCTTATGGCTATGAGGCATGCTTTGGTAGGTGCAAGGTGGCTGAAATTTTGTGGCCAATGTGGCAACAACTTTGTGGGCAACGTGGCATGCTTTGGTAGGTGCAAGGTGGCTACAATTTTGTGGGCAATGTGGCATGCTATGTGGCTGCAATTTTGTGGGCAATGTGGCATACTTTGGTAGGTGCAAGGTGGCTGCAATTTTGTGGCTAATGTGGTATGCTATGTGGCTGTAATTTTGTGGGCAATGTGGCATGCTTTGGTAGGTGCAAGGTGGCTACAATTTTGTGGACAATGTGGCATGCTATGTGGCTGCAACTTTGTGGGCAATGTGGCATGCTATGTGGCTGCAACTTTATGGGCAATGTGGCATACTATGTGGTTAAAATTGTGGTGCTACTTGGCAGCTCCTTAGTTGTTTTATATTGCCTTAATTTACTACTAATCCTAGATTAGTAATGTCTTAAAAATGTATTTGTATCTTCTCCTCATCCATTATGCTCCTAAGAATTTTATTTGTATGATTCATGATTAACTATATGTCACTTATTTTATAAATGCCTTATTGTTACAGAACTAAGCATTTTAATTCTTTGTCATATGTATTTTCTACTTATTCTTAGATTTATCTAGCTTTATTAGAGACTTAGGATGTTACATTAGGAGCAGGGAAAAGTGGGCCAAAGAAGTTTTATTATGCTTGATCTTGGACGTGCAGACTAAAGAGGAAGTTGTTACGCCCAACCAAGACATCTAGTGGATCATGCTTTGCAGCCTTAAGGATGGCATTAAATAGAGCCTGTTGGATTTTGAAGAAAACTAGCACAAATTTGCATGGGTTAAAGATATACTATGAGATTTATGTTACATGCTTTCTTCTAGGATATTATTAGTACTTAATGTACTTTAGGCCTATTTATGTTGGCCAAATCTTAGTTTTATTATGATTTTATATTTTTATTAGTTTAGTTAGGCCGAATAACTAATGTTGTTTGGGTCATATAGGGCGTATTCCATAGCAGTCCAATTATGATTTTTAAGGTTTCCATAGAGTGACTATATAAGGGTTCCCTTATACTTAAGTAATTCAAATTTATGATTAATAAGAATTGAGTTTTCTCCCAAAGTTAGAGCTTTCCTTGGTTCTTAGGTAAAGAACATAATCTGATTTTATCGAAGCAACTCGTGTCGATTAAAACATCAGTTGAATTTTCAAGATGATCATTCCTTTTGCTAAACACTTCATTTCTTGGCATAAGGAAACACATCATTTGGCATCAGAGTTTAAGCTCCTTGAAATTCGGTTAGTGTCCTATCTTTTCTTCTTTTATTTGTGTTTTAGAGTCATTCTTGATCTTCTACATTTCTTTAGGTCAGATTCGAGTTCTAGTTCTAGTCAGCTTTGTTTTCCGAGTTATAGTCTAATTCCTTCCAAAATTAGAAATTTCTAGTTCTAGTCTCTCTTTTTTCTAGTCATAGTATGATTCCTCAAAAACACCCATACACAAAAGAGTTATAGTCCAATTTGGTTTCCTAAATACAAAAAAAAAGGGGCAAAAATTTGTTCCAAATAAAAAAATAAATTTGAAAAAAAAATGATCAAAAATTAATTCAAGAAAAAAGGAGAAGTTCATAAAAAAAATTCGTTCAAAAAAAAAGAAGGAAGCCAACAATAGCATACTGGTTCTATTATCCCTCATTTTCTCAAATTTAATTCCTAGGGTTGTCATAGTCTAAAATTATGTTCTTATCATTCTTAATTCACTTGTTTCATTTGATAAGTTTATTGATCAGCTTCTTGTTTAAGTGCTTTAAAGGAAATAGAGTAAAATTGAGTGCAAACACATGAAATTTGTGAGACAAACTTGAGTAGTTAAAGAGATCAACCTGAAATCAACTTTAAACTCTTCATGACAGAAGTTGAAGAGCAGTTTAAGTTGCAGAATATGGGGTTAGATAACCTCGAGTCACTTTCCAAGCCTAAGCCTACCAAACAGCTTAGGTTTTATGAGGAAGAAGGGGAAGATTTAGATGGTGAAGAATTTAGGTTAAGAAAAGAAATGAGGATAGCTCCTAGGCATGATAGTGGCCTGCAAAGCATCAAAATGAATTGTAATGACCCTCAATACAATTATCTACACTTATTGTTTACTAGTACAGACACGACATGTTATGTTGTATTCTATAATACTTGGTTAATATGAACATGATGGTATTAAAATACTTTTGGTAACATATGACATGATTTAAGATGGAAATTAGACATTTAGAAACTAGCTACAAAACATTTGATGTGAAAAGGTTAAGAAGAATGTGAAGTGTTAAATTAGTTCATACCTTTCTTCATTTTTATGAGTATAACTCCCACATATGAACTCCAATTTATGTGATTCCAATTTCTATTGAAAGCTAAGCTATATAGCTACAACTTTTATGTTGAGTAATTTTTCTGGTTTAGCCAAAATAAGGGTGATAAGGGACAAAAACCACAAAATAGACGTTTAGTGTGGTCTTGACCTTTTCCAACTCTTTTGTACATAACTACTTCGTATGATCTCAAAATTAGGTAATTTCAGTGGCAAATAAAATTTAAGACAGAGAGATACAACTTTCATGTTGACCATTTTATGAAATTCTACCGAATTCATAGTGAAAAAAGGGAATATATGTGTATGTTAATGTTAAAAACAGTGCCTATACATATTTCGGGTACTGTAGCAAGTGCACTGTGCACGCCCATATAGGCATGCGGCATGTAGAGGGTGCATATTTTGCAACCCTAGCAGCACCAGCAGCCCCCCAACCATTTTCCCCTCCCAACTTTAAACCCTTACATCTTAAGCTCTAAACCTTCGATTGACGAACCGTTTGGACCGTTGGATTCGTGGCAAAGAGAGCTTCAAAACCTATCGATTAGTTTTGCTGGAATATCACCGAAATCACTCCAGAGGGTTGTGGAAAAACCCTTACATCTTAAGCTCTAAACCTTCGATTGACGAACCGTTTGGACCGTTGGATTCGTGGCAAAGAGAGCTTCAAAACCTATCGATTGGTTTCGCTGGAATATCACCGAAATCACTCCAGAGGGTTGTGAACAATACCTTCATGGTGAGTTTTTCATGGGTATGATTAGTAGCTCTATTTTCAAAAGTTTTGCTATAGATAGTCTTAGATATGGATAATACAATGAATTTAGGAATTTAAGACCATAGGATAATTTTTTGGCCACCGTGAATAGTGTTTTCGACTGGCATGAATAGTGATTTCGTGATGTTTGGCTAGAAATTGACCTTCTGAAGTTGTTTTTCTAAGTTTTGAGATAGCGGAATACAACTTTCAACATTAATTCAGCCATTAAGTTTTGGAAGTGATCAAGACGGTTCAACTACCTTGAATCATTAGTGTTGTGAGTAGATAATATTTACTATAACATAATTTTTAGCTATTCATTTAATATATCTATAAGAGATATTACTACTAATGTGAAACTCATTTTTTTATTATGGTCATGTATTTCAAAGCATGGCTCCTAATATAAACCTTAGGAATGCAAGACAAACATCATATATACTTTATTTCTTTATTGATATTAATTGATACTGATTGAGAATACCCAAAAATTGTGTTGGATCATGGTGATGTTTTATATTTCACATGGATTGATAAATGATTGTATGAGGCACATGTTTGGGCCTATAGATATAAATGTTTAAGTTAGGTTAAAATTGTTATGGTTATTAATGATCAGTGGAGATATGATTTTCTAGAAATGTCATGATCTTTCATTTACTTCTTGCATTTATTGTTATTTCTTTATTGTACCTATACGGAGAAATCTAAATTAGAAAGATTGCAAACTAGCATTAGTGAGTGCTAACCATAGTGCACATCGAGTTCTATATAACGGGCTTTTGCCTGATAGACTGTTTGGGCTTTGGCCAGATGGATTGTGTAGGTTTTTCCCTAATGGATTACAGATTTTTGCCCGATAGAGTACAGGATTTTGGCCTGATTGATGGTGAACAGTTCCCTTATTGTGCATTTGAGGAGTAGTGATGGTTTTAATAGAGTTCTTCAATCTATGAAAAGCCATAAACTTATTTGTATTTATTTATATAATATTGTAACATTAATATTTATGCCTCTTAGTACTAAAACTTTCTTGTAATTGATCTTTCAAACATGTGATACATATGGCATTCATCTTTTCCTTGCATTAAATTTTTACTTACAAAAGAAAAACTCGTGCACTGCTTATCCTAATTCCGTTTTGGTAAGGATTACCTATTCACTAAGTTTTATACTCACCCTATTATATGTTTCTCTTTTTTAGATAGTCAAAAAGGTTCAAATCCAGCTCCAACTATGTAGTGAGATGAGGGAGTTGTTGTGAGCACAAGTTGCCTCAAGGATCCCAATTTGTTTAGATATTTTCTGTTTTGAACTTAAGGGTAGCTCCATGAACTACAAGCAAGATCTCTGCTTCCCTATGTATTTGAATGTTTGTATAACTTTTATTGCATGAGAAACATATGATTTCTGTATTGTTTGGCTTGATGCCAAATGTATGTGGATTTATGATTTTTGAATCTTTCATATGGTATGCATGTTATTGTCTCTGCCTATATGTTGTATGTTACAGTGGTATCTTGATGTCAGTTGGTTTAAGGCTCACAGGGTGGGATTTTTTTTCCTATTCCTGTGCCGATCACATGCCTACTTCTTCAGGGCCATGACAAAGTTGGTATCAGAGGTTTAGGTTTTCCTGTGTTCATAAAGCAACAAATTCTTTATTAAAACCCTAAGTATGGGTATGAGCCGGACATACTTATACTCAGGGTGCTGTTGAAGATATATGGTAGGATGTTATTCTTTACTTATGTGAGTTATTTTTTCTTTTATGATATGTCATGCATTGATGTTGATTAGAATTTTAAAGTTTGACTTGGTTTTGTAGTAAAAGATGCCACCGACAACTAGATCAAATGTTAGACAATCTACGAAGCGCGAGAGAACAGTTGAAGAATCTGTTCAATCTACCGCTCTTGCATCTAGAAGCCATGGTAGGAGTCAACCTAATTCTAAAACTAAAGGGAGTAGTCAAAGTGTTAGGGCCACTGAGGTACCTAGTCAGAATGAGCAAAGTGTTGATAAGGGAAAAACTCCTGAGGCAAGTATAGTGTCTCCACATCCTAAAGATAACATTGTGATTGAAATGATAGCTACTGTGCAAGGTATGTAGAAAAAATGGAGAACTTAGCTAGTCTATTGGTAGAACAAGGTAAAAAGGAGTCACAACAACTAGAAACAAAAAAAGCTCTAGTGTTTGTGGAGCCTGTTGAGTAAGTTATTAGGCATACTAGGGTTGAAGTATGCTTGTATCAATTTTTAAAGTCGAAGCTGCCAACATTTACTGGGTCATCAAGTAGTGAAGATCCTCAGCAGTTTATGGATGCAGTAGAAAAGATTTGCAAAGCCTTGGGGTGTTCTGATAATCAGTCTATAGAGTTTGTGTCATTTCAATTATCAGGAATGACGCAAGTATAGATTATTAATTTTAAGCGGGGAAGAACAACTATGTCAGCACCTTTAGGATGAGCTAAATTCAAAGAAGAATTTATGGAGCATTTTCTATCTGAAAGTGTCAGAGATGTCTAGGCAAAGGAATTTGAGGAGTTAAAACAAACTCCTGGAATGATGATCACAAATTATGATATCGGTTTTACCTAGTTGTCCCAGTATGCACCTCACTTGGTTCCTAATGAGAAGGAAATGATCAAGATATTTATCAATGGGCTAGTTAGACCATTGTTCAAATTTGTAGCACCACAAATGAAACAATTCCCTAATTATGCCGTAGTGGTCAATTATGTAAGAATGATTGAAATTAGAGAGTTAGTTGAGATTGAAGGGATGAAGAAGAGAAAAAAGAGATAGAGATGGTAATTCTAAAGGTGGGCATGATCTCACTTCCCAGGGGCTTAAAATATAGAGTAAACAGCGCCCATTACAATTAGAATATGGAATTCATAGCCTTGAATCGGTTGGGAATGGTGGAAAAAGGTCAGGGCAAAAAGGCATGAGGCCACCTGGTCAGCAAGGTTTAAAATTAGTTCAGCAAAATAGACTTCCTTGTCCAACATGTGGTATATATCACTCCGGACAATGTTACAGAGAATTAGGTGCTTGTTTCTATTGCAAGAAAGTTGGCCATATGAAGAGGGATTGTTTAGAACTACATGGCTCAAATCAAGAGTCAGTACGACTTGTTTTGCCATCTGCTCCAATAATAGCCCAACCAGTGAGAGTAGTGCCTGGCCAAGTAAGCTATGGTGGGTCAAGTAGAGGATCATTGGGCTGAGGTCAGAATCTTTCAAGTTGAGGCCAACCTAGAGTCTTTGCATTGACTAGACAGGATGCACAGGCCTCAAATGCAGTTATGACAGATACTTTATTTGTTTGTTCACATAAGGCACATGTGTTGTTTGATCCTGGATCCACCTATTCTTATGTATCCCTTTACTTTTTTAAGCGAATGGGTAAGGATCCGACTAAGTTAAGTACTCCTTTTATGGTTGCAACCCCAATCGGTGATTATTTAACGGTGGAAAATGTATTTCAATCCTATAATATTTTTGTGGATAATAGGGAAACTTCGGTTGATTTGATCATCTTAGATATGTTAGATTTTGATGTGATTCTGGGTATGGATTGGCTAACTGTATGTTCTGCCACTTTGGATTGTAACTGCAATGTTATTGAGTTCAATATTCCCAATGAAACCCCTATTTGGTTTCAATGTGACCGTAGCGAAGCTGCAAGCAATTTGATCTCTGCTTTAGGGGCTCAAAGACTATTGAAAAAGGGATGCCAAGGGTACTTAGCCTTGGTTAGGGACATTGATAAGCTTGCTATTGATATAGAGAAAATACCAGTGGTTAGAGAATTTACTGATGTCTTTCTGGAAGAGTTACCAGGGTTGCCTTCTGAACGAGAGATTGAGTTCAATATTGACCTTATTCCTGGGACACAACCGATTTCTATACTACCTTATAGAATGGAACCCAAGGAACTTAGAGAGTTGAAGAATCAATTACAAGATTTACTACATAAGGGTTTTATTCAACCTAGTATCTCTCCTTGGGGAGTTCCAGTCTTTTTTGTGAAGAAGAAGGATGGATCTTTACGATTGTGTATAGATTATAGGCAGTTAAATAAGGTAACATTGCGAAAAAATTATCCTTTGCCTAGGATAGATGATTTGTTCGATCAACTTCAGGGTGAACAATACTTCTCTAAAATTGATCTGAGGTCAGGGTACCATCAATTGAGGATAAGAAAAGAAGATATTCCTAAAACAACTTTTAGAACTCGATATGGCCATTATGAATTTTTGGTGATGTCATTTGGATTAACTAATTCACCAGCTACCTTCATAGACTTGATGAATAGGGTGTTTAATCATTTTTTGGATAGATTTGTCATAGTATTTATTGACGACATCTTAGTGTATTCAAAGAGTCTTGAAAAGCATGAGCAGTATTTTAGAACTGTTTTATAAACTATAAGGGAACAACAGCTTTATGCAAAGTTCTCTAAATTTGAATTTTGGCTGGATAGTGTCACATTCTTGGGACACATAGTTACGAAGGATGGTATTCGGGTAAACCCCAAGAAAAGTAGAGGCAGTACAACAATGGCCATGTCCTACAAATGTGATGGAGATTCGTAGTTTCTTAGGTCTGGCAGTGTATTATTTGAGGTTTGTTAAGGATTTCTCAAAATTGCCGCACCTCTGACTTGGTTGACCAGGAAAGGAGTGAAGTTTGAGTGGTCTGATGCATGTGAGAAAAGTTTTCAAACATTAAAGAATTGTTTGACCACGACTCTAATTTTAGGCATTTCGTCTTGCGCTGGAGGTTTTGTAGTGTATTGTGATGCCTCTAAGATAGGTTTGGGTTGTGTGCTAATGCAAAATAGGCATGTCATAGCCTACGCGTCTAGGCAACTTAAAAAGCATGAGCAAAATTACCTAACACATGATTTAGAAATGGCAGCAATAACTTTTGTTTTAAAGATTTGGAGACACTACCTATATGGTGAATCTTGTGAGATTTATACTGATCACAAAAGCCTCAAATACATCTTTCAGTAAAGGGACCTTAATTTGAGGCAAAGAAGATGGGTGGAGCTACTAAAAGATTATGATTGTACAATTTTATATCATCCACGTAAAGCAAATGTGGTAGCAGATGCCTTGAGCAAAAAATCTATGGGAATTCTGGTTCACATAACACAATTACGAAGACCATTATTGAGAGACATTCATCAACTGGAAAGTGACGGAATAAGACTTGAGGTAAAGAAACCAAGGGCATTGATAGCTCATATACAACTCCAATCATCATTGATTGAACAAATTAAGGCTAAACAGGGTGAGGACACTAGCCTATGCAACCTTAAGAATGCATTGAGGAATAATCAGAATTCTAAATTTAATGTTGATGTGGAAGGAGTTTTGAGGTGTGGGAAGTGCATATGTGTACCTCATGTGAATGAGTTGAGGAAAAAGATTTTAAAGGAGGCTCACCGATTAGCTTATATTATTCATCCAGGAACTAACAAGATGTACAATGACCTTAAAGAGATATACTGGTAGGACGGAATGAAAAAAGATGTAGCAGAGTTTGTTGCCCGATGTTTGGTATGCCAGCAAGTGAAGGCAAAACATCAGAAACTTGCAGGGTTGCATCAATAAATTAAAATACCAAAATGAAAGTGGGAGGGAATCACTATAGATTTTGTCACTGGACTACCAAAGACTTCAAGAGGGTATGATTCTATATGGGTGATTGTAGATCAAATGACTAAGTCAGCATACTTTTTACCAGTGAAGACTATATACAATTTGGCACAATATGCGAGTCTTTACCTGAATGAGATAGTTAGATTACATGGAGTTCCAACATTTGTTATATCTGATCGAGGCCCATAGTTTATAGCATGCTTTTAGAAAGCCTTCCAATAGGCCTTAGGGATGAGGTTAGATTTAATCACTGCCTTTCATCCCCATACCGATGGTCAATCTGAGCAAACAATTCAAGTATTAGAGGATATGCTTAGAGCGTGTATCTTAGACTTTGGTGTGAGTTAGGAAAAATACCTGTCTTTGACAGAGTTTACATATAATAATAGTTACCAATCAAGTATCTAAATGGTCCCTTTTGAAGCTTTATATGGGATGCATTGTCAATCTCCTATTTGGTGGTTTGAAGTACGAGAGGTTAAACTTTTAGAGCCAAACTTGGTACAAGAAGCTGTGGATAAAGTAAAACTGGTCAGGGAAAGGCTGCTAGCTGCACAAAGTCAACAAAAGGCTTATGTTGATCATAGGCGACGATAGTTAGAATTTACGATAGGCGATTAAGTATTTTTGAAAGTTTCACCTATGAAAGGGATTATGAGGTTTGGTAAGAAAGGAAAACTATGTCCAAGGTATATTGGACCCTTTGAAATATTGGATAGAGTCAGTGCGGTAGCATATCATTTGGCATTGCCACTTAAGTTAAGTAAAGCTCATCCAGTTTTTCATGTATCAATGTTGAGAAGGTATTTTCCAGACCCCTCACATGTCATAGTCTTAGGAAATCGAATTTGACAAAAGTTTAACTTATGAGGAGAAATCAAAGGCTATAGTGGATAGGCAATTGAAGAAACTTAGGCTGAAATAAATTCCAACAATAAAAGTGATTTGGCATAATCACCTAGTAGAGGAGGCCACATAAGAAATGGAGAGTGATATGCAAAAGAGCTACCCGAATCTTTTTGAGTGGTAAGATTTGCATATAATTTTGATCTTATAGTTTTGTACAATTATCTACATTTGTTGTTTACTAGTATATATATGACATGTTATGTTGTATTTTGTAATACTTTGTTAATATGAACATGATGGTATTAAAATAATTTTGATAACATATGAAATGATTTAAGATGGAAATTAGACATTTGGAAACTAGCTACAAAACATTTGATGTGAAAAGGTTAAGAAGAATGCGAAGTGTTAAATTAGTTCAGACCTTTCTTCATTATTGTGTGTATAACTCCTATATATGAACTCCAATTGATATGATTCCAATTTCTGTTGAGAGTTAAGACATATAGCTAAGCAATTTTTCTGGTTTAGCCAAAATAAGGGTGATAAGGGACAAAAATCGCAAAATAGAGGTTTAGTGTGGTCTTGACCTTTGCCCACTCTTTTGTACATAACTACTTCATATGATCTCTAAATTAGGTAATTTCAATGTCAAATGAAAGTTAAGACAGAGAGATACAACTTTTATACTAACCATTGTATCAAATTCTACCGAATTCATAGTGCAAAGAGGCAATAGATGTGTATGTTAATGTTAAAAACGACGCCTATACTTATTTTGGGTACTGTAGCAAGTGCACTACGCACGACCATATAGGCATGCGGCATGCAAAGGGTTCATATTTTGCAACCCTAGCAGCACCAATAGCCCTCCTATAACCATTTTCCCCTCCCTACTTTAAACCTTTACATCTTGAGCTCTAGACCTCTGATTGATGAACCATTTGGACCGTTGAACTCGTGGCGAAGAGACCTTCAAAACCCATTGATTGGTTTCACCGGAACATCGTTGAAATCACGCCGGAGGATTATGAACAGTACCTTCATGGTGATTTTTCCATGGGTATGATTAGTAGGTCTATTTCTGAAATTTTTGCTATAGATAATCTTAGATATGGATAATACGATGAATTTGGGAATTTTAAACCATAGGATAATTTTTCGGCCATCGTGAATAGTGTTTTTAACCGGCATGAATTGTGATTTCGTGATGTTTGGTTTGAAATTGATCTTCTGAAGTTGTTTGTCTAAGTTTTGAGATAGCGAAAGACAACTTTCAACATCAATTCAGCCATTGAGTTTTAGAAGTGATTAAGAGGGTTCAACTACCTTGAATCCTTAATGTTGTGAGTAGATAATACTTACTATAACATAATTTTTAACTATTCATTTGATATATCCATATGAGATATTACTACTAATGTGAAACTCATTTTTTTATTATGGTCATGTATTTCAAAGCATGGCTCTCAATATAAACCTTAGGAATGCAGGACAAGCATTATATATACTTTATTTCTCTATTGATATTAATTGATACTGATTGAGAATACTCAAAAATTGTGTTAGGTCATGGTGATGTTTTATATTTCACATGGGTTGATAAATGATTGTATGAGACACATGTTTGGGCCTATAAATATAAATGTGTAAGTTAAGTTTAAATTGTTATGGCTATTGATGATCAGTGGAGATATGATTTTATAGAAATTTCATGATCTTTCATTTACTTCTTACATTTATTGTTATTTCTTTATTGTACCTATACAGAGAAATCTAAATCAGAAACATTGCAAACTAGCATTAGTAAGTTCTAATCCTAGTGCACATCAAGTTCTATATAATGAGCTTTTTCCTGATGGAATGTGCGGACTTTTGCGTACAAGCTTTTGCCTGATGGATTATAGATTTTTTCTTGATGGATTACAGGCTTTTGGCCTGATTGATGGTGAACAAATCTCTTATTACACATTTGAGGACTAGTGATGGTTTTAATAGAGAGTCCTTCAATCTATGAAAAGCTTTAAACTTATTTGTATTTATTTATATAATATCGTAACATTGATATTTATGCCTCTTAGTACTGAAACTTTCTTGTAATTGATCTTTTAAACATGTGATACATATGGTATTCATCTTTTCCTTGCATTAAATTTTTACTTGTGAAGGAAAAACTCGTACCCTGCTTTTCCTGTTTCCGTTATGGTAAGGATTACCTATTCACTAAGTTTTATACTCACCCTATTATATGTTTTCCTTTTTCAGATAGTCAAAAAGACTCAGATCTAGCTCCAATTATATAGTGAGCTGAGGGAGTTGTGGTGAGCCCAAGTTGCCTCAAGGCTCCCAATTTTTTTAAATATTTTATGTTTTGAATTGTAAGGGTAGCTCTATGGACTATAGGTAATATCTCTGCTTCCCTATGTATCTAGATGTTTGTATAACTTTTGTTTCATGAGAAATAGATGATGTCTGTATTGGTTGGCTTGATTCCAAATGTATGTGAATTTATGATTTCTAAACCTTTCATATGGTATGCATGTTGTTGTCTCTGCCTATATGTTGTATGCTACAGTGGTATCTTGGTGTCAATTGGTTTAAGGCTCATGGGGTGAGATTTTTTTTTCTATTCCTGTGCCGGTCACGTTCCTGTTTCTTCAAGGCTAAAAGTGACCTTGAAATTTACTTGGGTGGGAGAGGAAGGTGGAACATGTGTTTGAGTGTCATACCTATACTGAAGAGAAAAATGTGAAGCTAGCTACTATGGAGTTTACTAACAATGCTAATATTTGGTGGGATTAGTTAGCAATTAATAGGCGGAGGAGTGGTGAAATGGCCATTCGATCATGGGAAGAGATGAAAGTTGTGATAAGAAAATGGTTTGCTCCTAACTATTACTATAGAGACTTGTTTAGAAAACTACAAAACCTATATCAAGGATCTATGAGTGTAGAGAATTACTACAATGATATGGAGATGGCCATGATGAAAGCTAATATTAGAGGATAGGGAGGCTACAATGGCAAGATTTATTGGAAGTTTGAGGAAAGAAATTGCAGATGCAGTGGATATGCATCATTATGTAGAGATGGAGGATCTACTGCATAAAGCAATTAAAGTTGAAAAGTAGTTAAAGGTTATAGCATCTTTTAAATTTGGCTTCATTCCTAAAACTCTATAGAAGTCGAATTGGCAAGACAACCAAGAGGCTACTATTAGGCTGAAAGAAGAGGGCAAAAGGAGGAGTTTAGTTACAGCCCCTAACCCCAAGGCTCTACTCTCTCTAGAGTACGAGATAAAAAATGTATTAGGTGTCAAGGGTTTGGGCATATTGCATCACATTGTCCCAACAAGAGAGCCATTATTCTTCTTGATGATAGAGGCGTGGAGAGTGAGCATTCTAGTGATAATGAGATGCCACAATTAGAGGATTACAGTAATGTGGAGATTGGTGAACTAGTGCATGAAGTATTGGTTATTCAATGTGCTCTTAATATACAGCCTAACAATGATGGTTATGGGGAACGTGAGCACATCTTCTAGACCCCACGTGAAGAACAAGGTATGTAGCTTGATTATTGATAGTAAGAGTTACACTAATGTAGTTAGTGCCTTAATAGTTGATAAATTGAGTGTACCCACATTAAAACATCCTAAGCCATATAGACTAAGATGGTTGAATGATATGGGAGATATATAGATGACCAATTAGATTCGGGTATCTTTCTTTATTCATAATTACAAAGATGAGGTACTTTGTGATATAGTACCAATACATGCTCGACACTTGCTGTTGGACGTCCATGGAAATTTGATAGAAGGATCAATTATGATGGATACAAGAATCGATATACATTGATCATGTATAATCGAACATTTATTCTAACATATCTAAAGTCAGTTGAAGCTTTTGTTGATCAAGTGAGAATTACAAAAGAGTGTAAGTTGAGAGAAATAAAAAAAAAAGAAATAGAGAAAGACCAAAATTAAGAGTGAAAGAAAAGAGAGAGGCCGAGACATGTGAGCAGAAAAAAATAGAGTTGTGAGCAAGAGAAAGAGAAAAATACGAAAGTGAGTGCTTTGGACTAAAAAATGAGGTGAAGAGTGCTTTGGTGTGCAAACTGAACCTCCTTGTGCTTATGTACAAGAATATTTATTTTACTAACACTTATAACCTTACTTTTCCTAGTACGGTTATGTATTCGATACAGGAATTCATTGATGTTTTTTTTCTAAGGAGATTCCACATGGACTACCACCTTTAAAAGGCATTGAGCACCAGATAGACTTTGTCCCTAGATAATCCATCCTTAATCGACCTACCTACCGAGCTAATCCTGAGGAGACGAAGGAAATTTAGAGGCAAGTAGATGAGCTAATTCCGAAGAGATTCGTGAGGGAGTGAACTTTACCACATGTTGAGTTTGCTTACAATAGATATGTGCATTCTACTACTGTTTATAGTCCTTTTAAGATTGTCTATGGCTTTAATCCTCTAACACCTTTGGATACTTTACCTCTGTCTACTAATGAGTTTTTTAACTTGGAAGGTAAGCAAAATGTCAAATATGTAAAGAATTTGCTTGCTAAGGTTCGAGCTAACATTGAGAGGAAGAATGATAAATATGCAAAGCAAGCCAACAAGAGCCGAACTAAAGTTGTATTTGAACCTGGTGATTCGGTTTGAGTACATATGCGCAAATAGAGGCTCCCGGCACAGAGGAAGTCTAAGTTGCATCCTGGGGGAGATGGACCTTTTCAAGTCTTGAAGCGGATTAATGAAAATGCATATAAGATTGATTTACCTAGTGAGTATGAAAATATTAGTGCTACATTCAATGTTACTGACTTGTCTTTATTTGATGTAGGTGATGTCTTTGATTCAAGGACAAATCCTTTCAAGGAGGGAGAGAATGATAAAGATCAAGGTGCTACCAAATCTATTACAAACCATTCACAAGATCCTTTGCAAGGGATAGGTCATCCAATGATTAGGAGAAGGGTGAAGCAGGCCAAAGGTCCTTTATTAGGCTTGATCTTGGACGTGCAGACTAAAGAGAAAATGTTAGGCTAAGCTAAGACAGTAAGTGGATCACGCTTTACAGAATTGAGGATAGCATTAAATAGAATTTGTTGGATTTTGAAGACAATTAGTCCAAAATTACATGGGTTAAAGATATATTATGGGTTTTATGTTATATGCTTTCTTCTAGGATATTATTAGTATTTAATGTACTTTGGACATATTCTTTATGTTGGTAAAATCTTAGTTTAATTATGTGTTTATGTTTTTATTAATTTAGTTGGGTCAAAAAACAAATGTTGTTTTGGCCATATAGGGCAAATTCCATAGAAGTCCAATTAGTATTTTTAGAGTTTCCATAGAGTGACTATATAAGGGTTCCCTTATGCTTATGTAATTAATTTAGATTTATGATTAATAAGAATTGAGTTCTCTCCTAAAGTGAGTGCTTCCCTTGGTTCTTAAGTAAAGAACTGAATCCGATCTTATCGAGACAACTTGTGGCAATCAAAACATTCATTGAATTTTCAAGACAATTCTTTCTTTTGCCAAACAGTCCATTTTTTGGCTTAAGAAAACGCATCAAACACTGTGATGTATATACAAACTCATGGCAGCATTAATGCTAATTAATGGTAGTTTACACCTCTTGAACTTAATTATGTCCATTTTGAATTAAGAAATTTAATTGAAGTTAGTAGTAAGTTGTTGAAGGTAATGACTTCATGAATATTTAAAAAAAAATAGATTCATTACAGTTACCCTATATTTTTGAAAATTACCCTTCCTCACCCAATAATAACTTTAAATAGAGGGATGTTGTGAGCCATAAAGGAGTCTTGAAGGAAGTGGTTGGTTCTAAGTGATTGTAATGTTCTTCTTTGTTTATATATTTTGTGAAACTTAATTTCTTTCATAATATCATTATTCTTGTTCATTGTCAATTTTGCTATCATACTTTGATTATGGATAACTAATCTTCATATATAGTAAGGTGAAAGGGTAAAACTCTCGATAAGAAAATAATGATTTATTTAACTCTTAATTAAAAATTTAATATTTATATTTGATATTGTATTTACCTTCTTATTTTCTTATGTGATTTATTAATGGCTGACTTTGTTGCCTATTTTATGTTGTTATTTAGTAATGGTTAGTTTTGCCACCTACTTTGTGTTGTTATTGTTCATGGATGGTTTTACCACCTATCTCTTGTTGTGTTAATTAATATTATTCCTTTCACATCTTTTCATCTTTAATCTTGTAAAGTGTGAATCTTGATCTATTATAGACAATTTTGGCACAATAAATACTTGAATAAATCTTGATTTATTGTAGATAATATGACAATTGATACAATTTATGCTTGAATCTATTTTACAAGAATAGCTCATTTGTTAGTAATACAATAAAAGGGAGGCAAATGTAATTCTTATATAAATCAAAGTGAGTTTAATATAACATATCTTCCAAATAAAACCTCATTCACGTGAGGATTCTATTTGAATAATAAAAGAGTTGAGCTTATCTTTATTTAATATACCAAGAGTGAATCCTCTAATCTTAGCACGTATCTTTACTTCAAATACATTCCAATTTAATTTGAGAACATAATTTTCTTGCATACTTAGTTTAATGTTCTTCTCACAAAATAAGCATTCTGGCAATTAGGTTAAATTTATTTATTTTGGGTCTAAATTAGAGTCTTTTTTCAATTAGCATTCTTCGTGGGATCAACATCGCATACCACTAAACTTATACTCCAATAGATTTGTACACTTGCGAGCTTTAATTAAAACAACAGCAAATCGGTTATGGCCCTAAAATGAACAACACAAATTCGATTATCCAAGGTTACAATTCGATAACTCTTACTATCAAACCACATATTCAAAACTTATACAAATAAGGAAAACCATGACTCTAGACCACCCAATATCATATATATTTAACCAACCTAAAAGTATCCTTTTTGTATCAAAACCAAAACTTCAAACATAATGTTTATCATAATCATAAAACTAGAATAAATAAATACTATTTAACACAACATAACAAAATTAACGAGCTAAATTGCCAAAGTCTTAGCAAGAGGGATTAACTTCATAAAAGTATAGAAGGAGTATAAACTTTTCACCAATATGCAATTAGTTTAAAATAGAGTACATAAAGTAAATAGAATAGTTAAAACAATGCAAGTAAACCAATAGATGAAGAATTAACTTTTGAAACCACATTATTTCGAAGGATTCTAATTAAGAATCAGAAAGTCTTCTCAAACACATAGAAAGGGAGGATAATAATCATTACGTCAGGAAATCACATGTAATTCATTAGGCAAAAACCTATAAATTGTTAGGCAAGAGATTGTAAATCTTGTCAGGAAAAAGCCAGTAGTGCTCTTCAAGCAAGCCTATGGTGTAATGTTCAACGTTGACAATGGCTAGCATTCACTACAGCTAGCTAACAGTATTTCTAAAAAAACTCCTTATAAAAACTTTTTACGAAAAGGAGTATGCCAAAATAAATTTTGAAAATTTTAACTAAAACTCATCCTTTAATCAAATAGACTCATATCAAACTCTTAACTTTCTAAACCTTTTTCTATGGGCCACCCCTTGCTTCCAATATTCAATACTCAAAAGTCACATTTTGCCAACAGATACCATATTTTATTTCTCAATCAAACATATGCTTGGTTAAATTTTTCATTCTCAACATAGAATTTCATAAATTCATATATATATCAAATACTTATTTCAACCAACTAATTCAAAACCATGCCAAAATATGTATACAATCCATATCAGGTACTAATATCTCAAATGTATCATATTTTCTAAAAGGAGTGTTAATAGTCAGAGTTCACAACATAATCCAATTCCATATAACAGAGCAATCCAAACTAATTTAATTACAATTCTACAAACATCAAAGAATCACTAATGACAAATATTTCTCCCATATCTTAGAAGCTCTATTATAGAAGCATCATAAATATAACACCACTCAAAAGTATAAAATAGATATCAAACCCTATACATATTTTATCTATCAAAACAGACATAAAACATATGAAACAAAATTTTGGAATTCAAAATAATAATTAAAAACAAACTTTAGTATATCTTATTTACTTGCAGGGCTATATGTTCAAGATTGGATAATGCTTATAGCAACTTTTGGAGCCAAAACAAACAAAACGTACTTCAAAATCGAACTTAGGACATCCAAACACCTCTTTGCAATAGAGAAGGTAGAAGAATTTTTTTAGAGAGAGAAAGAGAGAACAAAAGAAAGGGAAGGACAATAGAGAAGAAGCCATAAGGAAGAGTTAAATCACTAGGAAGGCATTTCAACAATTTTTCCTACAACCACGATGCTGGGTTTCTGGCATCGAGCGATGTAACTCGAGTTTTTATAGCTACAACCTGCTCTTTTTCTATCACGGTACTAAAAAGCTAGCACTGCAGCGATGAGCCTTCTATTCAGATTTTTGTGCTAAAACATCCCAAAATTCCTCTAAAACATGTTGTAACTTCTACGTAGCCTTCACGCGACTTAAAATTTGTGTTTAGACCTTTGTAAAACCCTTAGTTACATTCTTAAACTAAAAATTTCTTAACAAACTATCAATAAAGTAAATCTCATGAAAATATATATATGTACATGCTAAAACAAAACTTATACATTAAGGAAAAACAAAAAATCATTTAAAGCCAAAAAAATTATTTAAGGTAAAACATAATTACTTTAAATAAAAATATAATTGTTTAAAACAAAATATAATCATTTATAATAAAATGTAGCCATTTAAAAACTGAGAGGGTCATTACAACTTTCTCCCAACAAAAAAACATTATTAAAATAAAAAAACTTAAATTTTAATGAAAAATTAGGAATTTTGTGTAAAATCAATCCCTCCAACAACATCTGTCATATCAATGTAAGTAAAGCTCATCAAGCTTCAATCTATTAACAAATCCATAATTTGATTCCAAATTTGAATTTCCATAACAGATTGTTATACTAACCATATCAAAATTTCAATCCTAACATTTAAATCAATATTTATAATATTCAATGAAATTTCTCAACAATAAGAAATATCATTTCAATTTCACAACCATTTCTAAGAATCAATTCTATAATTTTATCCATAACATTTTCATTCAATAGGGGGTTTTCAAACAATGCGTATCCTAGAGTACCTAAGGTTCTATACTTTAAAAATATTTAATGATATAAAGTGTAACTTAATGTGTGATAGCTTAATAATTAATTAAGGCATTTTAAAATAACTACTATCAAGAATAAGGTTACTAAGTGACATAATTAAAGTAAAACATGTAAAATATGACACGAAAGTTTAGGAAGCAGTAAAATGTGTCCCAAAATGCATTATTTATTCATAGTAATATTGATCTTAGAGTTTTTCTTCACCCTTGGACAAAATACAATTTGATTTAGGCTAAAATAACCTCAAAATTGAACTCAATCAACACATTGGTCAATAGGTCAAAGTCAAAGTCAACATGTTAGAGGATTACCTAGTTAATGGGTCAAACTGGTTCAGTCAAACGAAAATGGGTTAGATGAGGCTTTTGCACATGCTCTTGTGAGTAGGCCTTTCGAGCGGCTTGCTCCGATGTCATCTTGTGGTGAAACTTTTACCTCCCACCATTTCGACTTCTTATGAATCTAGTTGTGGAGTGAGTTTCTCCATTTGAGCACTCCAAATATGACTTTTGAAACTCGTTGAACCTAGCTTCTCTTCCATCATGATTATTTGGTTTTCTAGTGTCTTAAGGTGGTTGTGACTTCCCAAATGTGTAAATCTACTTGATTTGAGTCCAATGGTAGTAGTAGTGTCGAAAATAGAGAATCGAAAGTGCATGAACCAAAAATCTCAAGTTACAACAATTTTCAACTGATAGTGATTTTTTTAAGGATGCGATCTAGCTTCTGCGACCAAGATTCTTTGATGTTCTAGTGTTCTAGCACTATCTAAATGCAATTATTAGGTCCAATCATTGATTCAATTGATAGAAGTTCAAAAATTAGTACTGTGTTCAAATTGATAGAGAGAGAGAAGGGAGAATTAAAGTTTGTTTGATTCAGTTTTTTAAAGGGAAAATATATGGTACACCGCTGGTGGACAAGTTTTTGTCCAGCAGCGATGTCCAGATCGTACCACGTGGCAAACATACATTATGTTTGCCACGTACCACGTGGACAAGTTTTTGTCACCAGCGGTGTCCAGATCGTGCCACGTGGCAAACATAATGTATGTTTGCCACATGGTACGATCTGGACACCGCTGCTGGACAAAAACTTGTCCACCGGCGGTGTACCAAACCATCACTCTTTTTTAAATTATTTCTAAAAATTATGTTTGAAAATTGTTCTATAAAACAAAAATAAAACAAAAATATGTTTAATAAATTATTTTAAAAACATATTTTTTATTTTTTAGGTGTTTTGGAAACAAAAATAACTTTTTTTTTGTTTTAAAAATAATTTGTTTTTTAAATTTATTTTCAAAATAAAAAATAATTTTTAAACAATTTTTTCATTTTAAAAAAATTTAAAACAATTATCAAACAAGTCTTTAACTTCTAAAGGTTGGGTAATAGGGGGAGGAAGAAGGGATATAAAGGGCATTTGCTTTGTGGTTTTTAAAAATTTAAAATTTATAAATTGGCACCTAAGAATTTTAAAAAGTCTAGTTTGACCCCATAGGATTCATGATGGCTGATGCCACGGGCAGCCTTATTGATTTTCAAAGACACTTTCTCCTATGTTTCTTCTGAAGTTATTGGTCGTGGAATGTTCAGTGTCACAGTTTTGGGATAATTACAATTCTATTTGTTTCTTTTTCGCTAAGGATCTTAATTAATCCCTTTTTACATATATTAAAAAATTTGGGTCATTACATTTATGATTCCTCTCAGTTAGCTTCTAAAGGTTGACTCAAACTTTACTTCGTCTGGGATTTTTTAGCAGCTAAATGTGGTACTTCTTTATTCATTAGAAGTTATTCTATTCTACCTTGACTATTTTGGTTTATGTTGATGGTGACATTCTCATCCCTGGTTCATCTACTTCTGCTATTACTCATCTTATGTCTCGGTTAAACACTGCCTTTGCTCTAAGTGACTTAGGCAAGCTACATTATTTTTTGGGAATTCAAGTGCAACACACTGCCACTGGGATGCATCTTTGCTAGAAAAAGTATATTATAGATCTCCTTTCTAAGGATAATATCCAGAACGCCAAGCTAATGCCAACTTTTATGGTGTCCTCTCTTAAACCTTCTGCTAATGGGTGTGAACCTATGCAACACCCTCATTTGTATTGTTTTGTGGTTGGGGCCTTACAGTATGTTACTTTTACCAGGCCAGATATTACTTTTAGTGTTAATAAGGTTTCACAGTTTATGCATCAACCTTTGGAGCATATTCTTAGGTACCACAATGGTAGTTTAGATTTTATTTCACCAAGTCATCTTCTCTTGATATTATTGGTTACAGTGATGCGGATTGGGGCAATGATTTGGATGATAGAAGAAGTACATCTTGTAACAACCTCTTTTTTTTTCCTTTATTATTATACAATATTGAGTTCACATACATGTCATTAATCAAAACAGACGTATAACATATCAAACACATAGATATTTACATCTTGTTTATTTTGGTTGACCAATTCCGGAGATACAGTTGCGGGTGGTTGCACCTTCACCGGGATCTGAGCCAACTAGACCACAAACAACTTATTTGATTCTGAAATATGCCCAACATAAAGTAACTCGATCCAATGTGCACTAAAAGTCAGAGCCTTAGAAACAAAAGCTGCATAAATAATTTTCTGAACATGATATGGAAATATAGTGAGAATTAAATCCCAGTAAGTTCATCAATAAATTATTATCAGTAAAGCTCATCATGTTCAGCTGTATAAACTACAGAAAATATCTTTGGTCACATGAATGCATTATATCTATGCACATAAGAATCATACTGTAATGATATGTATGATATGATTAACTATTTTCAAAATATCATATGATGGCCATCAACTTATTCTCATTTCAAGCTACCCCGGTCAGGGTGAGTATCCTCTACTCTCCGGTACGGGCTTTTCTCGCTCCGTTCGACATGGCCCACTTTCTCTTTCTTTTCTCATTATCATGATCATAACCGTTGGTAGGGCGTCCCCTACTGGTGCACCACACGGATTGCCATGTGACCGTGCTCATTTCTTTTCTTTTCATAATGATAGCCAAAAATATGCTTTCAATAACAAGTATGTTCATCAAAATATAACTATTACCATAAATCATTGGTAATCATGCCATGAACATAACCATTTCAAATATCACTTTATAAAATATTTCCATGTCAAAATTTCACACTTAAGATGGTAAGAAGTTCATACAATGGCAATGGCTATGGCTATACTAGTCATTTATTAAGATTCATCTTCTTTTTTAAATACTAATTTTATTTCTTTATTTTCTTAATGCAGGTTTTCATCCTATCTAACCTTCTCTTACTAATCAGAGCATAACTCCCTCAATTTAACTCTTATGTAGGTGATCTTGGTGTCCATTTCAAGATAAAACAATTATCTAAAACTATTATGTTGAACATTGTAACAAAAAATTAAGAAACGAAGGTGATATTACTCTCTCAAAGTACAGGATAGTTCCTCTCGGATAGGTTCTAACCTTTACAGACTAATTAGAACATATCTCCCAAATTGGAACTCCAAATTGAGTTATTACAGTTGGTAAAAATCCATGAGCCATATATCTATAATTGTTATGTTGGCGCGCTATTTTAATTCCCTACAGAATATTCCCAGAAATTCAAAAACTAAAGCATTAATAACATACTCTTCCCTGAATAAACATTTTCTGACCTCTGCTTACTAATCGGATCATATCTACCTCATATGAACTCCAAATTGCATAATTCCAGTGGGTATATTTCCATGAGACATAGATATATAACTTTAATGTTAACCATTTATTTTAATTCCATACAGATAATTCCCAGAAATTAAAATACAAAAGCTGTACTAACATAATTTTCCCTGATGAACCATTTTCTGACCTTGGCTTACTAATCGGACCATATCTACCACATGTGGACTCCAAATTGAATGATTCCAGTGGCTAAAAATCCATGACACACATATCTTTAATTCTTATGTTAACCATTTATTTTAATTCCCTACCAATAATTCCCAGAAATTAAATTACCGAAGCTATCCTAACATATTCTTCCCTGATGATTCATTTTCTGACCTTTGACTACTAATCAGACCATAGCTACCACATATGGACTCCAAATGGGATGATTCTAGTGGGTGAAAATCCGTGACACATATATCTTTAATTCTTATGTTAACCATTTATTTTAATTCCTTATAGATTGTTCCCAGAAATTAAAATACCGAAGCTTAAAATTCTGTCAACTATAGCCATACCCATGCAGAACTATCTACACCAACCTAAGTATTCAAACATACATCACATGCAAGATCAATATGTAACATGATATAGCAACATCCATGACCAATCATCAAAGTTCTAAGATCAAAATCTCATATAAATATTATGAGTTTCAAAGGTTTTCTTCAAAATGAAATATTGTTAAACTTACCTGGAGCACTTAGTCCCCTAGACTTCTCCTTCCTCTTTCTTCCTTTCTTCCTCTCCTTTCCTCACACTACCTTGCTTCTATTTTTGCTCTCCCTCCCTTGGACGAAATTCTAATGTTGTAAGGGTGGGTTTTCTTATATAGACCACCAAATAATTCACCTTTCATGATCATGGGTCTACCTTATCACAATTAGGATACACTTTGTTGAATTTTTGGAAAACAAACAACTTATGTTCTTGTCTTCCTCTTCCTTAGTCAAGATATGCATAGAAAAAGGAGATTTGTATTTTGAAAATTATGATGATATGTTCTTAAGATATGGGGCAAGATCCCTTTGATTTAGGGATTCATTTCCTTTTTCTTTTGTCTTAATCAAGTATGATAGATTTGCCTTTTTAAGTGGCAAATTTCTAGCCCTTGAATTTTCCTTACTTAACTAAAATTATTTGTGTAAGATAATGATGTTTTGTCATAATGCTATGTATTATTACCCACTTTCTAAAGTTATGAATGTAGGATATAGATGTTTTTGTCCTAAAGCCTTGTATTATTATGCCACTTGCCAAAATGATGAATGTAGAATCACACCACTTGCTAATTTTTTGTCTTAATGCCATGTCACTTAATCTTGATTACACCAATATTTCATCACTTTAATTTTATTTTTATTTTTATTTTTCCTCTTGGGTTTGGGCTCATTCTTGCCCATTTTCCTTACTTTGGTTAAAAGTCTACCTTTCATAATGGGCTTGGTCACATTTTCATGATTTTTGGGCTACCGGTCCAACTTCTATATCCTAGTCCAAGTCTATGTTTTATTTCTTCCTTGGGCTATCCTATTGGCTTGCTAAAAATTCATGTGAAGTAGAAAAACTCTATATGAAGTGTCTATAGGTTAAAGCCCAATTACGGGTGGAGATACTAAACTTAGTAACTTTTGCTCTTAAATTAAGAAAAATTACCATAATCCGATCTTCTTGAAATTTTAAGACCTTTATTTACTTCACAAAAATTTATCTTTCTTTACCTAAGAATTTCACCTTTCTTTAACATGTTTATTTCTAATATTTCCTCTTAGGTTTTCTTTCTTTACCTAGTCCATTAATATTAGAACATTTCTATGCATATATGTAAGGTGAAGAATTTCTAAGGAAAATATCTAAAAAATTACGGGATGTTACACATCTACCGTGTGCATTTTTCTAGGCGACAATTTGGCAACCTATACTCCTAAGAAATAACCTATTGTCTCTTGATCTTCAACTAAGGCCAAGTATAGGAGCTTGGCAAAAGTTACTTGGTTAAAGTGTTTGCTCTCAGAGTTATAGATTCTTATTTCCAGAACACCCACCTCCCGCAGTCTGTATTATGAGAACTAGGGCACTGTTTTACTCTTTGCAAATCCAGATCTTCACTCTAAAACCAAGCATCTGAAGCTTGAACTCTTTTTCATGAAAGATAAGGTACATAATAAGGAGATCATTCAACATGTTGCTTCTGTGGATTAGAATGTTGATGTATTAACTAAGCCACTCTCTAATCTTCAGTTTTATGTATTGAAGGACAATCGAGAAGGGGATTGGTTTGACAAAGAGTCTATAGGTGTTAATATTAATTAAAAGGCCTGGTTATTTGAAAGGACATCCAATCTGTTGGTGCTAAACTTATTAATCCTCATGTAGAATGGAGTATTGGACAAGAAAAAGACATTAATTGCAAGGAAATGGGGTGGATAATAGACGAGAATGGAGAGTTCAGAAATTCAAATTTGGTTAATTCTATTATCAATCAAACCGCACATGGAGCAGACAGATGGTCCATAATCAATGCCAACAGCAACAGAGAGAAAATTTTAAGGACTTCTATATCCATGATGGGTGCCCCGGATAGGCAGATAGAAAAATAATAAAGTGCTTAAGGGAGAAGAATGAGTGAGGGCTCTGTTTCAGGAAGAGAATAACAGAGTATAACAGAGTAAATGAAGATAATGGTTGAATGTAATTCTCAGAGTGTTTTTTCCTTTCCTCTGAGATGTATTATATATATACACACGTTTATAATTACAAAGCACCACTAAGGTGACGCCACGGGTTACATCAAACCTAACAAACTCTACAGGCGTGGAATAGCATGTAGAAAACTGTTTAGCTAAACATTCGGGTTTCCACGTTATACCTCCATGCATACACATGCATTAGTGCCAGCGTGGTGCCAGCTAATGAATACTGGGGAGATAAATATACATGTGTTGCATGCATGGATAATTTATCGTGACATCCTAACATCCCCCCTCAAACGAGAGGGTGTGCAACAGACCCCGAGTTTGTCCTTTAAAGACGTGAACCGAGAATGGCTAAGTGGTTTGGTGAGACAGTCTGCAATTTGGTCCGAAGAAGACACATATCTTACTGAGAGTTGCTTTGCTAGAACTCTGTCTCGTATAAAATGCACATCTATTTCTATGTGCTTGGTACGTGCATGCAACACGGGGTTTGAAGCAAGGGCATTTGCACTTATGTTATCACACCAGGCAATAAGAATACCCGAAGACTGAAAACCAACTTCAGATAGGAGAGATTGAAGCCACGAAATTTCTGCAACTAGATTTACAAGGGACCTATACTCGAATTCAGTGCTGGATCGGGCTGTAGCTTCTTGCTTTCGGGAGGACCAAGAGATTAAATTATCTCCGAAGAATACAAAAATGCCTCCAATGGACTTTCGGTCGTCAGGGCACGAGGCCCAGTTTGCATCAGAATAACCGATTAGATCAAGGGATGTGCATGGCTAGATTCGTAGTCCAAACTTTGTTGTTCCTTTCAAATACCTAAGGACTCTTTTAGCGGCTTGCCAATGAGCTGAGGTGGGATTGCCCAAAAACTGGCTTAGCTTGTTCACTATGAAACTGATATCAGGTCGAGTATTCGTCAGGTATTGAAGGGCTCCTATGAGACTGCAATACTGACTAGGGGTCTGAAGTACTTCTCCATCAAAGGCTGAGAGACTTTTTCCCGTTGCTACAGGCGTAGGAGCAACTGAGGCATCACGCATGTTGAATTTTTCAAGAATATCCAAAACATATTTTTCCTGTTTGAGAAATAACCCAAGTTCATCTCGGCTAGGTTCAAAACCCAGAAAGTAATGAATGGGCCCGAGGTCTTTAAGTGAGAAGAGAGCATGCAGTTTAGAGATGAAAGCTCTTATGGCTGGCATATTTTTACCTGTCACCAGTATATCATCAACGTAAATTAGGATGAAGATGACACAGCCTTTTTCACGATACACAAACAGTAAAGAGTCTGACTTGGTATTGAAGAATTTCCATTCGAGCAGAGTGTGCTTAAGACGTTCAAACCATGCTCGTGGGGCTTGTTTAAGTCCGTAGATAGCTTTCACTAACTTACAAACATGATGTGGCTTTGCAAAATCAGTGAACCCAACTGGTTGTTTCATGTAGACGTTCTCTTGAAGGTAGCCATTAAGAAACGTGTTGTTGATGTCCAGTTGTCTGATCTCCCAGTTAAAAGAAACAGCCAAGGTTAAGATTAGTCGAATAGTGGTAGCTTTAACCACGGGACTAAAGGTCTCGTTGAAGTCAGTTCCAGGAGTTTGCTGAAAACCTTTGGCGACGAGCCTCGCTTTGTACCGAGAGACAGTGCCATTTGGATTATATTTGGTCTTGAACACCCACCTGCAATCGACTAACTTCTGTTGCTCGGAGGAAGGAACCAACACCCATGTTTGGTTTTTAACAAGAGCATTATACTCGGTGACCATTGCTTCTTTCCATTTGGGATCTTGTAAGGCCTCTTCGATAGTAATTGGTTCTTTGTCTGGATTTGTCTGAACTGAGCCAACGAAGGGTGTCTTGATTTTGAATATGCCATGTTGACTTCGAGTAACCATTTGATGTGTCCGCGGTTGGAGTTGTTCAAAAGGTTCAGGATTCTCACTACTGCTTCCCACAGATGCCACTTGTTGCATGGAGTTTGCTGGACTCTGAGTATTGATTGCTTCATTCTGTGTATTGGGAGAAGGACATTCTTCCTCTTGACAGACTAATCCAAAATCGGTGAAGGCATTTGGAGACACTCTGTTGGAATCTACAAGACCTTGAACACCAGTGGTAGTTGTTCCTGAAACAAGAGAAGGAAAGAAGGATACAGGAACAACTTCAGAGTTAGTATTGGACTTAGAATGCAAGAAGCCATGGAGAAATGGAAACTCATGTTCATTAAAGACCACGTGACGAGAGATGATGATTTTCCCATCAGAGGTGAGGCATTTGTATCCCTTATGCGAGCCACTATAACCAAGAAACACACACTTTTGTGTATGAAAATGAAGCTTGTGTGCATTATAAGGGCGAAGGCATGGATAGCAGGCACTACCGAAAACTCTGAGGGACTTGTAATTAGGCATAGTTTTGTAAAGTACCAAATAAGGCGATGATCCTTGAAGAACTTGGGTTGGCATCCTATTTATCAGGTAGACTGCTGTTTGAAAAGCCTCAAGCCAATAGTACAGCGGCATCCGAGATTGAGCAAGAAGTGTCAACCCACTCTCCACAATGTGTCTATGTTTCCTTTCGGCCCGTCCATTTTGTGCAGACGTGTGAGGACAAGGATGTCTAAACAGGATTCCATTCTCTTCTAAATATTTTGCAAAACTCCTATACTCTCCACCCCAATCACTCTGGATTATTTTAATCTTACTGTCAAATAAGTTTTCCACAAGCTTCTTAAATTGAACAAACACTGTAAAAGCTTCACCCTTAGTTTTTAAAGGATATAACCATGTATATCGACTATGATCATCAATAAAATGTATATAATATCTATGGCCCCCAGTGGATTGTATAGGAGTAGGCCCCCAGAGATCAGTGTGAATTAATTCCAAAGGTTTGGTAGCTCGTGAATCAGAAAGACCAAAAGGGAGAGAGTGAGATTTGCCCAGTTGGCAAGGTTCACAAAACAAACTTTCATTATTTTCATCAGTTTTCACATTACATTCTTTAAGTACTTGATTTAAAATTTTTCCTGATGGATGTCCTAACTTCTAGTGCCATAGCTGTTTTACTGTAAGAAAAACTGAGCAAGCATTTTTGCAAGAGTTGACCATCTGAGAGTCTGTAGTGGGACATTCAACTACATATAATCCATCTCTGAGGGTACCTCTAAGCAACATTCTCCCTGTCCATTTGTCCTTCACATAGCAACCAGTAGCATCAAATTCAACCAGTATGTTATTATCTTGAACTAGTCTAGATACACTCAACAAATTCTTAGTCACCTCAGGCACATATAAAACTTCTTGCATCTTTAACGAATTACCCAGATTATCGCAGTTAAGTAAAGAATTGCCAGATTGAACAATGTGAGCAGTTGCACCATTACCTACTGTTAGTTTGGTCTTACCATGAGTGTTGGTAGGATATTCGATTTTGTGGGGGTCATTTGTCACATGGTTGGTTGCACCACTGTCCATGAACCAAGCGGGATCAGAGACAGGGTTGGATGAGACGAAGTAAGCAGCTGCATTGTTCCTTTGATTTTGCTGAAACCTACCAGTATGTCCTTGAGATGACCCTTGAATATTTCCCATGTAGCTTTTATCATACTGATAATAGCAATACGCAGCAGTGTGCCCAATTCTGTTGCAAACTTGACAGGTTGGTTTGCTTCCACGGCCTCGAAAACTTCTGTTGTTGCCACGACCAAAATTCCTCCAGTTACGATCTCCTTGAGAATTCTCTGTTTTCACAATATTCACAGATGGATTGGTTAGAGACAAACCAAAAATAGAATTTAACTGTTCAAGCCTGTTTTCATAAGTCATTAATGCTGCTTGCAAATCTATCCAACTTAAATCATCCTTCTCAGCTAATTGAACAACTATGGGATTATATTCAGAATCTAAACCAGCAAGAGTCTGAGCAATCAAATCATTCATGGCAATATGGCTTCCAGCTAAGGTTAAATTGTCATAAATATTTTTGAGTTTGCTGAGATATTCCTCCATTTTCATGCCTCCTTTGTGGGTACGTTGCAATTCACTTCGAAACAAAGTGATCCGAGATTTGGAGTGAGCTCCAGAGAGGTCTTTAGCACCCTTCCAAAGATCCTTCGAGCTGCTGCAATGCATAAGTTGAGAGGCAACATCCACGGACATGGTGTTTAGAAGCCATCCGAGGAGGAGCTGATCGGTGGCAATCCATTCTTCATACTCATGATTCAATTTTATCTCTGCATCTTCAGTGATAAATTGAGGTGGGCAAACCTTGGTCCCGAGGAGTACTCCATCCAGCTTGTTTCCACGAACAACTGGTAAAATGAGTGACTGCCATAGTAGGTAATTGGTTCGATCCAGCTTGATCGAACATCTTGAACTGGAAGAGTTGAAAAATGGAGACATCTTAAGGGTATTAGTAACAGTAACATTTTGAGTTTCAGTGAAACTTGTAGCTGATGATCCCGACGGCATCGCCATAGCTCTGATACCAAGATAGAAAAATAATAAAGTGCTTAAGGGAGAAGAATGAGTGAGGGCTCTGTTTCAGGAAGAGAATAACATAATATAACAGAGTAAATGAAGATAATGGTTGAATGTAATTCTCAGAGTGTTTTTTCCTTTCCTCTGAGATGTATTATATATATACACACGTTTATAATTACAAAGCACCACTAAGGTGACGCCACGGGTTACATCAAACCTAACAAACTCTACAGGCGTGGAATAGCATGTAGAAAACTGTTTAGCTAAACATTCGAGTTTCCACGTTATACCTCCATGCATACACATGCATTAGTGCCAGCGTGGTGCCAGCTAATGAATACTGGTGAGATAAATATACATGTGTTGCATGCATAGATAATTTATCGTGACGTCCTAACACTAGTGATGAGGGTGATTATACAGTGAAAAGAGGATATAGGTTATTAAACAATGGAGAAAATGTACGGAATGATGAAGTTTGGAGTGCCATCCGGAAAGCTCCTCTCATTCCTAAGGTGGCTTTGTTTGTTTGGAAGCTAATCAATAATGGAATTCCATTTAAAGATGAGTAGGGTGAAAGAGGATGCCAGGTTGACTTGGGATGTGTTCTTTCCAGGAAGGAGTAGAGTCAGTAAATCACCTTTTCTTGCGGTGTGATTTTGCTAGAGCAGTTTGGTTTGGAAGTTCCCTAACGGCAGAACGTATCAGCTGCGCAGATGTAGTATAGTGGATGAAAATTCTCCTCTCAAATCTTGTTAGCAATATGCATAATAGTGATTTTATCCAACTACGGCAAATTGCTGCCTATTCAACATGGTTCATCTGGAGGGCTAGGAATAAAAAAATTATTTCGAGAACATGAATGGCACCCTTCACTTCACATGTGGTTCACTCAGTCAGGGAGTATATTAAGGGAGTTGATGTAGATGAACATTATGATCGATTGGAAATTTAGGAGAGGAAAGGTCTCCTTTAGCTATGTTGCTATTGACATCTTGATAGATGGCCCCCTTTTACAGTATAATGGGAGTGGAAGAAGATTGCAGAAAATAAGCATCATTCTAAACTTACGTGTAAGCTTCTTAGATGGCCTTCGGATAGAAACATTGGGTGTATCCAGGGTCCATCCAGTTTTTCAGACCGAGTTTGGAGATTGCCAGCAAGCTGAAGGAAAGCGTCCACCAACGCTTTCTATGCGCTTTGCTCGACGTTGTATCCTTGAGTGAAAATTTTGGCTTTTGTCAGTTTAATGTTTTTTTCTCAATTGCAACGAAGAGTATTAGGACAAAAGATTTGGAAGAATTTAGATCTGATAAGCTATGATTGGTCTATCTACTAATATTGTTCAGTTTCGTTGTAATTCCATGAAAAACAATGTACACAGGCATACCTTATCTAGTTAGCACTTAAAAAAGTTATCAATCGCTAATATATGTTCTCACATCTACATTACAACTTACTATTAGAAGGAAAAAAGTATAATAGAGTGAAAGTAAGAATAAAAAGATAGAACGAGAAAGAGAATAAAAAAAAAAGTGAGAGAATAAAAGTAAAGAGAGAATAATTTTTTGTTGTTGTTATTATTACAATTATATTCTTAATAAAAGATATAATTATATTTTAACATATTTACATTCTTATAAAAATTAAAATTTTCACGAGAATATTTTTGTAAAAACCTTGTTAAAAAAACAATTCCTAAGAATTTAATTTCTCATGAATTAATTTTTAAAAATTTATACTAAACATGAGAATTTTAATTTTTTAAATTAAAATTTTTAAAAAACAAAAAACAATACATGAACCAAACACTCTTTTAGAATAAATTATTTTAACTTTATTTAAAATTTTTAAAAATTATATTAATATCTTACTTAATTTTAAAGTGAGACAAAAATCTCCTTTAAAATTTATAAAATTTACATCCACTCTCAAAAAAAAATTTAAAAAAGAAAAAACTCAAGAGGTGAATGATACTTGCTTATCATTTTATCATTAACTGGAAAAAGGCATACAGTATCACTATCGCGTACTTTTTTCTTCTTTTTCCACGAAGGATTAGTGCAAAGGGTAAGAACTGAACCTTAATTATCAAGTTCACATTCATCTTAAAATCCTAGAAGTATCATGTTAGTTAACAGTTCATTGATTTATCTGTTGTGCACCTCTGTCAAGAAGCGTCATGAACGCCTGTTCACATTGGTCCCACTTTGTTTTTCTTTGGGTATGTACGTTGCTCTCACTTCAATTAGCACTTGCTCTATTGGAATTTGACCACTTCTGAATTTCCAAGAGTACCCGGATTAAAGACCAGATCAGTTAAAAGTTGTACCCGCTAAGCTAATCCAATTTTTAAGACACTGGAAGGTACATCCATTTCAAGTAAAGAGACAGCTGAATAAGCCACTTGTTGTATGGTCTAGTGAAGAATTTGGATAATTTGTAAGAGATCCTAAATTCAATCCTCCTCACCATTACGTACCCAGAAAAAAAAAACGAGATATGCTATCTCCTACAGGGATTGAGACAGGCTTGACCACTGCAGATATTAGGAGTTTCGAATGCTTCAAATTTACTGCATTCCTTGTATTTTGTGCTTAGGAAGTGGTAATGGCCATCTCCTACAGCAGGTACTCGAGCCTTTCATCTTGTACCAGATGAGATTCTAAATTCATTGCTCTGTAGTAGACTAAAAAATAAAGTTGACAAAATAGTTTATATTTCATCAATCAGCATCGGGTTCCACGACAATTCACAAAAATGTCAACCAGCCTTCTCAGTCCCAAAGAAAAGTGTTCCTCTAACATGAATCATTTGCTACACTAGAATTTCTGTTCTCGTCAACATGGAAAACTTCGACTGAATAATCCCAACAACCCTCATTTTGCAGGTCAGAACATGTTCATTCACTGCCCAGCTTATGGAAAGAAAAAGAATGAAATAAAATCACGGATAAATAAAAGGAAACCAAAAATTGAAATTAACTTGCAACTTCAAAGTTGCTAAAAAAAAAAAGGAACAAACTACTACGCCTAAAATATGTTCCTTGCTGCTCTGCATTTGACGTGGATCAAAGTCATCCACAATCTGCGCCAACTGCATCGAAAATGGATTTGAAACCATCTTTTTCCAAGCATTCAGCTAATTCAGCCTAGAATCAATGAAATATGAATGTGTCAGATAAGTTTTGGTCCTGTCAACATCCGAAGTGGGTATCAGGGGGGCACTTGACTTTAGATGTGTTGTTAATTGTTTTAATTGCAGCAAAGGGGAGGGGGCGGTAATTGTGTCTGCAGCATAGACTTTTAATTAACTCCCCTAGTCCCCCCCCCCCCAATTTGTAGTCAGAATAATTTGGAGTCAGCACACATCTCTAAATATTTAAAAAAACTGCTGCAATAAATGCATGGCTGGAGCCCAAACAAAATTCATTAATCAAGACCTCCAAGAGGAGCGACATGTCTGTTGTTTTACAAATGCAAATTTCAACAACAGTTGTTTTAGGGAAGGGAACCCTACTAGTTTTGTGCACCTTTTTTCCTTCCCACCCTTTCTCACAGAACAAGGAGAATATCATGGCTATAGCCTACAAATCGAAGTTGCAACACTATTAAAATCAACTTGATGAACTTATTCTTGGGTGCAAATTTTCAAGGAGTACAACAGTTGTTATAACCCTATTATTTATGAGTATCCTCTAATTCCACCCACTCAACCTAAACAAAAAAAAAAAAAAAAAAAAAGGAAACCTGTAATACCGCCTATGCACCCAGCAATTTCCAAATATTAAATAATAATGATGATATAAGTAACAATAGTAGGCAATATCTAACAACCACAAACTTCAAGATGTGCGAGGTTAATACCTTTATTTGAGGAATCAGTGCAGGTCCCCCATAAGCAAATCCGGTATAAAGCTGAACAAGAGTTGCTCCAGCTCGTATTTTCTTGTATGCATCCTCACCACTAAATCGCAAGATAAGAATACAAGCTTTTATATATGGAAGATCAAAAGACAGGAACCAGAGAAAGAATTGTATCATTTGTATTCCTTTTCAATTATAATATATATACTAAAACAGATCGCTAGAAACCAATTATGCCAACAAAGGACACTGTAGTTTTACCTGGCAATACCCCCGCAGCCAATTAAAGGAATCTTACCCTGATAAACATGACAAACACTGTCAAGTTGTCAAGCATGGTTACACATAATTAGGCTAACCACAAGGGAAACAAAGTGTAAGAAATAAAATTAGATAAAAGAAGATTAGAGCTCAAATAACTTGGATGGACATCAATAAAATGACTAAATGAAGAAATACATAATCTTGTTGGCATAGGAATGAACTCAAGCATCTTACCAAAAAAAAAAAAAAAAACAAGGAATGAACTCAAGCAAACCAGTGAGAAACCCTACTAAACTACACTTAATACAGCTTAGTGTTTGTTAAAGCTATCTGCAGACCATATAATCCAGTTCCACATTTTCATCAAATCAGGGAACAGAATGGTTGCTTTTAACTTTTCCTCTATCATAAAAATGGCAAACATGTGCCCGCATAAACACCGTAAATCTACAACTGAACATATTAAAGAGAAAAACTAGATAACAGAAAATTAGAGCTCAAATAACTTGGATGGGCATCAGTAAAACAGTTAAATGGTTAAATACAATACCTTCCTTGCATAGGAAAGAACTCAAGTAAATTAGTTAGAAACCTAATGAACTACATTGAATGCTTGTTACAGGTATTTGCAGACCAAAATCTAATTCCACATTTTCACCAAATGGGGGGAATAGAATGGTTGTTTCCAACATTTCCTGTACCGCATAAATACCGAGCCAGCAGAAACATACTAAATATATAATAAAACATATTGAAGATGTATGAACAGAAAAAAACTTTACTTCAAGAAATAAATTTCAGGTTATGGGTACATTTACAATGGCAGCAGTTATTCAGTGTTTATAGGTGTATATGTCAGTGACTTAGGAGGCTAGGATGCTATCTTTTGCAGTCACCATCCTTAACAGTGGCATGCATTAAACAGAAATTGGATTGCATGTACTAGAAAAACTCTTATCTCAGCACTGTTTTAAACAAATTCACAATACAAAAAACAACAAACATACCCTTGTCAAGATATACATCTCCTTCAATATATTGGTAGAGCGATTGAAAAGAGGCCTCCCACTCAAACCACCAGTTTCTGCAGCCAATGGATTTCTATTCACAGCATCTGGCCTAGAAATGGTTGTATTTGATATAATCTAGATACAAGAAATGCATTAAGAGAAAATGAAGTGAGGATTGCACAATATTCCGCTATGATTTCCATTGCATAAATGAGTAGTTAAGCAAAAGAACTGGTTGGAATGAAATAATGAACTTGTCAAACACTTTGACATCACTAATGCAGAAGTCCCTTTGACATCACCACTAATGCAGAAGTTATACTGGGTTCTCTCTCACATAGAGCCTCGCTGATGCTGAGGTTTTGCTTTTCCATCTTGGAAAATGTCATTCCTGGGACTCCAACCCAGTCAATGACAATTTCAAAGGACGGTGTTATCCACTAAGCCATCAAGCTTCTTATCATATAATATGAAACATTTTATATATCATATCTATGACAAAATCAATTCTTATTACAACAAAATACACTAATATTAAATATAGTAATGACATTAATTTATTATCCACGTCTTATAATAAATTTAATGTAATACTCTGAAACTTTTCAATAATATTTTTTTGGTAATAATAAATAAGTAAATAATTTTAAAAAGAAAATAACATACATCTTCAACTACTTTTTTAGAAAATACTTTTAAATACTAATAGATGAAAAATGTGATTATGAGCAAGTAATTCGTTGCATTACATTGAAACAGGGCCGATACATATATACAACAGGGGAGAAATTATAAAACTGGAAGAGATAAAGGAAAAAAAATCCTAACAGACCTAAGATCCTGATAATCTCCCACAAAATCTGCACAAGATATATACAAGAATTAAATCCCACAAATTTCTGTAATTAAGATAACTTTTACCATAGTCCCCTCATAGATATCTATCATGTCCTGCTCACACATTCCTCAAAACTTTGTCTTTCAAGCCCTTTTGTGAACATGTTAGCAATTTGCCTCTTGGTTGGTACATATGTTAAGCATATAATCCCATCTTCTACATATTCTTTAATAAAATGCTGGTCAACCTTAACATGTTTAATTCTATCATGATGAACAAAATTACGAGACATGTTGATGGCAACCTTGTTATCACAGTAGTGTTTTATTGGCGATTCACATATGACATACAACTCTGTTAACACTCTTTTTAACAAGAGTCCTTTACAAATACCCTTTACAATAGCCTTGAATTCTGCTTCTACACTACTTCTACCTACCACATTTTTTTTTTATTCTGCCATGTGACCAAATTTTTTCAAACAAAGGTGCAATATCCAATGGTGGATCTTCTATCCTCCATTGAGCCTGTCCAGTCAACATCTGTATAAACATTTTTGGTTCTTTATTCTCCCTTCCTGAACAATAACCCCTTTCTTGGAATTCTCTTCAAATATCTTAAAATCTTATAGACAGCCTCCATATGCCTTTCTTTTGGAGAATGCATGTAACGGCTCACCACACTTATTGCAAAAATAATATCTGGTCTAGTATGAGATAAGTAAATTAATTTCCCAACAAGCTCTTGATATCTTCCAAGGTCAACTAATTTTCCATCATTCTCAAACTTGGTATTTTCTATGGGTATAGCACTTGGCTTGCATCCAAACATACCAACCTCCTTTAAGAGATCAAGAATATACTTCCTTTGTGAGATGTATATCCCCCTTTTTGATTTGGTCAGTTCCATTCCCAGAAAATAATTCATTTTCCCTAGATCTTTAATTTCAAATTCTTTTGTTAGGGCTAACTTGAACCTCTCTACCTCCACAGCATCATCTCCAGTAACTATAATGTCATCCACATAGACAATCAAAATAGTCTTCTTACCTTCTCTAATTCTAATGAACGTTGTATGATTTGATTGAGCTTAAGAACTCTAGCAAATCTCTCAAACCAAACTCGTGGAGATTGCTTTAAACCATAAAAGGACTTTTTTAGTCTGCAAACTTTATTTTCTCCTCCTTGCCTGTCAAAACTTGGAGGGAGTTTCATATACACTTCTTCCTTCAACTCCCTATTTAAGAAGGCATTTTTTATGCCAAATTGTTGAAGGGGCCAATCTAAGTTGACTACTACAAACAATAGTTACTCTTATGGTATTTAACTTAGCCACAAGTGCAAATATTTCCTTATAATCTAACCCATAGATTTGGGTGAAACCCTTGGCTATAAGACGAGCTTTATACCTCTCAATAGAGCCATTAGCATTGTATTTTACTGTGAAAATTCATTTACAACCTACTGGTTTCTTTCCTTCTGAAAGTTCTACTTCCTCCCATGTCCCATTCCTTTTAAGTGCTCCCATTTCTTTTAAGACTACTTTTCTCCATTGTGGTGTTTCAAGGGCTTCTTGAATATCATTAAGAATTCTAATTCTGTCCAGATTAGTACCAAAGGAACAATATTGCGAAGCTAGAGCATCATAAGATACAAAACTCTCAATTGAATGTGTAGCACAAGTTCTAGTTTTCTTTCTTAAAGCTATAGGGAGATATAAATCATCACTTACTAATTCTTGTTCCTCCTCTCTAGGATCCTGCATAGGTTCAATGCTTGGTACTGCTTTGGATACAAGGAATGCACTACCCAAGTTCTTCTGGGAGTAAACTTTTAATTCTTTGAGTGTTTGTACCTACATTAGAATTCACCTTTGTTTTTGGCATATAGGAACTGTTTTCAAGAATACAAGGGCTGATTTTTGGAATAAGTTTAGAAATAGGGCAGGGTTCCATAGGCTGAGATTCATACTCACTCTAACTCTCCCCTAAATCGAAGGCTTTGGAAAGAAAGATTCCTCTTCAGAAAAGTGACATCACTGCTGACAAAGAGTCTCTTAGTTTGAGGATCATAACATTTATTCCCTTTTTGGGTGGCTAAATAGCCAAGTAGACATTTTATAACTTTAGGATCAAGCTTGTTGTATTGATAATTGAGGACAAAAATAGAGCACCCAAAAACTTTCTAAAGAAGATTAGTTTTCAAATGAGAGATGCTGTGGATTTCTTTTAGTTTTTCAAGTGGAGACTTAAAAGAAAGAACTCAGCTGGACATCCTATTGATGAGATAGACAGTGTAACATCCTAAATCTTTAATAATGTTAGATAAATCTAAGAAAAAGTAAAAGATATATATGACCAAAAATTAAATTATTTAGTTATGGAACAATAAGGTAGTTAAAAAAAAAAAGAATAGGTGACATATAATTAATCATGAATCATACAAATAAAATTCGTAGGATCATAATGGATGGGGGAAGGATAAAAATACATTTTTAGGATTAGCAGTAAATTATGACAAGAACGGGAGAAACCATGCACCTTCCTTATTTTGTTTCTACAAACCATGACAAGAAAGGCACCTTCCTTATTTTGTTTCTACAAACCATGATAAGAAAGGTGAATTATTTGATAGTCTATTTAAGCAAAACCCACCCTTAGAACATTAAAATTTCGTCCAAGTGAGGGAGAAGAGAAATAGAAGCAAGATAGAGTGAGGAAAGGAAAGGAAGAAAGAGGAAGGAGAAGTCTAGAGGACTAAGTGCTTAAAGTAAGTTTAACAATATTTCTTTTTGAAGAAAAGTTCTGAAACTTGTAACATTTATATGATATTTTGATCTTAGAACTCTGATGATTGGTCATAGATGTTGCTATATCATATTACATATTATGTATATTTGAATACTTAGACTGGTGTAAATAGTTCTGCATAGGTATGGCTATGGGTGGTAGAATTTTAATCTTTTGTTTTAAAAATTTTGGAAAGAATCGGTAAGGAATTAAAATAAATGGTTAACATAAAAAATGTAGATCTATGTCTCACGAATTTTTAGCCACTGGAATCATTCAATTTGGAGTCCATATGAGGTAGATATGATCCGAATAGTAAGCAAAGGTCAGAAATGGTTAATCAGGAAAAAATATGTTAAGATAGCTTATGTGTTTTAATTTCTGAGAACATTCTGTAGGGAATTAAAATAAATGGTTAACATAAAAATTATAGCTATATGTGTCACAAAATTGTAGCCACTGGAATCACTCAATTTGGAATTCTTATGAGGGAGATATGGACAGATTAGTAGGTAGAGATCAAAACTTACCCGAGAAGAAATAACATGTACTTTGAAAGAGTAATAATATCACCATGATTTCATAATTTTTAGCTAAATTGTTCAACATAATAGTTTTAGATAATTGTTCTATCTTTAAATTGTCACCAAGATCAACTAAATCGGAATTAAATTGAGAGAGTTATGCTCTGATTAGTAAAAGAATGTCAGATAGGATGAAAATCTACATCAAGAAAATAAAAAAATAAAATTAATATTTAAAAAGAAGAAGAATCTTATAAATGAAAATAATAAATGACTAGTATATGACATAGCCATTGCATGAACTTCTTACCATCTTAAGTGTGAAAGTTTGACATGAAAATATTTTATAAAATGATATTTGAAATGGTTATGTTCATGGCATGATTACCAATAATTTTTGGTAATAATTATATTTTGATGAACATACTTGTTATTGAAAGCATATTTTTGGCTATTATTGTGAAAAGAAAAGAAATGAGCACGGTCACATGGCAATCCGTGTGGTGCACTAGTAGGAGATGCCCTACCAACGGTTATGATTATGTTAATGAGAAAATAAAAAAAAAAGTATACCATGTCGGACGAAGCAAGAAAAGCCCGTACCGGAGAGTAGAAAATACTCACCTTAACCGGAGTAACTTGATATGAGAATAAATTGATAGTCATCATATGATATTCTGAAAATAGTTAATCCTATCATACATGTCATTACTGTACGATTCTCATGTGCATAGATATAGCGCATTCATGTGACCAAAGATATTTGCTGTAGTTTATACAGATGAACATGACATGATGAGCTATATTGATGATAATTTATTATTGAACTTACTTTAATTTAATTCTCACTATTTCCACGTCATGTTCAGAAAATTAGTTATGCAGATTTTTCTATGGCTCTGACCTTTAGTGCATGTTGGATCGAGTTATTTTATGTTAGGCAGATTCCAGAATCAAATAATATGTTTGTAGTTGAGTTGACTCAGATCCCGGTGAACGTGCAACCACCCGCACCTGTATCTCCGGAATTGGTCAATCAGAATAAATAAGATGTAGTTATTTATGTATTTGATATGTTGTACGTATGGTTTAATTAACGACGTGTATGTGAAATCAATATTGTATAATAATAAAAAATAATAAAAAATTGTTACAGATAGCATTGAGGATGGCAACCCCCAAAAAATACTTTGGTACATTACTAATAAACATTAGTGCCCTAACAACGTCAAGGTGTCTATTTTTCCTTTTAGTAAAGTCATTTTTTTAGGGACTATTGACACGTATGCTTTTATGGCCAATGGTATGGTCATGTAAAACATTATGGAGATGTTTATTGAAATATTCAGTGACATTATTAGTATGGAGAATTTGAATATTGATTTGGAAATGTGTTTAGATCATCTTGTATAAACTAATAAAAATAGTGGGAACTTCATATTTTTCTTTCAAGAGATAAATCTAGCCTAAACAGATGTGATCATCAATAAATATAATGAACTATTTTGAGTTAGTCCAATTTGCAATACAAGTAGGGCCCCATAGATCACTATGCATAAGTGAGAAAGGTTTAGTGGATTTGTATTCAGGTCTCTTAAAAGAGGTTCTTTTGTATTTAGCAAACTCACAAACATCACACTAAATATGACAATCTTTATTCATAAAAATTCAAGAAACACATGTGACAAATATTAAAAATTTGGATGTCCCATCCTTTTATGCCATAACAAAAGTTCATCTTTCTTAATAATAAGAACATTATTACACAGGTTTTGAGAATTAAAGTTACTCCATAAATCTTCATTGAGGTAGTACACTCCTCTAGACTCTTTAACATTGCCAATCATCTTCCCTCATAACAGATCCTGTAAAATACAATGAGTGGAAAAGAAGTGATCACAACAATTTGGCTGTCTAGTCAACTGGCTAATTGAAAGTAAGTTACATGCTAAGTTTGGGACATGAAGGACAGATTTTTATACTCTCTTTTCCTGCAATAGTGGAAAAATTGTTGTACTCACTTCCTTCGCCCCTTTGGATTCTGCTCAATGCTCTTGGACACCATTGCAGATCCTTCTAACATAGTGGGGAAGGCTAGGACTGTTTTTTCTCTTAACGTAACCTTTCTTTGTGCTGCTTCCCTCCTAACCAAAGAGAAAACTCCCTTGGTTGTAGGAAAGGAAACCCAACTTAATATTCTACTTCTAACATCATTGAAGCTTTTGTTTAGTCCTGCCATGAATTCAAACACCCGTTCCTTTTCTATTTTCTAGTTATACATCACAAGATCCTCTTTGCACCTTCGCTTCTCTTCAGTAAGTCAAGTTCCTGCCATAATGCTACCATATCTATCCAATACTCTATAACATCTCAATTTCCTTGCTTCATATGCCACAGCCAAGTCTTGATCTCATATAGGCGCGAGGCGTTTTCCCCATCAGAATACGACTCCTTCACACATTCCCAGATTTCCTATGTTGTTGGCAAAAACATGAAGGTCCTCTTGATCGATGGAATCATAGTGTTGATCAGCCAAAGACAAACCATCGAATTGTCCATCTCCCATTTTCATATAGCTTGTACATTCGTTGGGTTTGGGATTATCACATTACTAGTAAGTATGCTTAGCTTCCCGCAACCTCCAATGGCCAATTTCATAGCTTGTGTCCATTCTCGGTAATTAGCACCGTTCATTTTCTCGGTGACAATAACCATCGATGACCCTTCAAGATCAGAAATCACAGATGAAGGATTTCTAGGCTGGCTTGGGTTCATCGCGAAGAGCCCTCAAGATCCAAACAATTTTCGTAACTACCTAGGTTCAACTCTAGCACGGTTTTGGTGGTGGTGTTGGCTCGTCTCACTCTGATACCATGTGATCGTGAGCAAATAATTCGTTGCATTACATTGAAACAGGGTTGATACATATATACAACAGGGAAGAAGCTATAAAACCGGAAGAGATAAAGAAAAAAAAAATCCTAACAGGCCTAGGATCCCAATAACCTCCCACAAAATTTGTACAAGATATATATAAGAAAATTTCGGTAATTAAGATAACTTTTACCTCAAAAAATTATTTTAATTTAAAAATCTTCATACATCAAAATGTAAATTAACTTCACATTTTTAAATATTTATATTTTATTTTTAATATTATTTTATAATACATGTATTAACTTAATTATAAAATATTGTATTTATTTATATATTTTGATATTTATGAAAGAAAAAACAGTTTGACCACTGAACAATGAACAGCTCCTTATTCTGGTTCAATGATCAGTCTGTTACATCAGTTTTATGCTTAATACATTAAACTTTCAGTTTAACTACGACTTCTGTTTTCTACACATAATGGTTATTTTATCATTGTAGCACTATTTTAAATCAGATAAGTATTTTTAATATAATGTACAATGTACATCAATTTTGCGCATATGACGCACTGAGACCAGTACTCAGTGGAGCAACTGCACATCATGTGCCATAAAATGACTATAACATCAAGCCTTGTCAATCAATGGAAAAAGTCAAGACAAACAGCATATGCAGATGCCAAACAAGAACTAAACTGAAATTAGTGATAGAAAACTTACCAGTCCATCCAGTCGAAGAGCCAAGGCAACCTATAATAGTATATTATAAATTGTTAAACACTATCCATGATTATGGAAAGTACATTAACATGCGTATGCTTACTGCTGCAATGTCTTCAAGATCTTCTTTTGACAAATCTGGGGCAATTTTTACAAGCAATGGTGGTGGGCCCTCCTCACCCCATTGCATCTCATCACGAGCAGCTTGCACCTTCAGGACAAAGTAAATTTGGCTAGAGTCAATCTCTCAATAAAGCAATACAAGAAACACATATGGAAAGCTTCACATATTAATTTCTACCTTCTTCACAAGATCCTTTAATTGCTTCCTTCCTTGAAGCATGCGCAAGCCAGGGGTATTGGGTGATGAAACATTAATCACCTAAAAAGGGATAACATGCATAATCAAATAGTGTCAAACAGAACATATAGCAAGCATTTTTTTTTATACATAATAAAATGCATTCATCTTAATAGTTTGCAGTAAGTTGTGCAGCAAATTCTTAATAACAATTATTGGCCATCTCCACATGGGTTTTCTTTCACTATCAATTCCTATACAAGCTATCTATATTAACCCTACCAAAATTCCCTCTTATCAATTCATATTCTTCTACATAAATTTTCTCTCCTTCTGTCTGAACTATTTAAGTTTGACATCTTATTCATGTTCTAAACCAATGTCTACCGTAAGAGATAGGTTAACTTAATTTTATGGTAGCACCTGCCACCTAGTTTATTTTGTTATAGTTACTTTCATCCCAACACTTCAAACAAGAAAAGTTGCACATTTTATTGAGTACTGTTTGACAGTAGGATACATACTTCTCCACCTCCTTCCCTTTAGATTTTTTATCAAAGAAAGACATTTAAGTTCAAAGCAAAAGTTCTATAATCAGGTGGCAGTGCACCCCATTTGATACTCAACTATCCCTACCCCTTACTTGGCAAATTCAGTAAAATTGCCCTCGCTCAATTGATTTGTTAATAGCCATCTTCAAGCTCAGGCTAATCACATACCATCTTGGCATATTTATAAATGAATATGGTGGGCAATATTGAACACAAATCCTAAAACAAAATAATAAAAGTAAAACAAATTGAAAAAAAAATAAAGCAGGTGTATTCCATGTACATTGGAATTAGGGAATGAAAACCTCAATATGAATAAAAGAAAAATAAATTACAGACACATGCAGCAAAATCAAACTCTCAAGTGACTAGATGTCTACAAAACTAGTTTTCGTGGGCTTGAGATCATGAATTCATCATTAACACATAGTTAAACACTTAACATTAACGTGCGCAGAACATACTTCTTGATATGAAAAAGCAAAATCTTAATGAATACTAATTTAATAATCTAATATATAAAATGAATAAATGAAGATACGGGTACTATCAGCTAACCTTTTATACTTATGGCTTAATTTTACAAGAACTATAATAGATACACTATTTATGAGTTGTATCTTCTTTTGAATCCAAAGATTAGATCTCTGTAAATCAATTTTTCTTTTTGGATGAAAGAAAAGACATTTATTAGAGAGAAAGGAAAGAAGGAACATGTGAGTTGAGGTTAAGCTATCCTCCAAAACAAATAGCATACATATTGCTAGAAGCTAACCCAAAATTACCTACAACTACAAATAGCTATTATTATTTTTTTCTAAGCACTAGTTATCGTTTTAACACAATAACATGTAATATATACACATCACTCACATAGTTAAAAGAACATGATGTATGAAAGTAATGCGTTGGAAACATTGCTAAATAAAATAAAAATGTATATATATAAGCAGTAAAAATGGCCACAAAAGCAAAACCTAAAATAGAAAAAGAGACTTGTCAAAGATTTGAAACCCATATTTGGGAAATTTCCTAGAAGCCTTGGGCCTGTTTGAATACTCGATAATAATTTTTAGAAAAGTTTAAAAAGGAAACAAGAAATCATGTTAGCGAATGGTGTTTTCGAGGAACCTATTTCAAAAACTGATTTCAGAATTGTTGTTTTAAAAATAGGAAATGAGAACTATAACATGTCTTCAGAAAGTAAGTTTTGATTATACGTCTTTTCAAGGTGGCATTTTAGTAACTAGAAAGATTCGCTGATGACATTATAAAAATTATGGACCACATTACTTCTAACCCCATCTTTCCTATTTCCATCAAAGACTTGATTAGGAATTGAATTTTGCTAAAAGAGAAAAAAAAATTTCAAGCCCAAGCCTGAGCCCAGCCCAAACCCCAACTATAATATGTCTTTGTTTGTCCTTGGAAAACTCCTCAAAGAAGTAGAGCCCATTGTCTTTTCTAGCAATGCCTATCTTCATGCCCGAATTCAAGTCCTAAAAGTTACAAGAAGAACGCGAGAATTGAGCATCACAATTTTGGTCCTTTGTAATCTTACTTACGAATAATAAATTGTAAGATAATTTGGAGACATGAGAGCGTCTTTAAGAGTTATTTGAGGACTGATATTTATTGTACCAGTACCAACAACCATTACAAAAGAACTATCAGCAATCTTAATCTTTAAATTGCCAAGACTTGGTTTATAGGAAGAGAAAAAATTTGCAGACTCTATCATATGGTCTATAGCCCCAAAATCTATGACTGAGGGTTCATTAATCCTTGAATTAGCACTGAGAGCAGTAAGGAAGGTACATTTCTGAGCCAAGAGAGAAGTACTAGGATTTGTAAATGAAGGCTAATTGTTGGACGTATTTAAAGAGACAAATTGGGAGGTTATCATTAGTTGTAGTTGCTCCATCTACTCGCGACTGAAGATAAGGTTGTTTCCACCAGCCCTTGGTGTTGTTGCAGTGGTTGCTTGGAATCCCCTCCCATCTTCTCTATTGTTCTTCCAATTATTTGATTTACCATGTAGATTCTAGCACTTATCCCTAGTATGGTTAGACTTTTAGCAATGATCACACCATTGATCCTTCCTGTAGTTCATCTAATTCTCAGTCCCGCGAGTCATAAATGTTGATTCTGGAATTGACTTGGTGGTCCCCAACATAACCCTCTTTTTGGTCTCTTCTCTTCTCACCTCTGCAAAAATATCATTTGGGTAAAGGCTTAAATCCAATAAGACGTCCCCTTACCTCATTCAACTCTTGATTTAATCCAGTAACAAAATTGTTAAATCAGATAAAAAATAAGAGAAACAAATAATTATAAAGTGTAGTGCGTGTGAAAGACCTATACCAGTCTTTAATATTTATAGGCAAAATGACAAATAAATAAATAATTACAAATATAATAATGATCCCTTTAATCAGGGGATAAGATGGTTACTATAATCTCTTAAATCAAGGGATATAACCGATATCCTCTAATCACACATAATCTATTTACATTAATTCTAACACTCTCCCTCAAGCTAGAGCATATAGAGCATATGCACCAAGCTTGTTACAAATATAATTTATTCATGGACTTCTTAAGGACTTGGTGAAAATATCAGCAAATTGATCATTAGAATTGACAAAACTTGTGGTAAGGGTCCCTAATAAAATCTCTCTCTAATAAAGTGGCAATCAACTTCTATATCCTTGGTTCGTTCATGAAACACGGAATTAGAGGCAATATATAAAACAGCTTGATTGTCATAAATAAGTTTTATTTTGTCAATTTCTCCAAACTACAACTCTTGAAGCAATTGCCTAATCTATACTAGCTCGCACGTAGCCAGGGCCAATACCTGATATTCAACCTCTGCACTAGATCTAGCTACCACTTCTTATTTTTTTCTTTTCCAAGATACTAGGTTTCCTCCAACAAATACACAATAGCCTGTAGTTAATCGTTGATCTGAAAGAGATCCTGCTCAATTTGCATTTACATGCTCAATTATTAGAATATATTGATAATTCTCATACAATAGTCCCTTTCTAGGAGAACCTTTGATATATCTTAAAATGCATATCACGGCATCCCAGTGACTTATACGTGAAGATTGTACGAATTAACTTACAACACTCGCTGCAAAAGCGATATCTAGTCGAGTAATTATGAGATAGTTTAATTTTTTTCACAAGTCTCTTGTATCTATCATATCAGATAAAGGCTCACCGTGTTCAGGTAAAAGTTTAACATTTAGATCCATCGAACGTTCAACTAGTTTACAATTCAACATACCTATTTTTTAAAAAAGATCTAAGACATTTCTCTAAGAGATTACAATACTAGAACTAGATTGTGCCAGTTCAATGCCTAGGAAATATTTCAACTTCTCTAGGTCTTTAATATGAAAATTCTTGAGAAGATGCTGTTTGAATTGGGAAATCCCTTCTTGATCATTCCATGTTATGACGATGTCATCCATGTAGACAATTAAATAAATGCAACGGCCAGAAGATCAGTGTGCATAAAAAACTGAGTGATCAGCCTCACTTCGAGTCATCCCAAATTATTGAACCACACTACTAAACCAGTTGAACCGAGCCCGAGGTGATTGCTTCAAACTGTAGATAGACCATCGTAATCAACATACTAGTCCAAACTTCTCATGAGCAACAAAATTAAGTGGTTGCTCTATATACACCTCCTCCTCAAGATCTCTATGTAAGAAGGCATTCTTAATATCCAGTTGATAAAGATGCCAATGTCGCATGGCAGCAATGGATAACATAAGCCAAATAAAAGCCATTTTTGCAACTGAGAAAGTATCACCATAATCCAACCCAAAAATTTTTGTATAACCTTTGGCAACCAAGTGAGTCTTAAGACGATCAATAGTACCATCAGGTCCAACTTTAACTGTATAAACCCAACGACAGCCAACAATAGACTTGTCAGGAGGGAGATGTGACAATTCCCAAGTGCCACAAGATAGTAATGTTGTCATTTCATCAACCATTGCTTGCTGCCATCCAGGGTGAGATAGAGCTTCCTGTGTGGTCTAAGAAATAGAGACAGAAGACAAAGACAATATAAAAGCATAATAGGAAGAAGATAACCGATAATAACTCATAAAATTATAGACAGGATGGGGGTTACAAGAAAAACGAATACATTTTCTAATGGCAATAGGAAAACCATCAAGTGGAGACAGGATCAAAGTAGGTTCTAAAGTTGGATCCGATGGTGAATCATGAGGAACATCCGTAGGGTCTACAGGAGTGGAGGTGGGTACACGGCGACAATAATCTTGGAAGGGTGGAACTGACTGTGGAGGTGAAACTAAAATGTCTGTCAAATGAACAATGGGAGAGTCGAAATAGGGAACAGAAAGAGCATCAGTAACAACAGTCTGATCAACAAAATGATATGGTGAGTAATAAGAATACTGCTCAAAAAATATAACATCTGCAGACACAAAAAACTAACAAGCTAAGGGAGAGTAACATCAATACCCTTTTTGCAATCTAGAGTAGCCCAAGAAGATGCATTTAAATTATTTACCGACAAGCTTATCACAACTTGGAATATGATTATGAATAAAACAAACGCATCCAAAGACATGAAGAGGGAGATGATACAATGGTTGATTTGAAAATACAAGGGAACGAGAGACCTGACCTTGGAGCACTGAGGATGACATACAGTTGATTAAGTAACAAACTGTAAGAACCGCATCACTCCAGAAAGTGAAACATGGTGAGGAAGTAGAAAAATGCGAGCAGCCTCAATTAAATGACAATTTTTACGTTCTGCAACGCCATTTTGTTGTAATGTATGAGCGCAAGAGGATTGATGAAGCATACCATGTGCAATCATAAAATTTTAAAAAGTAGAAAAATATTTACGTGCATTATCACCTCACAAAATTTTAACAAACATATTAAATTAAGTACGAATCTCAGTGCAAAAATTTTTTAAAATAGAAAATAATTCAAATCGATCATTCATTAAAAACAACCAAGTACCCCGAGAGTAATCATCAATGAAAGTCGTAAAATACTTAAAACCAAAAAAAATGATGACGACTAGGTCTCCAAACATCAGTATGAACTAAGAAAAAATGATATTCAGCTTTACTCTGACTTTGCAGAAAAAAAAGAAACTCAAATATGTTTACCCAACTGACATGATTCACAATTTAAGGACTCTAAAGAGGAAAGACTAGGCATCATTTATTGCAATTTACAAAAGTTGGGGTGCCACAAACAATGATGGAGCATAGTTGGAGAGGTAGAAGTAGTGCAAACTGCTGGAGATGTAGGCATAGTGAGATTATATAGTCCTTATGATTTACGCCTAGTTCCAATCGTTTGACCAATGCTCCAATCCTATATAAGCACAGAAAAATAAAAAAATAAAACAAAGCAATTCAAAGTTCGAATAAGCTTACTAATAGAAATGAGATTAAAAGGATAACCAGAGATGTAAAGAACAAACTCAAGAGGTACGGAAGGATAACTAATACCTTTAGTAATAGTTTTAGAACCATTAGCAAAAATTACAAATGGAAGAGAAGAAGAAAGATCCAATTTTGAGAAAAGATGAGGGTTACCAGAGATATGATCTGAAACTCCTCAGTCTAAAATCCAAGACCCTAAGGAAGAAGATTGTGTAAGACAAACACTATAGGATTACCAGTATGGGCAACAAAAATAGTGGCACCAGTAGCATTTTTAGTGGCCTAATATTGTAAAAATTCCTAATAATCTACTCTGGATGTAGAGACTACTGTGGATGGTGGAACAGTTTTAGAGTTGTCTGCTTGAACAATATGAGCAACCTTTGGTGGACAACCATGCAGAGAATAACACTATCCCAAGTATGACCAAGTTTATGGAAGTAGGTGCACTAAGGACATTGCCCTCGATTACGTCTACCACCCTGGCTAACATTACCTGTTCTGCTGTGATTTGGAACATGAGAGGCAAGAGCAGAGGGATCAGATGGGATACTATTAGACCCCCTATAATCAAAGTATACTAGAGAAGGAACCCGGGGAAAGGTAAGAAAGACAATCAAAGGGAAAATAACATAATTGAAGCACGTGAAGAAGAGGAGCCAAACATGTGTCTTGAGGGAAATGGCTGGAAGGATTTAGTTAAGGAGAGAGAAATTCGGTTGGAGGAGGAGGAAGAAAAGGAGAAGAGGGAGAAGCGAGGAGGGGGAGAAGAAAACTAACGAAGAAATAAGAGGAGGCATCTGGCAGTCTTCACTTTGAGAAAAACTATCTTACTTTTTTTTTTCTGTTTCAATAATCATCTATTGCTGCATTCAATTGCTGTTGTGGATCAAGTTGGAACTCATCTCCACAAGGTACCTATCACCTAGTATGGTTAATGGTGCATAGCCGAATGAAAATGAAATCGAGGATGGAACACGTTGAGCGGGAGGTCGAAGGAATAAGAGAAAGAATGGGAGGATTAAAGACTAAGGTGAATCAGCTTACTAAGGATTTAAAAAGGGTCATGGGAGTGTTGGCAAAAATAAAGGAATCGATAAATAGGCAAAACTATAGGGGCAAGTCTCCAGCATTACCTGAGCATGTACCGAGGGAAAAGGGGCTTCATTACAAGGGGATGAGAGAATCAACACCTCGTAAGCTCAAGCTACCAGTATTTACGGAAAAGGACCCAAACGGATGGATCTTTAGGGTGGAATGTTACTTCACAGTCAATGGAATTCCAGATAGGGAGAAGGTGGCTTCAGCATCGATGTGTATAGAGGGAAGAGCTCTGAGTTGGATTCAATGTATGGAAACCAAATTCCCAATCACGAATTGGACTGTGTTTAAAATGGGACTATTCGATCGATTTCAGCCAACCAAGGTGGATCCGCATGTGAGGAACTTCTGTCGCTATGGCAAGAGACGACAGTAGAAGAGTACCGAGACTATTTTGAGATGCTTTCAACTCTGTTACAAGACTTGTCTGATGAGCTACTCAAAGGAGCTTTCATTAATGATTTGAACGAGGAGGTTAAAGCTGAATTGAGAATGATGGAAGCGAACTCACTCTCCCAGGCGATGTCGATGGCACAATGGGTGGAAGATTGGAATGTTGTATTAGACAAGAACCGAAGCCATCGGGTCAACTATGGTTCCTTTCCCACAAAGGCCTCTTGGACCTCCAGTCATGGGCCAAAAACCAAGGCTATTGGGAGAACTCCAAGGCCTAAAACCAAGCTACCACCGAAGCCTAGATCCAGACTTCCTCCAACATCCACCCCCCAAGATACCCAAAAAGAAGTCGAGTCCCAGTAGCTTCGAGACCAAGTGCAGAACAGAGCCGAGGTCGGAGTGGACCAGGATATCAAAGATTGACAGACGCCGAGTACCAGGAAAAACGCAAAAAGGGACTTTTCTTTTGATGCGATGAACAATTCTCGCCAAACCATGTATGCAAGAACAGGCAGCTGCAAGTATTTTTGGTTGATTCTGAAGAGGAAGAAGATGCCGAAGCCCAAACTGAGGTGGCAGAGGTGAACCAGATAGAGCTTTCTGCAAACTCCATAGTGAGAATTCAAGGTCCCAAGACCATGACGCAAAGTGGGAAGATGGGGTCGCGGGAAGTCATAATCCTCATTGACAGCAGAACCACCCATAATTTTGTCTCGAAGGAGGTTGTGGAGGAACTTCAGCTACCCGTACAGACAACCCCACCCTTCGGCATAACTATTGGGAACAGATATCGGGTGAAAGGAGCTGGAATATGTAGAGGGGTGCAAATCGAGATGTAGGGCTACAATCTCGTACAGGACTTTCTTCCATTTGAATTGGGCAGCGCAGATGTGGTGCTAGGCATTGAGTGGTTAGGAACTCTGGGCAACGTATGCACAAACTAGAACACCTTAACCATGTCCTTTGTTTGAGAAGACAAAAAAGTGGTTCTGCAAGGAGACCCATCCTTGACAAAACTAATGGTGTCCTTGAAAACTATAATGAAATCACTCCAAGGGGCAAAGAAGGGCTCGGGATAGAGTTCGACAGCATGAGTATGCAAGATAAAGACAATGGAAATCCCGAAGAAGACATGCAACACCTTCTAGCAAACTTTGCAGATATTTTCCAATTACCTCAACACCTTCCTCCTCAGCGCCAACAAGACCATTCTATTATATTGAAACCTGGAGCTGAGCCACCTAACATCAAACCCTACAGATATCCTTATTACTAGAAGAATGAGATAGAGAGAATTGTCCGAGAAATGATAACTGTGAAAATTGTCAAGCCTAGCACAAGTCCCTACTCAATCCCAGTATTATTGGTAAGGAAGAAGGATGGGGAATGGCATTTTTGTGTGGATTATAGAGCTCTAAACAGCATTACTATTCCGAAAAAAATTTCCATTCCAACCATAGAAGAGCTGCTCGATGAATTGAGAAGGGCCACAAAATTTTCCAAACTTGATCTTAAATTCGGATATCATCAAATCAGGGTAAAAGATGAGGACATAGAAAAAACAGCTTTCAAGACTCACAAGGGACATTATGAATTCTTGGTAATGCCCTTCGGATTATCAAACGCTCCTTCCACCTTTTAAGCATTGATGAATGACTTATTCAGACTATATCTACAAAAATTTATTTTGGTCTTCTTCAATGACATATTGGTGTACAGTCCAGACTACACATCTCATTTGTCACACTTAGAGACAGCCTTGGCAATGCTGCGGGATAACCAACTCTTTGTTAACAGGAAGAAATGCTCATTTGGAACCAAAGAGATTAGCTATCTGGGACATATTATATCAAAAATAGGAGTAGCTACAGACACAGAAAAAATAGCTCACATGACCGACTAGCCTGAACCAAAAACTCTTAAGGAACTCAAGGGATTCCTAAGACTTACAGACGTTTTGTATAAGGATATGAAAAAATAGCTAAGCCCCTCACTAGGCTACTAAAGAAGGATGCTTTGGAATGGGGAAGAGAAGCCACGATTACCTTTAATCAGTTGAAATAAGCCATGACAACTCTGCCTGTATTGGCTCTTCCAAATTTCCAAAAAGAATTTATCGTAGAATCAGATGCTTCGGGAGCTGGTTTAGGAGCGGTTCTTATGCAAGAAGAGAGACCTCTAGCATATTACAATAAGGCATTATCCAAGAAAGAATAAACCAAGTCAATATATGAACAGGAACTGATGGCTATAATAGGAGCTAACACAGAAATGGCGCCATTACTTGATGGGAAGGCATTTCATTATCAGAACTGACCAGCGCAGCCTAAAATTTTTTATGGAGCAAAGGATTCTGGGGGAAGACCAATAGAAATGGGTCATGAAATTACTTGGGTTTGGTTTTGATATCCAATTTAAGCTTGGATGCGAGAACCAAGCAACAGATGCACTTTCGAGGAAAGGAGAAGCACAACTCAATTTAGTGGCATGGTCTGGCCCGCAAATGGTAGAATTTGATACTATTGAAGATGAAAATAGCCGTGACCAAAAGCTAGCACAGCTCATACAGCACATACTGGAAGATCCAACCAGACATCCTCACTACAAACTCGTCCAAGGCAAAATGTTATACAAAGGAAGGTTAGTTTTAAGTAGTTCATCTCAACTTATTCCCAAATTATTAAATGAGCTTCATTCTTTTCAAATTAGGAAGGGGGGCTCAGGATTCTTCAGAACATACAAGCAGTTGCCAATCTATTTTATTGGGAATGAATGAAATCCAACATAAAGGATTTTGTGGCTTCCTATAAAGTGTGCCAAAGGAACAAGTACCAATCCATGAGTCCAGCAGGTCTACTTCAACCACTTCCTATCCCTACGCAGGTATGGAAAGATATCTCTATAAATTTCTTGACTGGTCTTCCTAAAGCACAAGGATTTAACTGTATTTTTGTAGTAGTAGATTGCCTTACTAAATACAGTCATTTCCTACCTCCTAAGCACCCTTTTACTGCCAAGGAAATTGCTGAAATTTTCACTAAGGAGATTGTTCGTTTACACGACTATCCACGGTCTATTGTTTCATATAGAGACAGGGTATTTATCAATGTATTTTGGTCTGAATTGTTCAAACTAGCAGGGATTACATTGAAACTCAGCTCTGCATACCACCCACAAACGGATGGCCAGACCGAAGTTGTAAATTACTATTTGGAGGCTTACCTTCGATGCTTTACTGGTCAGCAACCTCGTCAATGGCCTAAATGGTTAGCTTCGACTGAGTTCTAGTTTAACACCACATTTCATTCTACTGTGGGAATGACTCCCTTCATGGGACTCTATGGGAGGGAACCACCCTTGCTTCTACGATTTGTAGATGAACAATCTAAAGTAGAAGGGGTAAACCAGCATTTCAAGGACGGGAATGCCATACTAGATGAATTGATAAACCACTTACAAAAAGCCCAACAACAAATGTCTGCCACAACTAATAAAAAGAGAAGGCATGTTCAATATTCGAAAGGAGATTGGGTCTTCCTTAAACTGCAACCTTATCGCTTCCGTTCTCTGAAAAAACGCTACAATGAAAAATTGAGCCCACGTTACTATGGACCATATTAGGTGAAGGAGCGAATAGGGGAAGTTGCATATCGGTTGGATCTACCCCAAACAGCTAGAATTCATCCAGTGTTCCATATCTCCCAATTGAAGCCATGCCTCAGGAACCCCACCAGCAACCACCCACTACCTCCAAGCCTAACAGAAGACCTGGAGCTGATACTGGAACCAGAAAAACTCTTGGATTTTAGAAGGCAACCTTATGGCAACTTGGAGGTGCTCATCCAGTGGGAAGGACTGCCCATATGTGAAAATACTTGGGAAGATTATGACACAATCAAAATGAGTTTTCCTCATTTCCACCTTGAGGACAAGGTGAGTCTTTTGGGGGAGAGTAATGTTAGGCCCCCTACAATCAAAGTATACCAAAGAAGGAACCCGAGGAAAGGTAGGAAAAGCATTGAAAGGGAAAATAACATAATAGAAGCACATGAAGAAGGGGAGGCAGACACATGTCTTGAGGGAAATGGCTAGAAGAAGGATTCAGTTAAGGAGAGAGAAATTCAGTTGGAGGAAGAGGAAGAAAAGGGGAAGAGGGAGAAGGAAGGAAGGGGAGAAGAAAACTGACGAAGGAATAAGAGGAGGCATCTGACAGTCTTCACTGTGCCATTAACTATCTTACTTTGTTTCTTTTTCTGTTTCAATAATCATCTACTGCTACATTCAATTGTTGTTGTGGATCAAGGTAGAACTCATCTCCACAAGGTACCTATCAAATACCTTCTGCCTTTGGAGAACCTGGTCCTAAGACAGCAAGCGAGCAAATGCATTGTCTAAGATGGAATGTCAGGGCTAGAGCAAATTTTCTCACGAGCTGGTTCAAGTTCAGGTTTTAATCCAACCAGAGTGAAAACTATAAAAAATTTATCATGATGTTTCTCTTGCTCACTAACATTAGCAATAATAGGCAACAATTCATTAAACGCTTCGTTCACAAACTGAATCAAGCCTAAATAAGTATTCATATCCAAGTCAAGCTATTTCAAACTCATCATTTTTTCTACTGCTAAATGATAGCGCTAAATGTCATTAGTATAAAGAGACTTAACCTTTTTCCAAAAGGTATAAAAAGTTTTACAAGCATAAAGAAGGGGCAATAGCTTAGAATCAACAAAATGTCATAACAAACCACATAATTGATGGTCTAATTTTTTCTACGATCAATTTCAGAAATATCAGTTAATTCTTTTATTAAATGGTCTTTATGACCTTGACCAAGAAACCACAGTTCAATAGAAGTAGCCCATGAAAAATAATTAGATCCACTTAATTTTTTCGTAGTAGTCATAGGAGACCAAATATAACAAGAGAGAGAATACCCGATTTTGGAGCCGCGGACATCCCGAATAAGGCTGCCATCAGAAGAATTTGATTAAAAAAAACTAACCAGTCCAAGTAAAATACCACCAACAGAGAGCAGAATGCCGATGCAACAACTGGGTAGGATGAACTTAGCCTGACGTGATGCTGGGTAGCAAAGAAACACCACAAACGAGGAATAGAGAGTGAAAACAGCAGCGGGTAAGTTCCAAAATGACTTCTCGGTACTGTCTGGGTAATACAGACGAGTCGCTGGTTGGAGAGATGCTATCAACACGTTCTGGAATGGTTGGGCATGAACAGTGCCAGTGACGATGGCTAGAGACGCTCCGAAGGTGGTGGGTAGACCGATTTCTGGGTTCTAAACAGAACCCATGCCTTCCCATAAGCACAAGCAGTCTTTGTAAGGGTTGGAATGATTCACCCCTGTCATGACGTTCTACAGAGGCCCTCCTATTTTTTTTTTAGAAAATAGGAAACTGATAAAAGGAAAACAAGATTACTAAATTTGTGTTTTCCCAAGGCACTGATACCATGTTAAATCAAAGAAAAAATAAGAGAAACATAATTATAAAGTGTAGTCCGTGAGAAAGACCTAAACCAGTCTTTCCTTGTTAATTACCTTCTGATAACTTTCAGAACATTGTGAACACAGCCAATGGCCATTATTGAATATGTCCACTTCCTGCCATAGTTCTGATAGGGAGTTGAAGTAGGTTGTAACATCCATGTCGGCCTGTGTCAAATTCTGAGCTATATTCCTGAATTCAAATAGCTGTGATGAATTCTCAAAGTCAGAGTATTGTCTCCTAGCAGCCTCCCACATATCTTTTGCAGATTTGTAGCACATAAAACTCTCACTAATCTTCTCATCCATTGAATTGATTATCCAAGCCATAACCATGAAATTCTAAGCATCCCATGTCTGAAATGCTGGATCAGTCTCTAGAGGTTTCTTGGCTGGCCAGTCAAAGTAATAATATCCCCCTTTTCCTCGTACAACCATCTATACTGACCGAGACTAGGCCAAATATTTTTTCCCGTGAACTTATGTGAGGTGATTTGCAGGGAAGTTATCAAAATAGGATTATGGAGAGTGGCAGCCATTATTAGGGTCGACTGCGAGGAGGCAGAAGCTTCTGAGTCGTCCCCTTTACTGCTTGTCATGGCTGTTCCAGGAAAAGATCACCTAGGTCGACCCGCCATGTAGGTTTAAAAAAGTGGCTCTGATACCATGTGGAAAATAATATGAATGCTTTTTCATATATGTTTCGGATAATACATGAAGACAATATGTGGAGTTTACACCGGAGAGGAAACCCAAAGAAAAAAATAATCTTATTATTCAAGTTAATCAAAGATACACGGCACATTCAGGATTTATAAGAATCCTGAGGGGATAAATCTCGATAGTCTCAAGATTATGATAAAGCAAAATAAAGGTAATGATAATCCTAATAAAGACCGGTTAAACTAATACAGAAAAAATAGGAAACTGCTAAAAATAACATAAAAGAAAAAAAATCAATGCTTATCTCTGGTAGATTGGGCCAAAATCTTGTAATATTCTCAACACAATACATAGAAAGGATTGACAGTTAAGCTGTCAATCTAATCCCTAAGAATTAGCGAATAATCCCACTAAAGAAGAAGCATAATGAAAAATATAAGAGAAAGAAATCAGGGATATGATTCTCCTAATCTCGGAAAAAACAGATTTCAAAATCCCGAAATAACAGAACCAATATTCAGGAGGGTAATGTCTCTAGCTGGGCTTGATACTTCGGATAACTAGAGTCCGCAACACCTTTTATTTTCTTTTTTGTTTTATAAAAGGATTGTAGGAAAAGAATATTTACCAAGTAATCAGCATATTGGGACAGTGTATGAACTCCTTGAACATAATCTGCTGCAGCATCTTCACTTGTTTTGTTCTTTCCAAGATTGACACCAAGAATGCCAGGGCCCGCTTTTCCACCATTTTTGACTTCATCACTGGAAGAAGTTGAAGCACTGGAACTTTCATCCAATTTCCTCTTACCATGCTGTGCACCCAGCCGTTTTGCAACAGCAACAATTCCCTCACTATTAAAGCCACATCTATTTATAATAGCACTGCACATTAAATTGATCAGTCAAATAGCAAGATGAACAAAATAAACAATCCTCAAAATGTCCCGGCTATTAGAAGTAATATCTTTCTCATCTCCAAAAGCTTACAGCCATGTTTGAAAGGGATTGCAAAAGTTAAAAAGAAAAGATATTGCAGATACAAACAATTAATCAGAAGCAGAAGAAACACAAAACAAAATACAAGCTCTTACCCTTCTGTTCGCAACCTGAAGATGCGAGGCTTTGGATTGCCATCTTGAGGAACAGGTGTAACAGAGCCGACTTCTACAAAGCCAAAGCCCAAACCAAGTAAGCCTTCTACTGCCTCAGCATTTTTATCAAATCCTGCAGCAAGACCTACTGGGTTAGAGAACTTTCTTCCCCAAACCTCTAGTCCTAAGATTGATGGATCAGGCCTCTTCTCCCTTGGAACCCAACCGCGAGCTGCAGCCATGACACCTAGTCTGTGTGCAACCTCTGGGTCCAATAGAGCAAAAAAAGGATTCACAAGTTTTGTTGCAGAGAACAGCCATCCACTGCCAAGAAGATAGCTTGAAATCAAAATCACTCATTCATGTACTCCATTTTCAAAACAAGCAAAGCCCATTTAATGAAAGACCAACTTATACATGTACCTATCTCTCTCTCTCCCCATCAAAAGCAAGAAAGCTCGTGTACTATTCAAGAGAATCAAGACATGGTAAATTCTTTACAAGAATAAACTGAGTCAAATAAAACTCAGACTATAACAGCACTGTGCTAATATGACCACATAGAAAATGAGAATAACATATAGATTATGACACGGCAAGAGTTTATAATACAAATTATGGAAAACAGAAACTATATCAACATGGCAGTGAATAGGAGATCAAAGAAACCAGAAAACGCTAGTCATAAAAATAGCAACTCCAAGTTCCTTGACCCTTTGCCACAATTTTTAAATCAGATTATATAAGCATAAAAAAAATGCTAATTAGACTTTCTAAAATGACCCTTTATCAAATAGAAACTTTGACATCCTGCCTTTATAATTTCTAAGAAATAACCTATTACTTTACTGAATTAATTATCAAAACTCATTTACCAATCTTAAATGAACTTAGATACATAACTTGTCCTGATACTTGAACTACCTCAATCCATGAGATGTTAACTAATCAGTGCTCATTGAACCAATCTTGTCAAGTTAATCTTTTTCATTAAAGATTGCCTTCCAATCTCACCCACATATAGTGGCCATTTTCGGAAGCTGCATGATTACTATTCTGTATGCAGACAACTCATTGTCACAATGTCCACGTGAAAATACTTATAGTCAATTTAAAAGTAATTGAGTTCTCCTCAAAGCATGACAGTACAATTGAATAGTTAGACAACTCCCACCCTGTAAATGTCCAGATCAGTCTGCAGTAAAATATGGCAAAATATGCTCAAATTCTACTCATTTCAATCCCTAATCCTGGAAGATAGGAGATCTCAGCAATTGAAAGTTAAAATCTCCTTCCAGACAAAACAGTTTGCAGTTCTTTTTCTTATCTCTTTTATTCTCATCTAGTTGAATCAGTAGCTTGCAATTTCTGCAATCTGACTCTTTTTATCCCATGGAATGGTTAGACAAATTTCAGCTTTTACAGACCCATGGTCTTCGGAAAAATGCCCTTGCAAATTATTAGGTCATAGTCCTGATGTTGAATCAAGGTATAACCAGGTCAATAGCCCTCATAAATTATGCTGTGTTTCTTGGATGGGCACGCGGAGACTGGAAAGCTTGGTTTAGATGATGTTCTCTTTGATCTATTTTTTGTGTTTATTAGATTATTTTAGGAGTATGTCTTATCCTTTGTACTTCTTTCTCTTCTCTTCTCTTATAATATTTCGTCTCTAATCCAAGAAATTAGTTATAAGTAGTTCCCTTGTATCTTGGGTTTAATTAATGTAAGGCTTTTATAGTTATATGTTCGCTCTATTATATTTTATCTAATTCTTAAGTCCATTAAGTTTAGTAACCGTGGGCTAATGTCTTAATTTTTGTCTTCATATATTCTTTGTATGGCTACGAATTTTGCATGGTCAGATTCGAGCTAATGGGAATTGAATCTCATTTTTGCTGAGACTAGAGAGTTAAGTTTCTCCCTATTTATTCATACTCGACAAATTTTAAGTCCATTTCCATGTACTATTCACAAGACCATCCACAGCCGCGAACTACTCTTTCCTATCTTCTTTCATTCCCCAATACTCCTTCTCTTTGCTTAACTAAAGCCTCACAACGTACTGCATTTCCATTGCCTTTTGCCCCAAAAACCATAATCCTAGCCTTTCTCAAAAGCCATAATTATGCCTTTCTAAAGATACCAGTAAATTAATAATTAAATTTTGTCAGTACTTCAGCCAAAAATTGCAATAACTCAAGCCCCAATCTAATAACGTATCCAAAAACTCTTCTATAAACCCACAGGATCAAAAGGTTTCTAATCTTACCATTAGAAACCACTGCTATACCCAAATAGGCAAGTACTACCAAAGAGGGTCCCATGTCAGGACAGGAATCTTTGACTGCCACTTTCTCACATTGGAGATCAGGTGGAAATGCAAATTCAGGAGCAGGACATCATCAACTTCAAACCTCAAAGTTTAATGATTTTAAACCAGCTGCTGCATAGTTTTTTTTATAGAAAAAGAAACTTTATTACAAAAAGAAGAAGTACAAAAAGGAGGATTAGACAGCCCATTAAAGAAATAGACCACCTAAACTAAACAAAGACTGAAACTTATAACGATAACAAAGCCACCCAATCTCTATTTAAATCAAACAAGGAAACGCCCTTTAAAGTGTCCCCTAACAAAACACCACAAAAAGGAAAGAAATAACCCTATCCCATGAAACTAGCGACACTCCTTTAAAGATCCGAGCATTCCTCTCCAACTAGATGCACCAAATCACAGCAAAGACAGTGCAATGCCACGACACTTTTTCTACTTATTATGTCACTGTTATATCAAAGAAAAATAAGAGAAAAACAGAATTGTAAAATGTAGTCCATAAAGAAAGCATACATTAGTCCCTAATAATTTATAGTAGTTAAATCGCAATTCAAATCGTGAATTAGGTAGTTTATTTTAGAATCGTGAATTATAAATCGTATTAAATCGTTAGATTCATGAACACGTTAAAAAATAATTTAAAATATATAATATAAAATATCAATAAATAAATAGATAAATAAAATATTAAAAATATATTTATTTAAATAATTTTAAATATAATTAATTATAAGTTTTAAAATTGTGTCTTGAATAATGTTGCTTTTTGTAACTTTTTTTTTTAAATTCTCTTGACATGGGTGGGTGCTGTGCACAGGAAGAGTGCTAATAGTCCTTTTTTTTTCTTGGACAACTAATAGTTCTTCTTGAAGAAATAGAAGGTTGAAGAAAATAAAGAGCCTTAAGTGAAACACAGTGTTTTTGGCTTGATTTATTTTTAAAAAAAAAGGGAGAGGCAAAAGGGTTTTGGGAAAAAGAAAGAACATCATGCAACCATGGAAGAAAGCATCTACAGCTAAACGACTATGCCATATGGGTGCTAGATGGGTGCCGGAGGAACGTTGCGTAGCCATGGAAGAAAGCATCTGCAGCTACGCGACTGTGCCAAACGAGTGCTGTGTGAACCAAAGGTGCCAGAATCAGAAAATCGTGCAGGATCGAACGATTATGTGGTTTGTGCCGAAATCGCACCGATATGTGCGATTCCAGCAATGACTCCGGCCATGTCACGATTAGGCCACAGATTTGTATCAGTTGTGAATCGTGCATGTTCGATTTCTATGTCTAATATTTATAGGCAAAATTACAAATAAGTTAATAATTACCAAACATGATTATGATCCTGTAAATCAAGGGATATTACAATCTCTTAAATCAAAGGATAAGATGGTTACTATAATCCCTTAAATCAAGAGATATAGCAGATGCTCTCTAATTTATGAATCGTGTGTGTTCGATTTCTATGCCTAATATTTATAGGCAAATACAAATAAGTCAATAATTACAAAACATAATTATGATCCCCTAAATCAAAGGATATTACGATCCCTTAAATCAAGGGATAAAACGGTTACTATAATCCTTTAATTCAAGAGATATAACAGACACTCCCTAATCACACACAATCTATTTACATTAATTCTAACACTCTCCCCCAAGCTAGAGCATATAAATCATATATACTAAGTTTATTACAAATATAATTTATCCGTGGACTTCTTAAGGACTTAATTAAAATGTAAGCTAATTGATCATTAAAATTGACAAAACTTGTGATAAGGGTCCCTAAAAAATCTTTTCCCTAATGAAGTGGCAATCAACTTCCATATGTTTGGTCCGTTCATGAAAAACAGGATTAGAGACAATGTGTAAAGCAACTTGATTGTCACAAATGAGTTCTATTTTGTCAAGTTCTCCAAACTGCAACACTCAAAGCAATTGTCTAAACCATTCTAGCTCGCACATAGCTAAAGTCATTGCTCGATATTCAGTGTCTGCACTAAATCTAGCCACCACTGATTGTTTCTTGCTTTTCCAAGATATCAGGTTTCCTCCAACAAATACACAATAGCTTGTAGTGGATCATCGGTCTAAGGGGGATTTTGCTCAATATACATCTACATATTCATTTATTTGAGCATGTTGATGATTCTCATACAACAGTCTTAGTCCAGGAGCACCTTTGATATATCTTAAAATGTGTATCACTACATCCCAATGAATTGTGCATAGAGATTGTAGAAATTGACTTATAACACTTACTGCGAAAGAGATATCGAGCCGAGTGATCATGAAATAGTTTAATTTTCTCAGAAGTCTCCTGTATCTACCAGGATCAAATAAAGGCTCCCTTGTTCAAGTAGAGGTTTAGCATTAAGATCCATCAAACTTTCAAATGGTTTACAATCTAACATGCCATACCTTTTTCTTTACGAAGATCTAAGGCATATTTCCTCTGAGAGATTATAATACCGGTACTAGAATGTGCCACTTCAATTCCTAGAAAATATTTCAATTTCCCTAGGTCTTTCGTCTGAAAATTCTTGAGAAGATGATGTTTAAGCTGGAAAATTCCTTCTTGATCATTCCCTGTGATGACGATGTCATCCACATATACAATTCGATAAATACAATGATCAAAGGATCTGTGTGTATAAAAAATTAAGTGATCGGCCTCACTCCAAATCATCCCAAATTGTTGAACCACACTACTAAACCGACTGAACCAAGCCCAAGGAGATTGCTTCAAACCATAGATAGACTGTCATAGTCGACATACAAGTCCAGACTCCTCCAAGCAACAAAAATAGGTGGTTGATCCATTTACACTTCCTGCTTAAGATCACAATGAGAAAAGGCATTTTTAAAATTCAGTTGATAGAGAGGCCAATGTCGCATAGCAACAATGGACAACATAAACCAAATGGAAGCCATTTTTGCAATTGGAAAAAAAGTATCACCATAATTCAACCCGAAAATCTATATATAGCCTTTGGCAACCATACGAACCTTAAGATGATCAATAGTACCTTTAAGTCCAACTTTAACTGTATAACGACAACCAATAATAGACTTACTAGAAGAGAGATGTATCAATTCTCAAGTGCCACATAACTATAGTATAGTCATTTCATCAACCATTACTTGCCGCCAACTAGGGTGAGATAAAGCTTACTATTTTGGCTAAGGAATAGAAACAGAAGAACGACACAAAGGCATAATAGGGAGAGGATAACCAATGATAATTCACATAATTGTAGACAAGATGGAGGTTACGAGAAGAGAAAATACCTTTTCTAATGGCAATAGGAAAAAATCAGCAAGAGACAAGGTCGAAATAGGTTCTGAAGCTGGATCCAATGATGAATCATTAAGAATATCCACAAGGGCTGCAAGTGTGGAGGTGGGTACATGGTGACGATAAATCTAGAGGAGTGAAACAGACTATGGAGGTGAAATTGAAGTGTTTGTCAAAGGGACAATAGAAGAATCAAAATAAGGAAAAGGAAGAGGAAGAGCATCAATAACACTAGACAAATCAACATAAGGAAATGGTGACTAATAAGAAGACTATTTAAAAAAGATAACATCAGCAAATACAAAGAACTGACGAGTTAAGGGAGAGTAACACCGGTAGCCTTTTTGCAATCTAAAATAGCCTAAGAAAATGCATTTCAAAGACTTGACAGCAAACTTATCACAACTTGGGATATTATTATGAACAAAACAAATACATCCAAAGACACGAAGAGGAAGATGATACAATGATTGACCAAGAAATATAAGAGAATGAGGGATCTAATCTTTGAGCACTGAAGAAGGCATACAGTTGATTAAGTAACAGACTGTAAGAACTACATCACTCAAAAAAGAAAAGAACATTGTGATGAAGTAATAAAATGCGAGCTGTCTCAATTAAATAGTGATTCTTGTGTTCAGCTTCACCATTTTGTTTTGATATGTAAGCACAAGAAGATTGATGAAGCATACCTTGTGTAGTCATAAAATTTTGAAAAAAGACAAAAAAAATATTTATGTGCATTATTAATTCGTAAAAATTTTAACAGACGTACTAAATTGAGTACGAATCTCAGTGCAAAAATTTTTTTAAATAGAAAACAGTTCAGAACGATCCTTCATTAAAAACAACCAAGTATACCGAGAGTAATCATCAATAAAAATGACAAAATACTTAAAACCTAAAATAGAACGATGACAATTAGATCTCCAAACATCAATATGAACTAAGAAAAAAAGAGACTTAGCTTTATTCTGACCCTGCTAAGGGAAAGATACACAAGTATGTTTACCCAACTAACATGACTTACATTCTAAAGACTCTAAAGAAAAAAAACTAGGTACCATTTGTTGCAATTTACGAAGGCTAGGGTGGCCCAAACAATGATGAAGCACATATGGAGAGACATAGGTAGTACAGACTGCTAAGGATGTGGGTATAGTTAGATGATATAGCCCTTGTGATTCACGTTCGATTCCAATTATTTGATCAGTGCTTCGATCTTGTATAAGCACCAAAGAATTAAAAAAATTCAAAGCAATTCAAAGTTTGAATAAACTTATTAATAAAGATGAGATTGAAAGGACAACTAAGAACGCAAAGAACAAACTCAAGAGACAGGGAATGAAGCGGTCATACTTGACCAATTCCTTTAGTAACAGCTTTGGAACCGTAAGCAAGAATAACAACAGAAAGAGAAGAGAAAATATCCAATTTTGAGAAAAAACGAAGGTTACTAGAGATATGATATGAAGCACCTGAGTCTAAGATTCAAGATCCTAAAGAAGGAGATTTACTAAAGCAAGCAACAGAATTACCAATATAGGCAATGAAAGCTATGGCACCAACGGCATTTTTAATGACCTGATATTGTAAATATTCCTTATAATCTGCCTTGGACAAAGAGACTATTGTGGATAGTAGGTCTAATATAACAGGAGAGAGAATACCCGACTTTTGGGCTGTGGGTATTACGGAGGAAGCAGTCATTACGTACTAGAGAGCACAAGGTAGAAACTGAGAGCACAAACATGTACCAAAAATACCAGAAACAGAGCACAAACACGTAAGAGTAAGCTGCAGAGAGCAATAAGGTAGAAACAGCAACTGGGAAGGCTCCTACTAGAGTGTGTTTCAATGCCTTCTGAGGAGCAAGAAGAAATTTTTGTCACTTTTGGATGCTGGAGAAGTAGATGCACGGCTGGACAAGGGAAAAACAGAACTTCATGGTGGCCAGAGAGTCGTCGAAGGACATCCGACAGTGGGTACCAACCGAACACACCGGTTTGTGGTGGTCCGGTGCCTTGGTGTTGCAACAACAACTTGGGCAAAGGCTTCTTCAACCTCCTGCAATGCAACGTATACTTAACTTTTTTTTTGGGAGAAAGGAAGGCTGGATAGAAGGTTGAAGAACAACTGACTTTGTGTTTTTCTCAAGACACTGATACCATGTTAAATTAGAGAAAAATAGGAGAAAATCATAATTGTAAAATGTAGTCCATAAGAAAAGCCTATATCAGTCCCTGATATTTATAGACAAAATTACAAATAAGTCAATAATTACAAAATATGATTATGATCCCCTAAATCAAGGGATGAAACAGTTATTATAACCCCTTAAATCAAGAGATATAACCCTAGTCAGACGCAATCTATTTACATTAATTCTAATTGTCCAAAATGATTATACTTGATTAATAAAAACTATTCCATCCTTTCCCTGTAAACCCAATTCTGAACAAAATCAGCAAACAATTTATTCGAAAGAAAAGTAGCCACACTACAAAGTAAAAACAAGTGTCAATTGTTATTTGATTCAGCCCTACACATGAAACAAATGTTAAGGGAGATAGCCAGATTTGGCCTTCAAAGCTACAGCATGTCATTAGCATTAAATATTAATCCTATTGAGCACTATTGTCCACACAAAAGACTTTACCGCAAGAGGACCTCCAGATTTCCAAATTGTCTTCTCAAGGGAAAAAATGGTCCTATTAGGATAAGTAAGAAAACCAAAATAGGACTTAAAAGAAAAAATACTACAACAATCCAAATTCCACACTCTCCTATCCAAAGAAGAAAGATGAAAGGGTTCAAGGAGAAGAATAAGGGCCTCAAATACATGGGTTTCTCCAATTATTAATAGGACACTACAACTCACCCTATAGCTTGTAGGTCCACAACATGGGTGGTGGCGCTATGCCACATGTAGCCTTGCAACTTTCATATAACTGTGCTCTAGCTGCACTTAGGTGCTATTTCTGTGTAGCTGTAGCAAGCAATATGGTAAAGTTTGGTTCAAGGAAAATTTCATTCCCAGAGAAGTTATATTCTCAAGAATCTCATTCCCAGGAAAGTTATATTCCCAGGTTTGGTTATCACTCACTTTCTTGGAAATATTTAACAAAATTCCCACCAGAATTTTATTCCCATGTTTGGTTGATACAAAATATTTCTAAGAATGTAATGCATTTTTAAACAAATTCCCTTAAAAAAACTTTCAAAAAATGATACAATTAAATAGACATTCCCAAAATTCTTTTTTTTTCTCCAAAAATTTTTGCAGAGTCTCTCCTATAAAATGGACATTCCCAAAATACAATAGTTCCAAAACAATCAAATAGAACTATCCACAATTCCTGTATATCATCCAGTACTCAATCTCAAACCCTAAAACAAATAACCAATAGGACAACATAATGTTTATCCAATCTAATTTAATGTCCTGACTACATTCAATAGTTGTCTATGTGACAAGCATAATAAAAATGGAGAGAACAGAAAAAAAAATCAATGGAATAGGATGCCCAATGAGAGGATAATAACCCAATTGGCCACTAATAAAAATGAATCTTTGAGATAAAGAAAACATCAAAAATATACAAAGTGAGTAACATAATATAAAATGGAAATTAGTGAAGAAGCTTTAAAATTTTTAAGTTAGGCATGATACATGAAAATAAGAAATGCCTTCTATATAACATAAAGAAATAGCTACATTTGGAATTACAAGATCTGCAATAATTTCAGTGCATTTATTCTTGTATGAACTCATATAGCATGTGAAACCATTATAGTTGTTAGCTATTTCAAATTGGAATCTGGAAATCTACAACCAAGGAAACAAAAGCTAAGAGGTGGGCATAAGAGACAGATCATATTTGAATGTTTTCAATTTTTCAATGAATTTGGATGGAATTAATATTTCCCAGAACATTCACTCATTGATCGATTTCTATGTTCATCAGAAGCTTGCAGGTAGCCCAGGATCTCCAAATGCAACTGCAAGTGCAGAAAAAACTCAATGAACAAATTGAGGTGGCCTATATGATTTAAACTTACACCACTCTGAATTCTTGCTGAAGCATTAGGACATGTTAATCAATTTAGGATTGTAAATTTCAGGTGCAGAGACATTAACAGCTTCGAATTGAAGCTCAAGGGAATTATCAACAATCAGTGCTAAAGAAGGCCCAGAAAGAACTTGCCAGGTACAAATCTTCCACTGCGGGTATAGAACTAGCAAAAGCTGATTTATAGAGAATAAGATTGTCAACGAAGAAGAATGTGTGAAGAAAATATGTGATTTAATAATTTAAGAGTGGTGCTGCTGGGTGTTCCCAATCTGATCTTCTCTCAAAGTGGACCCATTTGAGAAAATCTCGCTAGTCCCAAATAGTTAGACTTGTGCTCACAGTCAAAGATAAGAATACCCCACCATCTAAAAAGTGGCATGAGAGGAACACACAATGAGTGGCCCCCAAAACCCATGTCCAAACAGAAAGAGAAAGACACACACAGACAAAGAGAGAGAGAGAGAACAGAGACCAAAACCAATGAGAGACACTAACCAAAGAATGGGTTGCGTTGCAATGCAATGCAATGAAGGCAGACGCAAGCCAGAAAGATCAAGGGGTCTACGATGCATGAGCCAGGAAGACCGAGGGGATGGGTTGCGATGAGGTATTCGGCCAGGAAGATCTCGAGCCAGGAGTGGTGCCCGAAAGTTTCCTGAGATCTAGAGACAGAGGGGATGGGTTGCGATGAGGGATTCGGCGCAGATGAGGTCTCGCGAAGGGGAAAGGTTAGAATGCCCGAAAGTTTCCTGCCCCCTTTGCAAATATGATTCCTGGGAATAAAATGTTCCCAAGAATAAATTTACATTCCTGTCACCAAACGTGAGAATTTTTTTCCCACCCAACCTTCCTAGGAATGATAAAATTATAATTTGTAACAAACACAACCTATAGGTGCTATATATAAATAGGGCAACAACCCTAATTTAAATGACTTTCAAAGGGTGGTGATCAGATCCTTTGATCTTACTTGGACCATCAGCGTACTCTGTGCTTCACTTTACCATCTAAGACACTTTTTAGCCTCCAACAACCACTAAAATCATGGAAGCCTTCTCTCTTCTTCCCCTTTTGTTCAGTTTTTTTTTCTCTCCCCTGATTGGGTGAAGTCTGCCTTACCTTCTCTTTCTACCCACTTCAAAAACTTCTTTTTTCTTTACTTCTGATTTTGAATCTCTTTCGGTGGCCTTCTATCAATCTGCACTCTCTCCTTCCTATCCATCACTCTCCTCCAAATCAATCTGCACATTTCAATGGTAGATAGAAGAGTATGTGTCTAAATTCTAATAGAACTAACTAGAGCTGGTTGTTTCAAATGAATGGATACCCTTTTGACAAGACTATCACATGCCTGACAATGCTTTGCAGCTTGAGTATCAAATGCAAGTACAGTAGATAAACTAGATATATTTATAACAATACTAAGAAACTATGGAAAAATTATTGACAAAATTCTGCTGCTTTTATGATATGATTATATACTTATTTCACACAGTATATAATCATATCTTATAGCTAGTAGTACAGATTACAATTCCTAATATCTTAGGATAAAGTTTAGACTCAAAATATTGTTAAACAATAATGTATTTTCCAATTTAAGTACTTAATGTTTTGATTTAAGGATGATTACTGTGTTATGAGTTTTTTTTAAATGTAAGTTGGGTTTTCAATGTATATTAGTCATATGAATTATATTACAAGTGTTTTTAAATTGAGCGCCACATTTTCATGTAGCTCACACACGCTATACGCACTATGCACTAGCATTTTGGAGCCCTTAGCACTACAAGTGCACTACACACCATTAATAACTATGAGCTGTTGTACCTTTAAAATCCAACTCCTCATGCTCTTCCAACTCCTTTAGTTCCTTAGCTCTTCTTGGCCCCACTATGGTGACATCGTTACTCCACAATAAATTCTCTTTTGTAGCAAAGAGAAACAGCTATCTACTACATATTCCAATTATAAATTTCAGAAACAGACAGTCCTCAAATCAACCAAATGAAGCTCATTTCCTAAACCCTCACAACAGAAAAGAAAATTTTCCTATCCATTCGCTTACATGTTCGGCATTACAAAAGAAAAACATCAGTAGGGTAGGAAGGCTAGATGATATGCAGAAGTTAAGAGACACAAATATTTTAATAAGTATCCAAAAACTTTTCCTTAGGCGCCAAGTACAATTGCTAACCCTTCTACTCAATATTCCCACCATATTGCAACACCTTTTCACATGGGGAAGACATTTAAGCACACGTCCAGGAAATAATGTACACAATTTTAGTAGATCTCCCAATAGGATATGTCAACACAAACCCTCCCCCCTTCCCCCCTGCAAAAAACTGAATGTTACCCTTGGTACTATCTTAAAGTTGTATTCCACTAACAAAACAACTTCTGTCTAGCATGTACAAAGGAAAAGTAGCAATATCAATCATTTTTTCTACCAAAATAACTTATTCTGTATAACTAAAGTTTAGTGAGTATTTTTGTAGCCAAATAATTTCTTTCTTTAAAATGTTAAGAAATATAATATATTAAAGGCATAATTAGAGAAGCAAACAGGAAAAAAAATTCACTCAAACTCCCAAATGAAGTACCAGAAAGTAGCTTCATCAACGGTACTCACATAAGCTCCACCAGCTATAACAAGGCCTATGGTTGCTCCTGTCAGCAACCTCCCCTGCAATTTAAATAATCAAAGCAAGTATGTCGGAATCATAGAAATGGCATCAAATTATAAATAACAAATAAAAACATAAAAGAAATGACAAAGAAATGTTAATTTACCAGGTCAAAGAAAAATACTAAGCACAATTTGTGAAATAAGCAATAAGATTTGTCTAGTTGGTTAGATAGTGTTTCCCAGAAAAAGAAGAGAAAGAGAGAGACAATTGTTTAAACAAAATATGATGGTAGCCAAGTCTAGCGGTCATTTGGGCATGACAAAAAATATCTGGATGATTTCAACAAAATGATAGCAGCACCATTCTCCCCATTTTGACTTCTGTAAGGGCATTAATATGCCCCAAGATTACAAAATTCCAATGTAAACAATTTTTACAGGAATGAAGACTTTTAGAAAGGAAATAAGATAGAAGAATGGAGGGAATATCCTCCAAATAAATGAGGAAAAAAAGAGCCCTCCAACCCCATTGAAAATATGACAGGATATCCCCATGTCGCAGTCAAATGGGGAGTCCCATAAAGAAGCCTGAAACGATGGAAAGTTCAAGTATAATTAGCAAAAGCCATCCATGAGACTCATAGTTCCTTCTCCTAGGTTGTATATCCTTCATCATTTTTTGCCTGAGGTGGCCACTTAGAGGAATTAAATACACACAAAGTTCCATTAGGCAACCAGTCTTCAACTACAAAACCATGCAATGGTGCCTCAACTTAACAAACATCGGTTGACTTTTAGAATTTTAAAATAGAAGTTAGAAAGGTTAAGGATTAATTATCATTGCTGAATTTGACAAAGCATATCCTTCTCTCTATCTAGCCAATCTGATTATTCCATTTAATACACTGAAAAAACATCATTGAAGAGGTAAAGGACAAAAGAAGAAGAAAAGCTTACAATCTTATCTCCATACCAAGAAGGAAGTTTAAAACCAAGGAATGCAGTTTGAGCCTCAATTGCAAAAAATGCACAAGAAGAACCCCATATCCATCTTCCATTAGTTAGAAACACAAGATACTTTCAGAAATCAGTATCTATCCTGCTCTCTAAATCCTTTATGCTATCACTTTAGTACAAAAACTTTTAAACAAAGCCAAAGTATATAACACGAGTTAGCTATAATGGTCATACAAAAAAATAACCAAGAGATAGCAAAAATCTAAAGCACACCTCTTGAGAATATGGCAATATAGTTGAATGTACTATTAATTAATATTCAAACAACAACAACAACAACTACTTAACCTTTTTCAACGAGGTGAGGCCGGCTATATGAATTAAACAACATCAAAATAACATATTATAAATAAGATTAATAGAGAAATTATTAATTACTAAATCCTTCTTAATAATTTCATTTATTATTTTCTTTGACCTCTCTTTGTCTCTAACAATCAGAATGCTCTCCATTTGATTTACTCTTCGCAGTAAGTCTTCTACAAGTCTTCTCCACACATGGTCAAACCATCTTAAAGGAGATTTTACCATCTTATCCGATGTTATCCCAACTTTCGCTCTATTACACTCATTTTTAATCATATCTCTTCTAACGTATCTACACATCTAATACAATATTCTCATCTCTACGACATTAAATTTATCTTTATATTGTCTTTTAACCGCTCAACGTCCAGTACCATACAATAGTCAGTGTCAAACAAAAACCAGATAAATTACAATTCCCGTGTTCATGAAAATAAAAAACCAATCTTAGGATAAACCCCAACATAAGAAAAAGCAATAATAGCAGATGATCCCACTAATGTGATCCAAACTCTAAGGATAATAATTATGAAAAATCAGATTTTGGGCATGCTAGCTATTGGATTGGACTGAACTGATCCAAATTACTATTTTACTCTTGGGAGCTCGCCTATAAATACCATGACCTTCTCTTAGGTATAGACTATTTTTTATCTAATTCCCTCATTTTCTTCCATTCCCACTAGACTGATTTATGTGTGACCTTCCTTATTTTGGAGGTGTCGAACTTTGTCCACCATAGATAAAAACTCTCATCATCAAATTAATAAGTGATGGGAGAAGTCCATTGTCTGAAATTTTCTTACTCAAGCCAGTAAAATACGAATTAAATCACTGCAATGAGTATATGTAGGCATATGCATGTCAAAAGGAATGAGACGTCCTCCAACCCAAAAATTTCCTCAAAATGCGTCCTTTATAATTGAAAATCTCACCAATAAAGTAAGGAAACAAATATCAGCAAGATCATGTATAATAATTACGAACTTAAACAGATATACCTATAAAAGAGGTGAAAAAGCATACTTTTTTCGAAGAGTGAGTGATCTTAGGAACATTTTCTGCTGCAGAAGAGCAGCATCTGGAGCCCTGGCGGGGACTTGAAACTACTCTTTTGAGCAGAACATCTCTCAGTAACTTTCTCGAAGACCATGCAGCCATGAGTACAAATAATTCACTAGTATCACCGATTAATTGTAACCTAAACGCGATAGTTAGGAAATCAATTTACAAAAAGCTTAGAAGAAGAGCGAGATAGAGGAGTTATCATTCGTTATCGATAGCTTCAGGTGACAGGCTATTTCAGGTTTTATATGAAGGCAACATACGAACTATGAGCTCAAGCTTCCAGCTGCACTGGGCACTAGGCAGAAGCTCAGGATAGGGGTGGCTGGGTGCGAGGATGATAACTGCAAAACGGTGGTTCCGCTTACCGGTTGGCGGGCGCTTTCGGGGACGATGGAGTGAGGGCAGTACTCTGTAACACGCAGACGGTTCCAAGTTTACCCTTAAAGACGAGGGCTCCACAAAAAACGACGTCGTTTTCTCCGAAGAGTTAGTCCGTCATCCCAATCGCAGAACTTCCTTTTTGGTTTTCGGGGTCGAAGCCAATCCCCAAGCGTGCCCCTTTTTTTTATATATAACGAGTATACCGTAAGTTTGGGAAAAAAATCCTAGATGGTTAAATAATAATTTTTTTCTCTTGAATATTTAAAATTTATAAGATAATAAAATAAATTACAAAAATCTAATAAATAAAATGAATAATTACAGTAAACATTTTATAAATTTATACTTTATTAAAATGATTATATATATATACACGCGCGTCCCCCGCGCGCGCGCGCACACACATATATATATATATATATATATATATATATATATATATATTAAAATTCAAAAATTACTGCTTTCTCAATTTTCATCAACAAAATTAATAAAAAGACAACATTACTTACTTCAAAATACGTGAACAGGTAGTTTCACTTGGCATCTTCTTTAATTTTGTTAAACAAAAATAGACAAATTCTGTTAAATGTTTGCCAGTGAAAATAGAGGCCCTCTAACTTTCATAGTTTAATGGAGGTGTTTGCAAATAAATCAAGGTTAAAGGAAGGTATTTGCATTTTTCCCATGATAAATTACAGTAATTTAGTTTGGAGCAAACTAATAATTCAATTTTTGAATTTGTAGACCTAGTTTAATTTTAATATCTAAATTCTCTTGAGTATATAACTTAAATTTTAAATTATGAAACTTATTGTACCTTAATCGTTCTTTAGCGTCTAATAAGATTAACGTAACGTATTTGTCCTTGAAATATACTAAACCCTTTAGCTTTAGTATTTGAAATTTTACACTAACATGAGTTAGTCATCGACTTTACAAAACTCGAAGAACATTTGTTCATCTGAAAGGAGAGAAATAACTTTGTGTTTGACCAGATAAAAATAAACCCTAGTAAACCCATACAAAAATCACTCTCCTTGATATCTAATCTGTAACATCTCTAATTTTGTTTCATATATTAATAAAAGTATAAGAGTATTCAAAGTAACATCTCTAATTTCATTTCTTTTATTGATAAAGGTACATAAATATTTAATTGAAAAAATAAAATTTATTAGACAATTTATAAATATCTAAAGAAATATAATCTTTCGAAATTCTTCACCTTACGTGTATGCATAAAAATGTTCTAATATTAATAGAATAGGTAAAGAAAGAAAACTTAAAAGAAAATATTAGAAATAAGCATGCTAAAGAAAGGTGAAATTCTTAGGCAAGAAAGATAAATTTTTGTGAAGTAAGTAAAGGTCTTAAAATTTCAAGAAGATTGGATTAGGGTAATTTTTCTTAATTTAAGAGCAAAAGTTACTAAGTTTAGTATCTCCACACATAAATTGGGCTTTCACCTATAGACACTTCATTTACAGTTTTTCTACTTCACATGAATTTTTAGCAAGCCAATAGGATAGCCCAATGAAGAAATAAAACATAAATTTGGACTAGGATATAGGAATTGGACCGGTAGCCCAAAAATCATGAAAATGTGACCAAACCCATTATAAAAGGTAGAATTTTAACCAAAATAAAGAAAATGGGCAAGAATGAGCCCAAACCCAAGAGGAAAAATAAAAATAAAAATAAAAATAAAAGTAAAGTGATGAAATAATGGTGTAATCAAGATTAGGTGACATGGCATTAAGACAAAAATTTAGCAAGTGGTGTGATATCTTACATTCATAATTTTAGCAAGTGGTATGATAATACAAGGTTTTAAGACAAAACATCTATATCCTACACTCATAATTTTAGCAAGTGGTATGATAATACATGGCATTAGGACAAAACATTTATATCCCACACAAATAATTTCAACGAAATAATGGAGATTCAAAGGCTAGAAATTTGCCACCTAAAAAGGCAAACCTATCATACTTGATTAAGACAAAAGAAAAAAGAAATGAATCCCTAAATCAAAGGGACCTTGTCCCTTATCTTAGAAACATATTATCATAATTTTCAAAATACAAATCTCATTTTGCTATGCATATCTTGACTAAGAAAGAGGAAGACAAAAACATAAGTTGTTTGTTTTTCAAAAATTCAACCAAGTGTATCCTAATTGTCATAAGGTAGACCTATGATCATGAAAGGTGAATTATTTGATGGTCTATTTAAGCAAAACTCACCCTTACAACATTAGAATTTTCGTCCAAGTGAGAGAGAGAAAAAATAGAAGTAAGGTAGAGTGAGGAAAGGAGATGAAGAATGGAAGAACGATGAAGGATAAGTCTAAAAGACTAAGTGCTCCAGGTCAGTTTAATAATATTTCTTTTTGAAGAAAAGTTTTGAAACTTGTAATATTTATATTAGATTTTGATCTTAGAACTTTAATAATTGGTCATGGATGTTGCTATATCATGTTACATATTACGTATGTTTGAATACTTAGGTTGGTGTAGATAGTTCTGCATAGGTATGGCTATGGGTGGCAAACTTTTATGCTTTTATTTTTAAAATTCTGGGACGAATTGGTAAGGAATTAAAATAAATGGTTAACATAAAAAAGGTAGATGTCTGTCTCACAGATTTTTACATACTGGAATCACTTAATTTGGAGTCCATATGAGGTAGATATGGTCCGATTAGTAAGTAAATGTCAGAAAATGGTTAATCAGGGAAGAATATGTTAGGATAGCTTCTGTGTTTTAATTTTTAGGAACATTTTGTAGGGAATTAAAATAAATAGTTAACATAAGAATTATAGCTATATGTGTCACGAATTTTTAGCCACTGAAATCACTCAATTTGGAGTCCATATGAGGTAGATATGGTCCGATTAGTAAGCAATGGTCAGAAAATGGTTAATCAAGGAAGAATATGTTATGATAGCTTCTGTGTTTTAATTTTTGGGAACATTCTGTAGAATTTTTGGGAACATGAGTTTTGAAATCTGAAGCTGGCCACTACCCTTACACCAAATAAGCTAATCATCAATGGGTTGAGTATAGAGTGTGATCTTAGAACCCAGATTAAAGAGGCCCAAGCTCACGATCAATACTTACAGGATCACAAAGAATAAGATAATTTTTCTGTCTCAAAAACTAGAGCAATCATGTATCAGGGAAGGATTTGTGTCCCTCAAGAACGAGAGTTGAGGACCAAGATCCTGCAGGAGGCACATCAGAGTAAATACTCAGTCCATCTTGGATCTACTAAAATGTACCAGGACTCAAAGAGGATGTATTGGTGGCTAGGGATGAAAAAGGACATTGTTGAGTTCGTGGCGAAATGTTTAATTTGTCAGAAGGTGAAGGTAGAGCATCAAAAGCCGGTAGGATTTTTACAACCTCTTGAGATCCCTAAATGTAAATGGGACAGTATTTCAATGGACTTTATCATGGGTTTACCCAAGACTTCTGTTGGACATGACTCTATCTGGGTAATAGTTGACAAATTAACCAAATCTGCTCACTTTTTGCCCATAAAAATTAACTATTCACTGGATAAATTAGCCCAATTATACATCCAGAAAATAGTTAGACTGCATGGAATTACCTTAAATATCGTTTCTGATAGAGATCCGAGGTTCACGTCAAGGTTTTGGAAGGCGTTGCAGGAAGCTTTTGGTACTCAGTTATGGTTTAGTATTGCCTACCATCCTCAGACTGACGGGCAGACAGAACGGACCATTCAAACCCTAGAAGATATGTTGAGGGCCTGTGTGATAGAGTAAGGTAAAGGGTGGGATAAGTACCTACCTTTAGTAGAGTTTGCTTATAATAATAGCTATCACTCTAGTATTAAGATGGCCCCTTATGAAGCTTTATACGGTAGAAAGTGCCGATATCCACTATGTTGGTTTGAGGTAGGAGAAAAGAACTTGTTGGGTCCTGATTTAGTTCAACAAACCACTGAACAAATCAGGATTATTCGAGACAAAATGCTCACAGCTCAGAGTTGACAAAAGAGTTATTATGATAAGAGACATAAACCTCTGGAGTTTGAGGAAGTGGACCATGTAACGTCCCCAATTTACGTTACGTAAAATAAACATTTTTTTCTACAATTAGATATTTTCCAAAAAGATACATAATTCGATTCTTTATCATGGGAACAGATACATATAGGATCTCTCATGTATACACAATATACAGACCAAGTCTATAAACATCAAAGTATAGCAGAAACGAAGATCCTGCCTGTAGCGTTCAGAGCACACTCTAGAATACAAACACAATATAATTCAAAGACCGTGAGTCTTGGAAGCAATGTAGACTCACCTAGAGAATATATCACCTATCTGCCGAATCAGATTCTAATATTCTTATTTGAAAAATGTGGAAATATCTTGTAGTGAGTTTGACAACTCAGTGAGCAAATAATTCCTCCTATGACCTCTTAGGTCAGCATATGGATGTACTTATGTTTTAAAATATGTCACATAGAAAATATAGTTCATAAGTACATTCATATGAGACCCGTATTTCAAATATTCTCAAATCAAAGGATATTCAGATATCCAAAACTATATGCTGCACGGTATGATCATTAAACAAATATTATTATGCTCAGTTGTATAAGCTATAGTAAAATATTAAGATTTAGAGATAAAATCATCACTTTTAATGCACTTGCCTCACTCGGCAATCTGGTCAATGCAATGAAAATATAACTCATTTGCTATACGCATAGTGACCTCGACCCTAGTCACAATAAGTGATCAGGGAATGTGAGTACATCACCCTCTTGCCTCCTCACATTACCACTGTCACCCGGTTGGAGCGGCCCTCCCCCGGCACACTCAGGATAATAAGGCGTCCCCTATTCGGTACCATCACAAGCTATGCAACCAGTCGATATTCATCCATACATATAAATATATGTAAAATTATCAAGCAACTCGCCATGAGCTTTATGTAACATCTTAAGCTTTTAATAAAGTTAGATAAATTTAAGGATGAATAGAAAATACATATGACAAGTGATTAAGATGCTTAGTTATATGATTATAAGGCAAGCATAAGATAGGTAACATAGTTAATGTTGAATCACATAAATAAAAATTCTTAGGATCATAATGGAGGGAGAGAGGACACAAATACATTTTTTTTAGATATTACTAGTCTAGGATTAGTGATCAATTAAGACATACATGAACAAGGATTAAAATGTATAGTTGATGATAGTAAAAATCTTTATAAAATGTGGAATCATTTCATGGTTAGAAGTAATATAAATAAAATATTTTTGGAGCATAAATTAGAGGAACATGATACAAATATATTCCTTAAGATGCTACTAATTTAGGATTAGGAAAATAATAAGGAAGGAAGAAGCATTATGTGATGCTATATAAATATATATATATATATATATATATATATATATATATATATATATATATATATATATATATATATATATATACATATTTCCTCTCACCTCCACCATACACATTATTATATATATATTTGCACATGCAAAAGGGAGGAGCTTTACATAGGTATATATATATATATGCATTTATCTCATTTATGCCATGCATAGCATAATAGATATAGCCACCCATGCATGCACATAATTTTGAAGCAAAACACAATAGCCATGGTAGGGTAAAAAGCATGAATTGTAACATCCTTAATTTCGTTTCTTTTATTGATAAAGGTACATAAAAAATTTAATTAAGAAAATAAAATTTATTAGACAATATTTTAGATATCTAAGGAAATATAATCCTTAGAAATTCTTCACCTTATGTATTTGCATAGAAAATGTTTCTAACATTAAGAGAACAAATAAAGAAGGAAAATCTAATAGGAAAGAAATTAGAAATAACATACTAAAGAGATGCAAAATTCTTGGATAAGGAAGATAAATTTTTAGAAACAAGTAAAGGTCTTAAAATTTCAAAGAACATTGAATTAGGGTAATTTTTCCTAATTCAAGAACTATAGTTACTAAGTTTAAAATCTTTACCCATACATTGGGCTTTTACCTATGGACACTTCATATAGAGTTTTTCCACTTCACATAAGTTTCTAGCAAGCCCATTGGATAACCTAAACAAGAAATTAAACATAGACTTGGACTAGGATATAGTAATTTCACCAATAGCCCAAAAATTATGAAAATGTGACCAAGCCCACCAAGAAAGGAAGAATTTTATCCAAAGCAAAGAAAATGGGTAGGACAAGCCCATAATGGGTAAGAATAAGCCCAAATCCAAGAGGAAAAATAAAATAAAATAAAATAAATTAGATGATGATATAATAATAAGAATAAAGATTAGGTTACATGGCATTAAGACAAAAATTTAGCAAGTGGTGTGATTCTACATTCATCATTTAGGCAAGTGCCATGATAATACAAGGCTTTAGGACAAAAACATCTATATCCTTCACTCATAATTTTAGCAAGTGGTATGATAATACATGGTATTAGGACAAAACATTCATAGCCCACACAAATAATATCAACCAAATAATGGAGATTGAAGGGCTAGAAATTTGCCACTTAAAAAGGCAACCTATCATAATTGATTAAGACAAAAGAAAAATTAAATGAATCCCTAAATCAAAGGGACCTTGTCCCTTATCTTAAGAACATATCATCATAATTTTCAAAATACAAATCTCCTTTTCCTATGCATATCTTGACTAAGGAAGAGGAAGACAAGAACATAAGTTGTTTGTTTTCCAAAAATTCAACAAAGTGTATCTTAATTGTGATAAGGTAGATCCATGATCATGAAAGGTGAATTATTTGGTGGTCTATATAAGAGAACCCACCCTTACAACACTTTAATTTCGTCCAAGTGAGAAAGAGAGAGAAATAGAAGCAAGGTAGAGTGAGGAAAGGAGAGAAGAGAGAAGAAGAAAGGAAGGAAGAAGAAGGAGAAGTTTAGAAAGCTAAAGGTAAGTTTAACAATATTTCTTTTTGAAGAAAACTTTTGAAACTTATAATATTTATATGAGATTTTGATCTTAGAACTTTTATGATTGGTCATGATGTTGCTATATCATGTTACATATTGATCTTGCATGTGATGTATGTTTGAATACTTAGGTTGGTGTAGATAGTTCTGCATGGTTATGGCTATGGGTGGCAGAATTTTAAGTTTCGGTATTTTAATTTCTGGGAATAATCTACAAGGAATTAAAATACATAGTTAACATAAGAATTAAAGATATATGTGTCCCGGATTTTTAGCCACTGGAATCATTCCATTTGGAGTTCATATGAGGTAGCTATGGTCTGATTAGTAGTCAAAGGTCAGAAAATGAATCATCAGGGAAGAATATGTTAGGATAACTTCGGTAATTAAATTTCTGGGAATTATTGGTAGGGAATTAAAATAAATGGTTAACATAAGAATTAAAGATATGTATGTCATGGATTTTTAGCCACTGGAATCATTCAATTTGGAGTCCATATGAGGTAGCTATGGTCTGATTAGTAGTCAAAGGTCAGAAAATGAATCATCAGGGAAGAATATGTTAGGATAGCTTCGGTAATTTAATTTCTGGGAATTATTGGTAGGGAATTAAAATAAATGGTTAACATAAGAATTAAATATATGTATGTCATGGATTTTTAGCCACTGGAATCATTCAATTTGGAGTCCATATGAGGTAGCTATGGTCTGATTAGTAGTCAAAGGTCAGAAAATGAATCATCAGGGAAGAATATGTTAGGATAGCTTCGGTAATTTAATTTCTGGGAATTATTGGTAGGGAATTAAAATAAATGGTTAACATAAGAATTAAAGATATGTATGTCATGGATTTTGAGCCACTGGAATCATTCAATTTGGAGTCCACATGTGGTAGATATGGTCCGATTAGTAAGCCAAGGTCAGAAAATGGTTCATCAGGGAAGATTATGTTAGGACAGCTTTTGTATTTTAATTTCTGGGAATTATTTGTATGGAATTAAAATAAATGGTTAACATGAACCTTATATATCTATGTCTCATGGAAATATGCCCACTGGAATTATGCAATTTGGAGTTCATATGAGGTAGATATGATCCGATTAGTAAGCAGAGGTCAGAAAATGTTTATTCAGGGAAGAGTATGTTATTAATGTTTTAGTTTTTGAATTTCTGGGAATATTCTGTAGAGAATTAAAATAGCGCGCCAACATAACAATTATAGATATATGGCTCATGGAATTTTACCAATTGGAATAACTCAATTTGGAGTTCAAATTTGAGAGATATTGTCTAATTAGTTAGTAAAGGTCAGAACCTAAACGAGAAGAAATAATACTAAATTTAAAGGAGTAATAACACCACAATATCATACTATTTTGTTGATATGATTAACATAATAGTTTTAGATAATTGTCTTAGCTTTTCATAGACACTAATATCATCTTAATCGGAGTTAAAATGAGAGAGTTATGCTCTAATTTGTAAGTAAAGGCTGTGTTAAAAGTTAGTAAACCTATTTTCAATATTTTTCTACCCTAGATGAATTTTTAAGGTAATAATAGAAATCAATTTGAGGAAAAATGCTCTATAAAATTTGTAAGAACATGTGTTGGAAATGATATAAGTAGAAATAAAATGACTAAATGCCTAGACATAAAGAAAATGAAAAGAATTATTCTAGTTACTGGAAAAAAATTGTGATTTGTGAAAAGTGCATGTCTAAGGAAAGCTCTGGCAAGGGAAGACTTGGTACTTAAGCGTGTCCATTAGTGACCCACCTCTCTTTTCTGGGAACTTTCCTGGTGCGCTGTTTACAGACTACAATTACTATCCAGTTATCGAGGTATTAGTGTGAAATTTTGACATGGAAATATTTTATAAAGTGAAAATTAGAAAATGATTATATTCATGGCATAATTTCAGTTTACCAATGAATTTGAGAATGATTATGTTTTGATACATTATGGCATGAGAATATAATGAACATACTCGTTATTGGAATCATATTTTCGGCTATTAATATGAAAAGAAAAGAAATGAGCACGGTCACATGGCAATCCGTGTGGTGCACCAGTAGGGGACGCCCTACCAACGGTTATGATCATGTTAATAAGAAAAGAAAGAGAAAGTGTGCCATGTCGGACGGAGCGAGATAAGCCCGTACCGAAAAGTAGAGAATACTCACCCTGACCGGGGTAGCTTGAAGTAAGAATAAGTGGATAGCCATCATATGAAACTCGAAAAATAGTTATTCATACCATACATGTCATAACTGTATAATTTTCATATGCATGATAAAGTGCATTCATGTGACTTAAAGATATTTTCTGTAGTTTATACAGCTGAACATGACATGATGAACTATATTGATGGTAAATTATGATTTATTGTTGAACTTACTGGGATTTAATTCTCACTATATTTCCATATCATGTTCAGAATAATAAATATGCAGATATTCTCTATGACACTTATTATCTCTGTACGTTGGATCGAGGTGCCCTACCTTGGGCAACTTCCAGTTATTTCAAATATAACTGTCGTAGATGTAACTGAGATTCCGGTGGACGTGCCACCCGAACCAGTGTCCCCAGAAGTAGTCGATATAGATGATTAGAACTAATATGTATTTTTGTACAAATGTTTGTAAAATAATGGTGTGTAGTTTGTAAAATAATATTGTGTATGGAAACTCAGTATTGTATAAATTAAATAAATGTTATATTGAGTTAAGTTGTAACGAGGTAATAATTTCATCGTATTTTTTTTTTTAAAAAAAATTTACATAAATGGAGTTGTTACATAATTGGTATCAGAGCAGGTCGATCCTAGATGGCCAGTGGTTGGATGGTTATCTGAATCGATCTTATAGTGTCTTGAGTATGTTGTGGTTGTGCTGTGTAGGGGATCAGTGATTCATATAGGTAAGAAATTACTAGTGTTTCCTATCTATATGCCGAGGTGGTGTTATGACTGCTATTAAATATTTTTGAACTAACTATTGGGCTTGATCACCTCAATAGCAGCATAACTTTGTTTTGTACCATAGTAGGAAATGGCACCACCAAGGAGGAATCCAGCAACCAATGCAGAGGAAACCCTGCACAACCTGGCCACGGCAATTCGAGACCAAGTTATGACCACCAACCAAATTTTACAACATCTCCAGAATGCTAATAACACAAATGTTGAGATTGGTCCTAACAACCGGACAGCTGGAAAAGATAATGGTATATCCGAGTTCCTGAGGACTAGACCACCTTGTTTCCAAGGTGGTTATGACCCAACGGTAGCCGAAAGGTGGATTAGGGAATTAGAGAAAATCTTTGAAGTGATGGGCTGTACTGAAGAGCAGCAAATCATTTTTGCTGCATATATGTTAAAGGATGAAGCAGAATACTGGTGGCGTGGAGCTAGAGAACTTTTAGCTCATCAGGGAAGACAGATCACCTGGCAAGTGTTCAAGGACATTTTCTTTGAAAAGTACTTTCCAAGTACTGTACGGGCAGAGAAAGAGATCGAATTTCTCCAACTCAGGCAAGGAAGCATGACCGTGGACCAGTATATCGCAAGGTTCGAGGAGCTGTCTAAGTTCTCCTCTTATCTGCGATATAACCCAGATGAAGCATGGAAGGCGGTTAAGTTTGAAGCGGGACTAAACCCGGAGTTAAAGAATGTTGTTATAGCTATGGAGATCAGGGAGTTTGTACCTCTGATAAATAAATGCAGACTCCTGGAAAAGAGTTTAAGGGCAGTGGAGGACGAGAAGCAAAGGCGAAACCTATGGAAAAGGAAGAAAAATTTTCCCAACCCTAGAAAGAACGTGAGAAGAAGTGGATATGGAGCTGGTAAGAGGCCATTGATTGCGGGTCCTAGGCCTTTTCAACAAGACCTCGCCTCAGTCAAGTGCGCTAAATGCGGATGCATGCATGGTAACCGGCCATGCTACATGGGACAAGATGTCTGCTTCAATTGCGGACAGAAGGGACATTTTGCGAAAAACTGCCCACAGAATGTAGGAAAGCAGCCAGAACAGAGGCCTCAGGTGAAAGGAAGGGTTTTCACCCTGAGCGGCCAAGAGGCAGCTCAATCTTCTGAAATGATTCAAGGTACATGCTATATTTATGGATTTGCTCTTATGGTGTTATTTGACTCTGGTGCTAGTCATTCATTTATATCGGAAGAATGTATTAGGAAGTTTCAGTTCCCTATTTCTGAAACTCCCTATGAGCTATCTGTAGTAACCCCTACAGGGGAACGGGTATTAACTTCCTCTGTATGTAAGGACTGTCAAGTCACCATCCAGGAGAAAACTTTTTCTGTAGACCTCGTCAGTTTACCTTTAAGAGGTATTGAGGTCATTCTAGGGTTAGACTGGATGTCTAGAAATCGAGTCTTGTTGAATTGTTGTAACAAGACCGTTGAATTTCTACCTTCTACTCCGAAAGAGGAGGTCCAGTTATTGATGTTAAATGCCAATCAAGTTAATAGGGAGTTGAAGAATGGAGTACTTGGATACATTCTCTTGTATTTATCAAACCTAGAAGTCGAACCGAAGCTTGATGAAATTCCAATAGCCAACGAGTTTCCTGAAGTGTTTCCATCAGATATTCCAGGCTTACCTCCCAAGAGAGAGATAGAGTTCTCTATTGATCTCCTACCTGGGACAGGGCCTATCTCTATTGCACCATATCGAATGGCCTCGAAGGAACTACAAGAACTAAAGAAGCAGTTGGAGGAACTATTAGACAAGCAATTCATTAGACCGAGTGTATCACCTTGGGGAGCTCCTGTATTGTTTGTTAAGAAGAAAGACGGGAGTTTGAGACTATGCATAGATTACAGACAGCTGAATAAGGTGACTATCAAAAATAAGTATCCTCTCCCTAGGATAGATGACTTATTGGATCAATTAAAGGGAGCCTCTATCTTTTCTAAAATTGACTTGCGGTCAGGATATCATCAGATTAGGATTAAGGAGGAGGACGTACCAAAAACTGCCTTCAGGACTAGGTATGGGCACTATGAGTTTCTCGTAATGCCCTTCGGGTTAACGAATGCACCTGCAATTTTCATGGATTACATGAATCGCATTTTTCGACCCTACCTAGATCAATTTGTTGTAGTGTTCATTGATGACATCTTGATATATTCTAAGAGTAAGAAAGAACATGAACAACATCTCCGAATCGTGCTGCAAGTGCTGAAAGAGAAAAAGTTATATGCTAAATTGGAGAAGTGTGAATTTTGGCTGTCAGAGGTGAAGTTTCTCGGACATGTCATCTCTAATAGAGGGGTAGCCGTAGATCCTAGCAAGACGGAAGCAGTGATTAAGTGGGAGACACCAAAGACGGTTACGGAAATCAAAAGTTTCCTTGGTTTGGCAGGATACTACAGGAGATTTATACAAAACTTCTCTCGTATAGCCTTGCCATTGACTAAATTGACCAGGAAGGGAAGTCCTTTCAAATGGACTGATCAATGTGATGCTAGTTTTCAGGAGCTGAAGACAAGACTGACCACTCCTCCTGTTTTAATTATTCCAGACCCCACAGGACATTTTGAAGTGTATAGTGATGCTTCAAAGAAAGGGCTAGGGTGTGTGTTAATGCAAGACAAGAGAGTAGTTGCTTACGCCTCTAGACAACTAAGACCCCACGAAGGAAACTATCCAACCCATGATCTTGAATTAGCGGCAGTAGTGTTTGCCTTAAAGATTTGGCGACACTATTTGTACGGGGCAACCTTTGAAGTATATTGTGATCATAAGAGTCTTAAATACCTCTTTGATCAGAAGGAGTTAAATATGAGGCAACGAAGATGGGTAGAATTCCTCAATGACTACAAGTTTGAGATAAAGTATCATCCCGGAAAGGCGAATGTTGTAGCAGATGCCTTGAGTCGAAAATATCTGCATATGGGTCAGATGATGGTGTATGAGATGCAGATGCTAGAGGAGTTTCGAAATTTGAAGCTAGCCACTACTCTTACTCCAAAGAATCTAGTCATTAATGGTTTAAGTATAGGGTCTGACCTTAGAGCCCAGATCAAAGAAGCTCAAGCTCACGATCAATACTTACAAGATCATAAAGACCAAGGTAATTTTTCTGTAATGGAAGATGGAGCAATCATGTATCAGGGAAGGATTTGTGTCCCTCAAGAACAAGAGTTGAGGACTAAGATACTGAAGGAAGCGCATCAAAGTAAATACACAATCCATCCTGGATGCACTAAAATGTACCAGGATTTAAAAAGGATGTATTGGTGGCCAGGGATGAAAAATGACATTGCTGAGTTCGTGGCAAAATGTTTAACTTGTCAGAAGGTGAAAGTGGAACATCAAAAGCCAGCAGGATTTCTTCAACCTCTGGAGATTCCTGAATGGAAATGGGACAGTATTTCGATGGACTTTGTTGTAGGTTTACCTAAGACTTCAGTGGGACATGACTCTATCTGGGTAATAGTTGACAGATTAACCAAATCTGCTCACTTTTTGCCCATAAAAATTAACTTTTCACTAGATAAATTGGCCCAATTGTATGTTCAGGAAATAGTTAGACTTCATGGGATTCCCTTAAATATTGTTTCTGATAGAGATCCGAGGTTCACATCGAGGTTTTGGAAGGCGTTGCAAGAAGCTTTTGGAACCCAGTTGCGGTTCAGTACTGCCTATCATCCTCAAACTGATGGGCAGACTGAACGAACAATTCAAACCCTAGAAGATATGTTGAGGGCCTGTGTGATAGAGCAAGGTAAAGGATGGGATAAGTACCTACCTTTAGTAGAGTTTGCTTATAATAATAGCTATCACTCTAGCATTAAGATGGCCCCCTATGAAGCTTTATACGGTAGAAAGTGCCGATCTCCACTATGTTGGTTCGAGGTAGGAGAAAAGAACTTGTTGGGTCCTGATCTAGTTCAACAAACCTCTGAACAAATCAGGATGATACGAAACAAAATACTTACAGCGCAGAGTCGGCAAAAGAGTTATTACGATAAGAGACATAGACCTCTAGAGTTTGAGGAAGGAGACCATGTATTTTTGAAACTTTCCCCGACTACTGGAGTTGGTAGGTCTCTCAAAACAAGAAAGCTAAGTCCGCGATTTTTAGGACCCTACCAAATTCTAAAGAAAGTTGGGACATCAGCATATCAAGTTGCTCTCCCACCTAATTTTTCCAACTTGCATAATGTTTTCCACGTATCACAGTTGCGGAAGTATCTTTCAGATTCATCACATATAATACTGGATGAACCAATCCAAATAAAGGAGAACATGACATACCAGCTACTACCTGCATCCATATTGGACACTGACGTGAAGCAACTGAGAAATAAAACCATTCCCCTAGTTAAGGTGTTATGGGAAGGTTTGACTCCGGAAGAAGCAACTTGGGAGCTGGAAGAAGTCATGAGGAAGAAATATCCGCAATTGTTCTTATAAGGTAATTTCTGAAATTTTGAGGACAAAATTACTTTTAGGGGGAGAGAAATGTAACATCCTTAATTTCGTTTCTTTTATTGATAAAGGTACATAAAAAATTTAATTAAGGAAATAAAATTTATTAGACAATATTTTAGATATCTAAGGAAATATAATCCTTAGAAATTCTTCACCTTATGTATATGCATAGAAAATGTTTCTAACATTAAGAGAACAAATAAAGAAGGAAAATCTAATAGGAAAGAAATTAGAAATAACATACTAAAGAGATGCAAAATTCTTGGATAAGGAAGATAAATTTTTAGAAACAAGTAAAGGTCTTAAAATTTCAAAGAACATTGAATTAGGGTAATTTTTCCTAATTCAAGAACTATAGTTACTAAGTTTAAAATCTTTACCCATACATTGGGCTTTTACCTATGGACACTTCATATAGAGTTTTTCCACTTCACATAAGTTTCTAGCAAGCCCATTGGATAACCTAAACAAGAAATTAAACATAGACTTGGACTAGGATATAGTAATTTCACCAATAGCCCAAAAATTATGAAAATGTGACCAAGCCCACCAAGAAAGGAAGAATTTTATCCAAAGCAAAGAAAATGGGTAGGACAAGCCCATAATGGGTAAGAATAAGCCCAAATCCAAGAGGAAAAATAAAATAAAATAAAATAAATTAGATGATGATATAATAATAAGAATAAAGATTAGGTTACATGGCATTAAGACAAAAATTTAGCAAGTGGTGTGATTCTACATTCATCATTTAGGCAAGTGCCATGATAATACAAGGCTTTAGGACAAAAACATCTATATCCTTCACTCATAATTTTAGCAAGTGGTATGATAATACATGGTATTAGGACAAAACATTCATAGCCCACACAAATAATATCAACCAAATAATGGAGATTGAAGGGCTAGAAATTTGCCACTTAAAAAGGCAACCTATCATAATTGATTAAGACAAAAGAAAAATTAAATGAATCCCTAAATCAAAGGGACCTTGTCCCTTATCTTAAGAACATATCATCATAATTTTCAAAATACAAATCTCCTTTTCCTATGCATATCTTGACTAAGGAAGAGGAAGACAAGAACATAAGTTGTTTGTTTTCCAAAAATTCAACAAAGTGTATCTTAATTGTGATAAGGTAGATCCATGATCATGAAAGGTGAATTATTTGGTGGTCTATATAAGAGAACCCACCCTTACAACACTTTAATTTCGTCCAAGTGAGAAAGAGAGAGAAATAGAAGCAAGGTAGAGTGAGGAAAGGAGAGAAGAGAGAAGAAGAAAGGAAGGAAGAAGAAGGAGAAGTTTAGAAAGCTAAAGGTAAGTTTAACAATATTTCTTTTTGAAGAAAACTTTTGAAACTTATAATATTTATATGAGATTTTGATCTTAGAACTTTTATGATTGGTCATGATGTTGCTATATCATGTTACATATTGATCTTGCATGTGATGTATGTTTGAATACTTAGGTTGGTGTAGATAGTTCTGCATGGTTATGGCTATGGGTGGCAGAATTTTAAGCTTCGATATTTTAATTTCTGGGAACAATCTACAAGGAATTAAAATACATAGTTAACATAAGAATTAAAGATATATGTGTCCCGGATTTTTAGCCACTGGAATCATTCCATTTGGAGTTCATATGAGGTAGCTATGGTCTGATTAGTAGTCAAAGGTCAGAAAATGAATCATCAGGGAAGAATATGTTAGGATAGCTTCGGTAATTAAATTTCTGGGAATTATTGGTAGGGAATTAAAATAAATGGTTAACATAAGAATTAAAGATATGTATGTCATGGATTTTTAGCCACTGGAATCATTCAATTTGGAGTCCATATGAGGTAGCTATGGTCTGATTAGTAGTCAAAGGTCAGAAAATGAATCATCAGGGAAGAATATGTTAGGATAGCTTCGGTAATTTAATTTCTGGGAATTATTGGTAGGGAATTAAAATAAATGGTTAACATAAGAATTAAATATATGTATGTCATGGATTTTTAGCCACTGGAATCATTCAATTTGGAGTCCATATGAGGTAGCTATGGTCTGATTAGTAGTCAAAGGTCAGAAAATGAATCATCAGGGAAGAATATGTTAGGATAGCTTCGGTAATTTAATTTCTGGGAATTATTGGTAGGGAATTAAAATAAATGGTTAACATAAGAATTAAAGATATGTATGTCATGGATTTTGAGCCACTGGAATCATTCAATTTGGAGTCCACATGTGGTAGATATGGTCCGATTAGTAAGCCAAGGTCAGAAAATGGTTCATCAGGGAAGATTATGTTAGGACAGCTTTTGTATTTTAATTTCTGGGAATTATTTGTATGGAATTAAAATAAATGGTTAACATGAACCTTATATATCTATGTCTCATGGAAATATGCCCACTGGAATTATGCAATTTGGAGTTCATATGAGGTAGATATGATCCGATTAGTAAGCAGAGGTCAGAAAATGTTTATTCAGGGAAGAGTATGTTATTAATGTTTTAGTTTTTGAATTTCTGGGAATATTCTGTAGAGAATTAAAATAGCGCGCCAACATAACAATTATAGATATATGGCTCATGGAATTTTACCAATTGGAATAACTCAATTTGGAGTTCAAATTTGAGAGATATTGTCTAATTAGTTAGTAAAGGTCAGAACCTAAACGAGAAGAAATAATACTAAATTTAAAGGAGTAATAACACCACAATATCATACTATTTTGTTGATATGATTAACATAATAGTTTTAGATAATTGTCTTAGCTTTTCATAGACACTAATATCATCTTAATCGGAGTTAAAATGAGAGAGTTATGCTCTAATTTGTAAGTAAAGGCTGTGTTAAAAGTTAGTAAACCTATTTTCAATATTTTTCTACCCTAGATGAATTTTTAAGGTAATAATAGAAATCAATTTGAGGAAAAATGCTCTATAAAATTTGTAAGAACATGTGTTGGAAATGATATAAGTAGAAATAAAATGACTAAATGCCTAGACATAAAGAAAATGAAAAGAATTATTCTAGTTACTGGAAAAAAATTGTGATTTGTGAAAAGTGCATGTCTAAGGAAAGCTCTGGCAAGGGAAGACTTGGTACTTAAGCGTGTCCATTAGTGACCCACCTCTCTTTTCTGGGAACTTTCCTGGTGCGCTGTTTACAGACTACAATTACTATCCAGTTATCGAGGTATTAGTGTGAAATTTTGACATGGAAATATTTTATAAAGTGAAAATTAGAAAATGATTATATTCATGGCATAATTTCAGTTTACCAATGAATTTGAGAATGATTATGTTTTGATACATTATGGCATGAGAATATAATGAACATACTCGTTATTGGAATCATATTTTCGGCTATTAATATGAAAAGAAAAGAAATGAGCACGGTCACATGGCAATCCGTGTGGTGCACCAGTAGGGGACGCCCTACCAACGGTTATGATCATGTTAATAAGAAAAGAAAGAGAAAGTGTGCCATGTCGGACGGAGCGAGATAAGCCCGTACCGAAAAGTAGAGAATACTCACCCTGACCGGGGTAGCTTGAAGTAAGAATAAGTGGATAGCCATCATATGAAACTCGAAAAATAGTTATTCATACCATACATGTCATAACTGTATAATTTTCATATGCATGATAAAGTGCATTCATGTGACTTAAAGATATTTTCTGTAGTTTATACAGCTGAACATGACATGATGAACTATATTGATGGTAAATTATGATTTATTGTTGAACTTACTGGGATTTAATTCTCACTATATTTCCATATCATGTTCAGAATAATAAATATGCAGATATTCTCTATGACACTTATTATCTCTGTACGTTGGATCGAGGTGCCCTACCTTGGGCAACTTCCAGTTATTTCAAATATAACTGTCGTAGATGTAACTGAGATTCCGGTGGACGTGCCACCCGAACCAGTGTCCCCAGAAGTAGTCGATATAGATGATTAGAACTAATATGTATTTTTGTACAAATGTTTGTAAAATAATGGTGTGTAGTTTGTAAAATAATATTGTGTATGAAAACTCAGTATTGTATAAATTAAATAAATGTTATATTGAGTTAAGTTGTAACGAGGTAATAATTTCATCGTATTTTTTTTTAAAAAAAATTTTACATAAATGGAGTTGTTACATAATTGGTATCAGAGCAGGTCGATCCTAGATGGCCAGTGGTTGGATGGTTATCTGAATCGATCTTATAGTGTCTTGAGTATGTTGTGGTTGTGCTGTGTAGGGGATCAGTGATTCATATAGGTAAGAAATTACTAGTGTTTCCTATCTATATGCCGAGGTGGTGTTATGACTGCTATTAAATATTTTTGAACTAACTATTGGGCTTGATCACCTCAATAGCAGCATAACTTTGTTTTGTACCATAGTAGGAAATGGCACCACCAAGGAGGAATCCAGCAACCAATGCAGAGGAAACCCTGCACAACCTGGCCACGGCAATTCGAGACCAAGTTATGACCACCAACCAAATTTTACAACATCTCCAGAATGCTAATAACACAAATGTTGAGATTGGTCCTAACAACCGGACAGCTGGAAAAGATAATGGTATATCCGAGTTCCTGAGGACTAGACCACCTTGTTTCCAAGGTGGTTATGACCCAACGGTAGCCGAAAGGTGGATTAGGGAATTAGAGAAAATCTTTGAAGTGATGGGCTGTACTGAAGAGCAGCAAATCATTTTTGCTGCATATATGTTAAAGGATGAAGCAGAATACTGGTGGCGTGGAGCTAGAGAACTTTTAGCTCATCAGGGAAGACAGATCACCTGGCAAGTGTTCAAGGACATTTTCTTTGAAAAGTACTTTCCAAGTACTGTACGGGCAGAGAAAGAGATCGAATTTCTCCAACTCAGGCAAGGAAGCATGACCGTGGACCAGTATATCGCAAGGTTCGAGGAGCTGTCTAAGTTCTCCTCTTATCTGCGATATAACCCAGATGAAGCATGGAAGGCGGTTAAGTTTGAAGCGGGACTAAACCCGGAGTTAAAGAATGCTGTTATAGCTATGGAGATCAGGGAGTTTGTACCTCTGATAAATAAATGCAGACTCCTGGAAAAGAGTTTAAGGGCAGTGGAGGACGAGAAGCAAAGGCGAAACCTATGGAAAAGGAAGAAAAATTTTCCCAACCCTAGAAAGAAAGTGAGAAGAAGTGGATATGGAGCTGGTAAGAGGCCATTGATTGCGGGTCCTAGGCCTTTTCAACAAGACCTCGCCTCAGTCAAGTGCGCTAAATGCGGACGCATGCATGGTAACCGGCCATGCTACATGGGACAAGATGTCTGCTTCAATTGCGGACAGAAGGGACATTTTGCGAAAAACTGCCCACAGAATGTAGGAAAGCAGCCAGAACAGAGGCCTCAGGTGAAAGGAAGGGTTTTCACCCTGAGCGGCCAAGAGGCAGCTCAATCTTCTGAAATGATTCAAGGTACATGCTATATTTATGGATTTGCTCTTATGGTGTTATTTGACTCTGGTGCTAGTCATTCATTTATATCGGAAGAATGTATTAGGAAGTTTCAGTTCCCTATTTCTGAAACTCCCTATGAGCTATCTGTAGTAACCCCTACAGGGGAACGGGTATTAACTTCCTCTGTATGTAAGGACTGTCAAGTCACCATCCAGGAGAAAACTTTTTCTGTAGACCTCGTCAGTTTACCTTTAAGAGGTATTGAGGTCATTCTAGGGTTAGACTGGATGTCTAGAAATCGAGTCTTGTTGAATTGTTGTAACAAGACCGTTGAATTTCTACCTTCTACTCCGAAAGAGGAGGTCCAGTTATTGATGTTAAATGCCAATCAAGTTAATAGGGAGTTGAAGAATGGAGTACTTGGATACATTCTCTTGTATTTATCAAACCTAGAAGTCGAACCGAAGCTTGATGAAATTCCAATAGCCAACGAGTTTCCTGAAGTGTTTCCATCAGATATTCCAGGCTTACCTCCCAAGAGAGAGATAGAGTTCTCTATTGATCTCCTACCTGGGACAGGGCCTATCTCTATTGCACCATATCGAATGGCCTCGAAGGAACTACAAGAACTAAAGAAGCAGTTGGAGGAACTATTAGACAAGCAATTCATTAGACCGAGTGTATCACCTTGGGGAGCTCCTGTATTGTTTGTTAAGAAGAAAGACGGGAGTTTGAGACTATGCATAGATTACAGACAGCTGAATAAGGTGACTATCAAAAATAAGTATCCTCTCCCTAGGATAGATGACTTATTGGATCAATTAAAGGGAGCCTCTATCTTTTCTAAAATTGACTTGCGGTCAGGATATCATCAGATTAGGATTAAGGAGGAGGACGTACCAAAAACTGCCTTCAGGACTAGGTATGGGCACTATGAGTTTCTCGTAATGCCCTTCGGGTTAACGAATGCACCTGCAATTTTCATGGATTACATGAATCGCATTTTTCGACCCTACCTAGATCAATTTGTTGTAGTGTTCATTGATGACATCTTGATATATTCTAAGAGTAAGAAAGAACATGAACAACATCTCCGAATCGTGCTGCAAGTGCTGAAAGAGAAAAAGTTATATGCTAAATTGGAGAAGTGTGAATTTTGGCTGTCAGAGGTGAAGTTTCTCGGACATGTCATCTCTAATAGAGGGGTAGCCGTAGATCCTAGCAAGACGGAAGCAGTGATTAAGTGGGAGACACCAAAGACGGTTACGGAAATCAGAAGTTTCCTTGGTTTGGCAGGATACTACAGGAGATTTATACAAAACTTCTCTCGTATAGCCTTGCCATTGACTAAATTGACCAGGAAGGGAAGTCCTTTCAAATGGACTGATCAATGTGATGCTAGTTTTCAGGAGCTGAAGACAAGACTGACCACTCCTCCTGTTTTAATTATTCCAGACCCCACAGGACATTTTGAAGTGTATAGTGATGCTTCAAAGAAAGGGCTAGGGTGTGTGTTAATGCAAGACAAGAGAGTAGTTGCTTACGCCTCTAGACAACTAAGACCCCACGAAGGAAACTATCCAACCCATGATCTTGAATTAGCGGCAGTAGTGTTTGCCTTAAAGATTTGGCGACACTATTTGTACGGGGCAACCTTTGAAGTATATTGTGATCATAAGAGTCTTAAATACCTCTTTGATCAGAAGGAGTTAAATATGAGGCAACGAAGATGGGTAGAATTCCTCAATGACTACAAGTTTGAGATAAAGTATCATCCCGGAAAGGCGAATGTTGTAGCAGATGCCTTGAGTCGAAAATATCTGCATATGGGTCAGATGATGGTGTATGAGATGCAGATGCTAGAGGAGTTTCGAAATTTGAAGCTAGCCACTACTCTTACTCCAAAGAATCTAGTCATTAATGGTTTAAGTATAGGGTCTGACCTTAGAGCCCAGATCAAAGAAGCTCAAGCTCACGATCAATACTTACAAGATCATAAAGACCAAGGTAATTTTTCTGTAATGGAAGATGGAGCAATCATGTATCAGGGAAGGATTTGTGTCCCTCAAGAACAAGAGTTGAGGACTAAGATACTGAAGGAAGCGCATCAAAGTAAATACACAATCCATCCTGGATGCACTAAAATGTACCAGGATTTAAAAAGGATGTATTGGTGGCCAGGGATGAAAAATGACATTGCTGAGTTCGTGGCAAAATGTTTAACTTGTCAGAAGGTGAAAGTGGAACATCAAAAGCCAGCAGGATTTCTTCAACCTCTGGAGATTCCTGAATGGAAATGGGACAGTATTTCGATGGACTTTGTTGTAGGTTTACCTAAGACTTCAGTGGGACATGACTCTATCTGGGTAATAGTTGACAGATTAACCAAATCTGCTCACTTTTTGCCCATAAAAATTAACTTTTCACTAGATAAATTGGCCCAATTGTATGTTCAGGAAATAGTTAGACTTCATGGGATTCCCTTAAATATTGTTTCTGATAGAGATCCGAGGTTCACATCGAGGTTTTGGAAGGCGTTGCAAGAAGCTTTTGGAACCCAGTTGCGGTTCAGTACTGCCTATCATCCTCAAACTGATGGGCAGACTGAACGAACAATTCAAACCCTAGAAGATATGTTGAGGGCCTGTGTGATAGAGCAAGGTAAAGGATGGGATAAGTACCTACCTTTAGTAGAGTTTGCTTATAATAATAGCTATCACTCTAGCATTAAGATGGCCCCCTATGAAGCTTTATACGGTAGAAAGTGCCGATCTCCACTATGTTGGTTCGAGGTAGGAGAAAAGAACTTGTTGGGTCCTGATCTAGTTCAACAAACCTCTGAACAAATCAGGATGATACGAAACAAAATACTTACAGCGCAGAGTCGGCAAAAGAGTTACTACGATAAGAGACATAGACCTCTAGAGTTTGAGGAAGGAGACCATGTATTTTTGAAACTTTCCCCGACTACTGGAGTTGGTAGGTCTCTCAAAACAAGAAAGCTAAGTCCGCGATTTTTAGGACCCTACCAAATTCTAAAGAAAGTTGGGACATCAGCATATCAAGTTGCTCTCCCACCTAATTTTTCCAACTTGCATAATGTTTTCCACGTATCACAGTTGCGGAAGTATCTTTCAGATTCATCACATATAATACTGGATGAACCAATCCAAATAAAGGAGAACATGACATACCAGCTACTACCTGCATCCATATTGGACACTGACGTGAAGCAACTGAGAAATAAAACCATTCCCCTAGTTAAGGTGTTATGGGAAGGTTTGACTCCGGAAGAAGCAACTTGGGAGCTGGAAGAAGTCATGAGGAAGAAATATCCGCAATTGTTCTTATAAGGTAATTTCTGAAATTTTGAGGACAAAATTACTTTTAGGGGGAGAGAAATGTAACATCCTTAATTTCGTTTCTTTTATTGATAAAGGTACATAAAAAATTTAATTAAGGAAATAAAATTTATTAGACAATATTTTAGATATCTAAGGAAATATAATCCTTAGAAATTCTTCACCTTATGTATATGCATAGAAAATGTTTCTAACATTAAGAGAACAAATAAAGAAGGAAAATCTAATAGGAAAGAAATTAGAAATAACATACTAAAGAGATGCAAAATTCTTGGATAAGGAAGATAAATTTTTAGAAACAAGTAAAGGTCTTAAAATTTCAAAGAACATTGAATTAGGGTAATTTTTCCTAATTCAAGAACTATAGTTACTAAGTTTAAAATCTTTACCCATACATTGGGCTTTTACCTATGGACACTTCATATAGAGTTTTTCCACTTCACATAAGTTTCTAGCAAGCCCATTGGATAACCTAAACAAGAAATTAAACATAGACTTGGACTAGGATATAGTAATTTCACCAATAGCCCAAAAATTATGAAAATGTGACCAAGCCCACCAAGAAAGGAAGAATTTTATCCAAAGCAAAGAAAATGGGTAGGACAAGCCCATAATGGGTAAGAATAAGCCCAAATCCAAGAGGAAAAATAAAATAAAATAAAATAAATTAGATGATGATATAATAATAAGAATAAAGATTAGGTTACATGGCATTAAGACAAAAATTTAGCAAGTGGTGTGATTCTACATTCATCATTTAGGCAAGTGCCATGATAATACAAGGCTTTAGGACAAAAACATCTATATCCTTCACTCATAATTTTAGCAAGTGGTATGATAATACATGGTATTAGGACAAAACATTCATAGCCCACACAAATAATATCAACCAAATAATGGAGATTGAAGGGCTAGAAATTTGCCACTTAAAAAGGCAACCTATCATAATTGATTAAGACAAAAGAAAAATTAAATGAATCCCTAAATCAAAGGGACCTTGTCCCTTATCTTAAGAACATATCATCATAATTTTCAAAATACAAATCTCCTTTTCCTATGCATATCTTGACTAAGGAAGAGGAAGACAAGAACATAAGTTGTTTGTTTTCCAAAAATTCAACAAAGTGTATCTTAATTGTGATAAGGTAGATCCATGATCATGAAAGGTGAATTATTTGGTGGTCTATATAAGAGAACCCACCCTTACAACACTTTAATTTCGTCCAAGTGAGAAAGAGAGAGAAATAGAAGCAAGGTAGAGTGAGGAAAGGAGAGAAGAGAGAAGAAGAAAGGAAGGAAGAAGAAGGAGAAGTTTAGAAAGCTAAAGGTAAGTTTAACAATATTTCTTTTTGAAGAAAACTTTTGAAACTTATAATATTTATATGAGATTTTGATCTTAGAACTTTTATGATTGGTCATGATGTTGCTATATCATGTTACATATTGATCTTGCATGTGATGTATGTTTGAATACTTAGGTTGGTGTAGATAGTTCTGCATGGTTATGGCTATGGGTGGCAGAATTTTAAGCTTCGATATTTTAATTTCTGGGAACAATCTACAAGGAATTAAAATACATAGTTAACATAAGAATTAAAGATATATGTGTCCCGGATTTTTAGCCACTGGAATCATTCCATTTGGAGTTCATATGAGGTAGCTATGGTCTGATTAGTAGTCAAAGGTCAGAAAATGAATCATCAGGGAAGAATATGTTAGGATAGCTTCGGTAATTAAATTTCTGGGAATTATTGGTAGGGAATTAAAATAAATGGTTAACATAAGAATTAAAGATATGTATGTCATGGATTTTTAGCCACTGGAATCATTCAATTTGGAGTCCATATGAGGTAGCTATGGTCTGATTAGTAGTCAAAGGTCAGAAAATGAATCATCAGGGAAGAATATGTTAGGATAGCTTCGGTAATTTAATTTCTGGGAATTATTGGTAGGGAATTAAAATAAATGGTTAACATAAGAATTAAATATATGTATGTCATGGATTTTTAGCCACTGGAATCATTCAATTTGGAGTCCATATGAGGTAGCTATGGTCTGATTAGTAGTCAAAGGTCAGAAAATGAATCATCAGGGAAGAATATGTTAGGATAGCTTCGGTAATTTAATTTCTGGGAATTATTGGTAGGGAATTAAAATAAATGGTTAACATAAGAATTAAAGATATGTATGTCATGGATTTTGAGCCACTGGAATCATTCAATTTGGAGTCCACATGTGGTAGATATGGTCCGATTAGTAAGCCAAGGTCAGAAAATGGTTCATCAGGGAAGATTATGTTAGGACAGCTTTTGTATTTTAATTTCTGGGAATTATTTGTATGGAATTAAAATAAATGGTTAACATGAACCTTATATATCTATGTCTCATGGAAATATGCCCACTGGAATTATGCAATTTGGAGTTCATATGAGGTAGATATGATCCGATTAGTAAGCAGAGGTCAGAAAATGTTTATTCAGGGAAGAGTATGTTATTAATGTTTTAGTTTTTGAATTTCTGGGAATATTCTGTAGAGAATTAAAATAGCGCGCCAACATAACAATTATAGATATATGGCTCATGGAATTTTACCAATTGGAATAACTCAATTTGGAGTTCAAATTTGAGAGATATTGTCTAATTAGTTAGTAAAGGTCAGAACCTAAACGAGAAGAAATAATACTAAATTTAAAGGAGTAATAACACCACAATATCATACTATTTTGTTGATATGATTAACATAATAGTTTTAGATAATTGTCTTAGCTTTTCATAGACACTAATATCATCTTAATCGGAGTTAAAATGAGAGAGTTATGCTCTAATTTGTAAGTAAAGGCTGTGTTAAAAGTTAGTAAACCTATTTTCAATATTTTTCTACCCTAGATGAATTTTTAAGGTAATAATAGAAATCAATTTGAGGAAAAATGCTCTATAAAATTTGTAAGAACATGTGTTGGAAATGATATAAGTAGAAATAAAATGACTAAATGCCTAGACATAAAGAAAATGAAAAGAATTATTCTAGTTACTGGAAAAAAATTGTGATTTGTGAAAAGTGCATGTCTAAGGAAAGCTCTGGCAAGGGAAGACTTGGTACTTAAGCGTGTCCATTAGTGACCCACCTCTCTTTTCTGGGAACTTTCCTGGTGCGCTGTTTACAGACTACAATTACTATCCAGTTATCGAGGTATTAGTGTGAAATTTTGACATGGAAATATTTTATAAAGTGAAAATTAGAAAATGATTATATTCATGGCATAATTTCAGTTTACCAATGAATTTGAGAATGATTATGTTTTGATACATTATGGCATGAGAATATAATGAACATACTCGTTATTGGAATCATATTTTCGGCTATTAATATGAAAAGAAAAGAAATGAGCACGGTCACATGGCAATCCGTGTGGTGCACCAGTAGGGGACGCCCTACCAACGGTTATGATCATGTTAATAAGAAAAGAAAGAGAAAGTGTGCCATGTCGGACGGAGCGAGATAAGCCCGTACCGAAAAGTAGAGAATACTCACCCTGACCGGGGTAGCTTGAAGTAAGAATAAGTGGATAGCCATCATATGAAACTCGAAAAATAGTTATTCATACCATACATGTCATAACTGTATAATTTTCATATGCATGATAAAGTGCATTCATGTGACTTAAAGATATTTTCTGTAGTTTATACAGCTGAACATGACATGATGAACTATATTGATGGTAAATTATGATTTATTGTTGAACTTACTGGGATTTAATTCTCACTATATTTCCATATCATGTTCAGAATAATAAATATGCAGATATTCTCTATGACACTTATTATCTCTGTACGTTGGATCGAGGTGCCCTACCTTGGGCAACTTCCAGTTATTTCAAATATAACTGTCGTAGATGTAACTGAGATTCCGGTGGACGTGCCACCCGAACCAGTGTCCCCGGAAGTAGTCGATATAGATGATTAGAACTAATATGTATTTTTGTACAAATGTTTGTAAAATAATGGTGTGTAGTTTGTAAAATAATATTGTGTATGGAAACTCAGTATTGTATAAATTAAATAAATGTTATATTGAGTTAAGTTGTAACGAGGTAATAATTTCATCGTATTTTTTTTTTTAAAAAAAATTTACATAAATGGAGTTGTTACATAATTGGTATCAGAGCAGGTCGATCCTAGATGGCCAGTGGTTGGATGGTTATCTGAATCGATCTTATAGTGTCTTGAGTATGTTGTGGTTGTGCTGTGTAGGGGATCAGTGATTCATATAGGTAAGAAATTACTAGTGTTTCCTATCTATATGCCGAGGTGGTGTTATGACTGCTATTAAATATTTTTGAACTAACTATTGGGCTTGATCACCTCAATAGCAGCATAACTTTGTTTTGTACCATAGTAGGAAATGGCACCACCAAGGAGGAATCCAGCAACCAATGCAGAGGAAACCCTGCACAACCTGGCCACGGCAATTCGAGACCAAGTTATGACCACCAACCAAATTTTACAACATCTCCAGAATGCTAATAACACAAATGTTGAGATTGGTCCTAACAACCGGACAGCTGGAAAAGATAATGGTATATCCGAGTTCCTGAGGACTAGACCACCTTGTTTCCAAGGTGGTTATGACCCAACGGTAGCCGAAAGGTGGATTAGGGAATTAGAGAAAATCTTTGAAGTGATGGGCTGTACTGAAGAGCAGCAAATCATTTTTGCTGCATATATGTTAAAGGATGAAGCAGAATACTGGTGGCGTGGAGCTAGAGAACTTTTAGCTCATCAGGGAAGACAGATCACCTGGCAAGTGTTCAAGGACATTTTCTTTGAAAAGTACTTTCCAAGTACTGTACGGGCAGAGAAAGAGATCGAATTTCTCCAACTCAGGCAAGGAAGCATGACCGTGGACCAGTATATCGCAAGGTTCGAGGAGCTGTCTAAGTTCTCCTCTTATCTGCGATATAACCCAGATGAAGCATGGAAGGCGGTTAAGTTTGAAGCGGGACTAAACCCGGAGTTAAAGAATGCTGTTATAGCTATGGAGATCAGGGAGTTTGTACCTCTGATAAATAAATGCAGACTCCTGGAAAAGAGTTTAAGGGCAGTGGAGGACGAGAAGCAAAGGCGAAACCTATGGAAAAGGAAGAAAAATTTTCCCAACCCTAGAAAGAAAGTGAGAAGAAGTGGATATGGAGCTGGTAAGAGGCCATTGATTGCGGGTCCTAGGCCTTTTCAACAAGACCTCGCCTCAGTCAAGTGCGCTAAATGCGGACGCATGCATGGTAACCGGCCATGCTACATGGGACAAGATGTCTGCTTCAATTGCGGACAGAAGGGACATTTTGCGAAAAACTGCCCACAGAATGTAGGAAAGTAGCCAGAACAGAGGCCTCAGGTGAAAGGAAGGGTTTTCACCCTGAGCGGCCAAGAGGCAGCTCAATCTTCTGAAATGATTCAAGGTACATGCTATATTTATGGATTTGCTCTTATGGTGTTATTTGACTCTGGTGCTAGTCATTCATTTATATCGGAAGAATGTATTAGGAAGTTTCAGTTCCCTATTTCTGAAACTCCCTATGAGCTATCTGTAGTAACCCCTACAGGGGAACGGGTATTAACTTCCTCTGTATGTAAGGACTGTCAAGTCACCATCCAGGAGAAAACTTTTTCTGTAGACCTCGTCAGTTTACCTTTAAGAGGTATTGAGGTCATTCTAGGGTTAGACTGGATGTCTAGAAATCGAGTCTTGTTGAATTGTTGTAACAAGACCGTTGAATTTCTACCTTCTACTCCGAAAGAGGAGGTCCAGTTATTGATGTTAAATGCCAATCAAGTTAATAGGGAGTTGAAGAATGGAGTACTTGGATACATTCTCTTGTATTTATCAAACCTAGAAGTCGAACCGAAGCTTGATGAAATTCCAATAGCCAACGAGTTTCCTGAAGTGTTTCCATCAGATATTCCAGGCTTACCTCCCAAGAGAGAGATAGAGTTCTCTATTGATCTCCTACCTGGGACAGGGCCTATCTCTATTGCACCATATCGAATGGCCTCGAAGGAACTACAAGAACTAAAGAAGCAGTTGGAGGAACTATTAGACAAGCAATTTATTAGACCGAGTGTATCACCTTGGGGAGCTCCTGTATTGTTTGTTAAGAAGAAAGACGGGAGTTTGAGACTATGCATAGATTACAGACAGCTGAATAAGGTGACTATCAAAAATAAGTATCCTCTCCCTAGGATAGATGACTTATTGGATCAATTAAAGGGAGCCTCTATCTTTTCTAAAATTGACTTGCGGTCAGGATATCATCAGATTAGGATTAAGGAGGAGGACGTACCAAAAACTGCCTTCAGGACTAGGTATGGGCACTATGAGTTTCTCGTAATGCCCTTCGGGTTAACGAATGCACCTGCAATTTTCATGGATTACATGAATCGCATTTTTCGACCCTACCTAGATCAATTTGTTGTAGTGTTCATTGATGACATCTTGATATATTCTAAGAGTAAGAAAGAACATGAACAACATCTCCGAATCGTGCTGCAAGTGCTGAAAGAGAAAAAGTTATATGCTAAATTGGAGAAGTGTGAATTTTGGCTGTCAGAGGTGAAGTTTCTCGGACATGTCATCTCTAATAGAGGGGTAGCCGTAGATCCTAGCAAGACGGAAGCAATGATTAAGTGGGAGACACCAAAGACGGTTACGGAAATCAGAAGTTTCCTTGGTTTGGCAGGATACTACAGGAGATTTATACAAAACTTCTCTCGTATAGCCTTGCCATTGACTAAATTGACCAGGAAGGGAAGTCCTTTCAAATGGACTGATCAATGTGATGCTAGTTTTCAGGAGCTGAAGACAAGACTGACCACTCCTCCTGTTTTAATTATTCCAGACCCCACAGGACATTTTGAAGTGTATAGTGATGCTTCAAAGAAAGGGCTAGGGTGTGTGTTAATGCAAGACAAGAGAGTAGTTGCTTACGCCTCTAGACAACTAAGACCCCACGAAGGAAACTATCCAACCCATGATCTTGAATTAGCGGCAGTAGTGTTTGCCTTAAAGATTTGGCGACACTATTTGTACGGGGCAACCTTTGAAGTATATTGTGATCATAAGAGTCTTAAATACCTCTTTGATCAGAAGGAGTTAAATATGAGGCAACGAAGATGGGTAGAATTCCTCAATGACTACAAGTTTGAGATAAAGTATCATCCCGGAAAGGCGAATGTTGTAGCAGATGCCTTGAGTCGAAAATATCTGCATATGGGTCAGATGATGGTGTATGAGATGCAGATGCTAGAGGAGTTTCGAAATTTGAAGCTAGCCACTACTCTTACTCCAAAGAATCTAGTCATTAATGGTTTAAGTATAGGGTCTGACCTTAGAGCCCAGATCAAAGAAACTCGAGCTCACGATCAATACTTACAAGATCATAAAGACCAAGGTAATTTTTCTGTAATGGAAGATGGAGCAATCATGTATCAGGGAAGGATTTGTGTCCCTCAAGAACAAGAGTTGAGGACTAAGATACTGAAGGAAGCGCATCAAAGTAAATACACAATCCATCCTGGATGCACTAAAATGTACCAGGATTTAAAAAGGATGTATTGGTGGCCAGGGATGAAAAATGACATTGCTGAGTTCGTGGCAAAATGTTTAACTTGTCAGAAGGTGAAAGTGGAACATCAAAAGCCAGCAGGATTTCTTCAACCTCTGGAGATTCCTGAATGGAAATGGGACAGTATTTCGATGGACTTTGTTGTAGGTTTACCTAAGACTTTAGTGGGACATGACTCTATCTGGGTAATAGTTGACAGATTAACCAAATCTGCTCACTTTTTGCCCATAAAAATTAACTTTTCACTAGATAAATTGGCCCAATTGTATGTTCAGGAAATAGTTAGACTTCATGGGATTCCCTTAAATATTGTTTCTGATAGAGATCCGAGGTTCACATCGAGGTTTTGGAAGGCGTTGCAAGAAGCTTTTGGAACCCAGTTGCGGTTCAGTACTGCCTATCATCCTCAAACTGATGGGCAGACTGAACGAACAATTCAAACCCTAGAAGATATGTTGAGGGCCTGTGTGATAGAGCAAGGTAAAGGATGGGATAAGTACCTACCTTTAGTAGAGTTTGCTTATAATAATAGCTATCACTCTAGCATTAAGATGGCCCCCTATGAAGCTTTATACGGTAGAAAGTGCCGATCTCCACTATGTTGGTTCGAGATAGGAGAAAAGAACTTGTTGGGTCCTGATCTAGTTCAACAAACCTCTGAACAAATCAGGATGATACGAAACAAAATACTTACAGCGCAGAGTCGGCAAAAGAGTTACTACGATAAGAGACATAGACCTCTAGAGTTTGAGGAAGGAGACCATGTATTTTTGAAACTTTCCCCGACTACTGGAGTTGGTAGGTCTCTCAAAACAAGAAAGCTAAGTCCGCGATTTTTAGGACCCTACCAAATTCTAAAGAAAGTTGGGACATCAGCATATCAAGTTGCTCTCCCACCTAATTTTTCCAACTTGCATAATGTTTTCCACGTATCACAGTTGCGGAAGTATCTTTCAGATTCATCACATATAATACTGGATGAACCAATCCAAATAAAGGAGAACATGACATACCAGCTACTACCTGCATCCATATTGGACACTGACGTGAAGCAACTGAGAAATAAAACCATTCCCCTAGTTAAGGTGTTATGGGAAGGTTTGACTCCGGAAGAAGCAACTTGGGAGCTGGAAGAAGTCATGAGGAAGAAATATCCGCAATTGTTCTTATAAGGTAATTTCTGAAATTTTGAGGACAAAATTACTTTTAGGGGGAGAGAAATGTAACATCCTTAATTTCGTTTCTTTTATTGATAAAGGTACATAAAAAATTTAATTAAGGAAATAAAATTTATTAGACAATATTTTAGATATCTAAGGAAATATAATCCTTAGAAATTCTTCACCTTATGTATATGCATAGAAAATGTTTCTAACATTAAGAGAACAAATAAAGAAGGAAAATCTAATAGGAAAGAAATTAGAAATAACATACTAAAGAGATGCAAAATTCTTGGATAAGGAAGATAAATTTTTAGAAACAAGTAAAGGTCTTAAAATTTCAAAGAACATTGAATTAGGGTAATTTTTCCTAATTCAAGAACTATAGTTACTAAGTTTAAAATCTTTACCCATACATTGGGCTTTTACCTATGGACACTTCATATAGAGTTTTTCCACTTCACATAAGTTTCTAGCAAGCCCATTGGATAACCTAAACAAGAAATTAAACATAGACTTGGACTAGGATATAGTAATTTCACCAATAGCCCAAAAATTATGAAAATGTGACCAAGCCCACCAAGAAAGGAAGAATTTTATCCAAAGCAAAGAAAATGGGTAGGACAAGCCCATAATGGGTAAGAATAAGCCCAAATCCAAGAGGAAAAATAAAATAAAATAAAATAAATTAGATGATGATATAATAATAAGAATAAAGATTAGGTTACATGGCATTAAGACAAAAATTTAGCAAGTGGTGTGATTCTACATTCATCATTTAGGCAAGTGCCATGATAATACAAGGCTTTAGGACAAAAACATCTATATCCTTCACTCATAATTTTAGCAAGTGGTATGATAATACATGGTATTAGGACAAAACATTCATAGCCCACACAAATAATATCAACCAAATAATGGAGATTGAAGGGCTAGAAATTTGCCACTTAAAAAGGCAACCTATCATAATTGATTAAGACAAAAGAAAAATTAAATGAATCCCTAAATCAAAGGGACCTTGTCCCTTATCTTAAGAACATATCATCATAATTTTCAAAATACAAATCTCCTTTTCCTATGCATATCTTGACTAAGGAAGAGGAAGACAAGAACATAAGTTGTTTGTTTTCCAAAAATTCAACAAAGTGTATCTTAATTGTGATAAGGTAGATCCATGATCATGAAAGGTGAATTATTTGGTGGTCTATATAAGAGAACCCACCCTTACAACACTTTAATTTCGTCCAAGTGAGAAAGAGAGAGAAATAGAAGCAAGGTAGAGTGAGGAAAGGAGAGAAGAGAGAAGAAGAAAGGAAGGAAGAAGAAGGAGAAGTTTAGAAAGCTAAAGGTAAGTTTAACAATATTTCTTTTTGAAGAAAACTTTTGAAACTTATAATATTTATATGAGATTTTGATCTTAGAACTTTTATGATTGGTCATGATGTTGCTATATCATGTTACATATTGATCTTGCATGTGATGTATGTTTGAATACTTAGGTTGGTGTAGATAGTTCTGCATGGTTATGGCTATGGGTGGCAGAATTTTAAGCTTCGGTATTTTAATTTCTGGGAACAATCTACAAGGAATTAAAATACATAGTTAACATAAGAATTAAAGATATATGTGTCCCGGATTTTTAGCCACTGGAATCATTCCATTTGGAGTTCATATGAGGTAGCTATGGTCTGATTAGTAGTCAAAGGTCAGAAAATGAATCATCAGGGAAGAATATGTTAGGATAGCTTCGGTAATTAAATTTCTGGGAATTATTGGTAGGGAATTAAAATAAATGGTTAACATAAGAATTAAAGATATGTATGTCATGGATTGTTAGCCACTGGAATCATTCAATTTGGAGTCCATATGAGGTAGCTATGGTCTGATTAGTAGTCAAAGGTCAGAAAATGAATCATCAGGGAAGAATATGTTAGGATAGCTTCGGTAATTTAATTTCTGGGAATTATTGGTAGGGAATTAAAATAAATAGTTAACATAAGAATTAAATATATGTATGTCATGGATTTTTAGCCACTGGAATCATTCAATTTGGAGTCCATATGAGGTAGCTATGGTCTGATTAGTAGTCAAAGGTCAGAAAATGAATCATCAGGGAAGAATATGTTAGGATAGCTTCGGTAATTTAATTTCTGGGAATTATTGGTAGGGAATTAAAATAAATGGTTAACATAAGAATTAAAGATATGTATGTCATGGATTTTGAGCCACTGGAATCATTCAATTTGGAGTCCACATGTGGTAGATATGGTCCGATTAGTAAGCCAAGGTCAGAAAATGGTTCATCAGGGAAGATTATGTTAGGACAGCTTTTGTATTTTAATTTCTGGGAATTATTTGTATGGAATTAAAATAAATGGTTAACATGAACCTTATATATCTATGTCTCATGGAAATATGCCCACTGGAATTATGCAATTTGGAGTTCATATGAGGTAGATATGATCCGATTAGTAAGCAGAGGTCAGAAAATGTTTATTCAGGGAAGAGTATGTTATTAATGTTTTAGTTTTTGAATTTCTGGGAATATTCTGTAGAGAATTAAAATAGCGCGCCAACATAACAATTATAGATATATGGTTCATGGAATTTTACCAATTGGAATAACTCAATTTGGAGTTCAAATTTGAGAGATATTGTCTAATTAGTTAGTAAAGGTCAGAACCTAAACGAGAAGAAATAATACTAAATTTAAAGGAGTAATAACACCACAATATCATACTATTTTGTTGATATGATTAACATAATAGTTTTAGATAATTGTCTTAGCTTTTCATAGACACTAATATCATCTTAATCGGAGTTAAAATGAGAGAGTTATGCTCTAATTTGTAAGCAAAGGCTGTGTTAAAAGTTAGTAAACCTATTTTCAATATTTTTCTACCCTAGATGAATTTTTAAGGTAATAATAGAAATCAATTTGAGGAAAAATGCTCTATAAAATTTGTAAGAACATGTGTTGGAAATGATATAAGTAGAAATAAAATGACTAAATGCCTAGACATAAAGAAAATGAAAAGAATTATTCTAGTTACTGGAAAAAAATTGTGATTTGTGAAAAGTGCATGTCTAAGGAAAGCTCTGGCAAGGGAAGACTTGGTACTTAAGCGTGTCCATTAGTGACCCACCTCTCTTTTCTGGGAACTTTCCTGGTGCGCTGTTTACAGACTACAATTACTATCCAGTTATCGAGGTATTAGTGTGAAATTTTGACATGGAAATATTTTATAAAGTGAAAATTAGAAAATGATTATATTCATGGCATAATTTCAGTTTACCAATGAATTTGAGAATGATTATGTTTTGATACATTATGGCATGAGAATATAATGAACATACTCGTTATTGGAATCATATTTTCGGCTATTAATATGAAAAGAAAAGAAATGAGCACGGTCACATGGCAATCCGTGTGGTGCACCAGTAGGGGACGCCCTACCAACGGTTATGATCATGTTAATAAGAAAAGAAAGAGAAAGTGTGCCATGTCGGACGGAGCGAGATAAGCCCGTACCGAAAAGTAGAGAATACTCACCCTGACCGGGGTAGCTTGAAGTAAGAATAAGTGGATAGCCATCATATGAAACTCGAAAAATAGTTATTCATACCATACATGTCATAACTGTATAATTTTCATATGCATGATGAAGTGCATTCATGTGACTTAAAGATATTTTCTGTAGTTTATACAGCTGAACATGACATGATGAACTATATTGATGGTAAATTATGATTTATTGTTGAACTTACTGGGATTTAATTCTCACTATATTTCCATATCATGTTCAGAATAATAAATATGCAGATATTCTCTATGACACTTATTATCTCTGTACGTTGGATCGAGGTGCCCTGTAACAACTCCATTTATGTAAATTTTTTTTTTTTTTTTAAACAAAATACGATGAAATTATTACCTCGTTACAACTTAACTCAATATAACATTTATTTAATTTATACAATACTGAGTTTCCATACACAATATTATTTTACAAACTACACACCATTATTTTACAAATATTTGTACAAAAATACATATTAGTTCTAATCATCTATATCGACTACTTCCGGGGACACTGGTTCGGGTGGCACGTCCACCGGAATCTCAGTTACATCTACGACAGTTATATCTGAAATAACTGGAAGTTGCCCAAGGTAGGGCACCTCGATCCAACGTACAGAGATAATAAGTGTCATAGAGAATATCTGCATATTTATTATTCTGAACATGATATGGAAATATAGTGAGAATTAAATCCCAGTAAGTTCAACAATAAATCATAATTTACCATCAATATAGTTCATCATGTCATGTTCAGCTGTATAAACTACAGAAAATATCTTTAAGTCACATGAATGCACTTTATCATGCACATGAAAATTATACAGTTATGACATGTATGGTATGAATAACTATTTTTCGAGTTTCATATGATGGCTATCCACTTATTCTTACTTCAAGCTACCCCGGTCAGGGTGAGTATTCTCTACTTTTCGGTACGGGCTTATCTCGCTCCGTCCGACATGGCACACTTTCTCTTTCTTTTCTTATTAACATGATCATAACCGTTGGTAGGGCGTCCCCTACTGGTGCACCACACGGATTGCCATGTGACCGTGCTCATTTCTTTTCTTTTCACAATGATAGCCAAAAATATGCTTTCAATAACAAGTATGTTCATCAAAATATAACTATTACCATAAATCATTGGTAATCATGCTATGAACTTAACCATTTAAAATATCACTTTATAAAACATTTCCATGTCAAAATTCCATACTAATACCTTAGTAACTGGATAGTAATTGTAGTCTGTAAACAGCGCACCAGAAAAGTTCCCAGGAAAGAGAGGTGGGTCACTAATGGACACGCTTAAGTACCATGTCTTTCCTTGCCAGAGCTTTCCTTAGACATGCACTTTTCACAAATCACAATTTTGTTTTCCAGTAACTAGAATAATTCTTTTCTGATGTGAAAATACTGCAACCACGGAGCATACTAAGATTTTTCAAATAAAAACCGGCACTTTCAAAACTTCTTGTAAATTTATATGAGTACTAGGGTAAATTCATGTTAAAAATTACACACTTAAAATGGTAGTAAGTTCATGCAATGGCAATGGCTATGGCTATACTAGTCATTTATTAAGATTCATCTTCTTTTTTAAATACTAATTTTATTTCTTTATTTTCTTGATGCAGGTTTTCATCCTATCTAACCTTCTCTTACTAATCAGAGCATAACTCCCTCAATTTAACTCTGATGTAGGTGATCTTGGTGTCTATTTCAAGATAAAACAATTATCTAAAACTATTATGTTGAACATTGTAGCGAAAAATTAAGAAACAAAGGTGATATTACTCCATCAAAGTACATGATAGTTCCTCTCGGATAGGTTCTGACCTTTACTGACTAATTAGACCATATCTCCCAAATTGGAACTCCAAATTGCGTTATTCCAGTTGGTAAAAATCCATGAGCCATATATCTATAATTGTTATGTTGGCGCGCTATTTTAATTCCCTACAGAATATTCCCAGAAATTCAAAAACTAAAGCATTAATAACATACTCTTCCCTGAATAAACATTTTCTGACCTCTGCTTACTAATCGGATTATATCTACCTCATATGAACTCCAAATTGCATAATTCCAGTGGGTATATTTCCATGAGACATAGATATATAACTTTCATGTTAACCATTTATTTTAATTCCATAAAGAAAATTCCCAGAAATTAAAATACAAAAGCTGTCCTAACATAATCTTCCCTGATGAACCATTTTCTGACCTTGGCTTACTAATTGGACCATATCTACCACATGTGAACTCAAAATTGAATGATTCCAGTGGCTAAAAATCCATGACACACATATCTTTAATTCTTATGTTGACCATTTATTTTAATTCCCTACCAATAATTCCCAGAAATTAAATTACCGAAGCTATCCTAACATATTCTTCCCTGATGATTCATTTTCTGACCTTTGACTACTAATCAGACCATAGCTACCTCATATGGACTCCAAATGGAATGATTCCAGTGGCTAAAAATCCATGACACATTTATCTTTAATTCTTATGTTAACCATTTATTTTAATTCCCTACCAATAATTCCCAGAAATTAAATTACCGAAGCTATCCTAACATATTCTTCCCTGATGATTCATTTTCTGACCTTTGACTACTAATCAGACCATATCTACCTCATATGGACTCCAAATGGAATGATTCCAGTGGCTAAAAATCCATGACACATTTATCTTTAATTCTTATGTTAACCATTTATTTTAATTCCCTACCAATAATTCCCAGAAATTAAATTACCGAAGCTATCCTAACATATTCTTCCCTGATGATTCATTTTCTGACCTTTGACTACTAATCAGACCATATCTACCTCATATGGACTCCAAATGGAGTGATTCCAGTGGCTAAAAATCCATGACACATTTATCTTTAATTCTTATGTTAACCATTTATTTTAATTCCTTATAGATTGTTCCCAGAAATTAAAATACCGAAACTTAAAATTCTGCCACCCATAGCCATAACCATGCAGAACTATCTACACCAACCTAAGTATTCAAACATACATCACATGCAAGATCAATATGTAACATGATATAGCAACATCATGACCAATCATAAAAGTTCTAAGATCAAAATCTCATATAAATATTATAAGTTTCAAAAGTTTTCTTCAAAAAGAAATATTGTTAAACTTACCTTTAGCTTTCTAAACTTCTCCTTCTTCTTCCTTCCTTTCTTCTTCTCTCTTCTCTCCTTTCCTCACTCTACCTTGCTTCTATTTCTCTCTCTTTCTCACTTGGACGAAATTAAAGTGTTGTAAGGGTGGGTTCTCTTATATAGACCACCAAATAATTCACCTTTCATGATCATGGATCTACCTTATCACAATTAAGATACACTTTGTTGAATTTTTGGAAAACAAACAACTTATGTTCTTGTCTTCCTCTTCCTTAGTCAAGATATGCATAGGAAAAGGAGATTTGTATTTTGAAAATTATGATGATATGTTCTTAAGATAAGGGACAAGGTCCCTTTGATTTAGGGATTCATTTAATTTTTCTTTTGTCTTAATCAATTATGATAGGTTGCCTTTTTAAGTGGCAAATTTCTAGCCCTTCAATCTCCATTATTTGGTTGATATTATTTGTGTGGGCTATGAATGTTTTGTCCTAATACCATGTATTATCATACCACTTGCTAAAATTATGAGTGAAGGATATAGATGTTTTTGTCCTAAAGCCTTGTATTATCATGCCACTTGCCTAAATGATGAATGTAGAATCACACCACTTGCTAAATTTTTGTCTTAATGCCATGTAACCTAATCTTTATTCTTATTATTATATCATCATCTAATTTATTTTATTTTATTTTTCCTCTTGGATTTGGGCTTATTCTTACCCATTATGGGCTTGTTCTACCCATTTTCTTTGCTTTGGATAAAATTCTTCCTTTCTTGGTGGGCTTGGTCACATTTTCATAATTTTTGGGCTATTGGTGAAATTACTATATCCTAGTCCAAGTCTATGTTTAATTTCTTGTTTAGGTTATCCAATGGGCTTGCTAGAAAATTATGTGAAGTGGAAAAACTCTATATGAAGTGTCCATAGGTAAAAGCCCAATGTATGGGTAAAGATTTTAAACTTAGTAACTATAGTTCTTGAATTAGGAAAAATTACCCTAATTCAATGTTCTTTGAAATTTTAAGACCTTTACTTGTTTCTAAAAATTTATCTTCCTTATCCAAGAATTTTGCATCTCTTTAGTATGTTATTTCTAATTTCTTTCCTATTAGATTTTCCTTCTTTATTTGTTCTCTTAATGTTAGAAACATTTTCTATGCATATACCTAAGGTGAAGAATTTCTAAGGATTATATTTCCTTAGATATCTAAAATATTGTCTAATAAATTTTATTTCCTTAATTAAATTTTTTATGTACCTTTATCAATAAAAGAAACGAAATTAAGGATGTTACATTTCTCTCCCCCTAAAAGAAATTTTGTCCTCAAAATTTCAGAAATTACCTTATAAGAATAATTGCGGATATTTCTTCCTCATGACTTCTTCCAGCTCCCAAGTTGCTTCTTCCGGAGTCAAACCTTCCCATAACACCTTAACTAGGGGAATGGTTTTATTTCTCAGTTGCTTCACGTCAGTGTCCAATATGGATGCAGGTACTAGCTGGTATGTCATGTTCTCCTTTATTTGGATTGGTTCATCCAGTATTATATGTGATGAATCTGAAAGATACTTCCGCAGCTGTGATACGTGGAAAACATTATGCAGGTTGGACAAATTAGGTGGGAGAGCAACTTGATATGCTGATGTCCCAACTTTCTTTAGAATTTGGTAGGGTCCTAAAAATCGCGGACTTAGCTTTCTTGTTTTGAGAGACCTACCAACTCCAGTAGTCGGGGAAAGTTTCAGAAATACATGGTCTCCTTCCTCAAACTCTAGAGGTCTATGTCTCTTATCGTAGTAACTCTTTTGCCGACTCTGAGCTGTAAGTATTTTGTTTCGTATCATCCTGATTTGTTCAGTGGTTTGTTGAACTAGATCAGGACCTAACAAGTTCTTTTCTCCTACCTCGAACCAACATAGTGGAGATCGGCACTTTCTACCGTATAAAGCTTCATAGGGGGCCATCTTAATGCTAGAGTGATAGCTATTATTATAAGCAAACTCTACTAAAGGTAGGTACTTATCCCATCCTTTACCTTGCTCTATCACACAGGCCCTCAACATATCTTCTAGGGTTTGAATTGTTCGTTCAGTCTGCCCATCAGTTTGAGGATGATAGGCAGTACTGAACCGCAACTGGGTTCCAAAAGCTTCTTGCAACGCCTTCCAAAACCTCGATGTGAACCTCGGATCTCTATCAGAAACAATATTTAAGGGAATCCCATGAAGTCTAACTATTTCCTGAACATACAATTGGGCCAATTTATCTAGTGAAAAGTTAATTTTTATGGGCAAAAAGTGAGCAGATTTGGTTAATCTGTCAACTATTACCCAGATAGAGTCATGTCCCACTGAAGTCTTAGGTAAACCTACAACAAAGTCCATCGAAATACTGTCCCATTTCCATTCAGGAATCTCCAGAGGTTGAAGAAATCCTGCTGGCTTTTGATGTTCCACTTTCACCTTCTGACAAGTTAAACATTTTGCCACGAACTCAGCAATGTCATTTTTCATCCCTGGCCACCAATACATCCTTTTTAAATCCTGGTACATTTTAGTGCATCCAGGATGGATTGTGTATTTACTTTGATGCGCTTCCTTCAGTATCTTAGTCCTCAACTCTTGTTCTTGAGGGACACAAATCCTTCCCTGATACATGATTGCTCCATCTTCCATTACAGAAAAATTACCTTGGTCTTTATGATCTTGTAAGTATTGATCGTGAGCTTGAGCTTCTTTGATCTGGGCTCTAAGGTCAGACCCTATACTTAAACCATTAATGACTAGATTCTTTGGAGTAAGAGTAGTGGCTAGCTTCAAATTTCGAAACTCCTCTAGCATCTGCATCTCATACACCATCATCTGACCCATATGCAGAGATTTTCGACTCAAGGCATCTGCTACAACATTCGCCTTTCCGGGATGATACTTTATCTCAAACTTGTAGTCATTGAGGAATTCTACCCATCTTCGTTGCCTCATATTTAACTCCTTCTGATCAAAGAGGTATTTAAGACTCTTATGATCACAATATACTTCAAAGGTTGCCCCGTACAAATAGTGTCGCCAAATCTTTAAGGCAAACACTACTGCCGCTAATTCAAGATCATGGGTTGGATAGTTTCCTTCGTGGGGTCTTAGTTGTCTAGAGGCGTAAGCAACTACTCTCTTGTCTTGCATTAACACACACCCTAGCCCTTTCTTTGAAGCATCACTATACACTTCAAAATGTCCTGTGGGGTCTGGAATAATTAAAACAGGAGGAGTGGTCAATCTTGTCTTCAGCTCCTGAAAACTAGCATCACATTGATCAGTCCATTTGAAAGGACTTCCTTTCCTGGTCAATTTAGTCAATGGCAAGGCTATACGAGAGAAGTTTTGTATAAATCTCCTGTAGTATCCTGCCAAACCAAGGAAACTTCTGATTTCCGTAACCGTCTTTGGTGTCTCCCACTTAATCACTGCTTCTGTCTTGCTAGGATCTACGGCTACCCCTCTATTAGAGATGACATGTCCGAGAAACTTCACCTCTGACAGCCAAAATTCACATTTCTCCAATTTGGCATATAACTTTTTCTCTTTCAGCACTTGCAGCACGATTCGGAGATGTTGTTCATGTTCTTTCTTACTCTTAGAATATATCAAGATGTCATCAATGAACACTACAACAAATTGATCTAGGTAGGGTCGAAAAATGCGATTCATGTAATCCATGAAAATTGCAGGTGCATTCGTTAACCCGAAGGGCATTACGAGAAACTCATAGTGCCCATACCTAGTCCTGAAGGCAGTTTTTGGTACGTCCTCCTCCTTAATCCTAATCTGATGATATCCTGACCGCAAGTCAATTTTAGAAAAGATGAAGGCTCCCTTTAATTGATCCAATAAGTCATCTATCCTAGGGAGAGGATACTTATTTTTGATAGTCACCTTATTCAGCTGTCTGTAATCTATGCATAGTCTTAAACTCCCGTCTTTCTTCTTAACAAACAATACAGGAGCTCCCCAAGGTGATACACTCGGTCTAATGAATTGCTTGTCTAATAGTTCCTCCAACTGCTTCTTTAGTTCTTGTAGTTCCTTCGAGGCCATTCGATATGGTGCAATAGAGATAGGCCCTGTCCCAGGTAGGAGATCAATAGAGAACTCTATCTCTCTCTTGGGAGGTAAGCCTGGAATATCTAATGGAAACACTTCAGGAAACTCGTTGGCTATTGGAATTTCATCAAGCTTCGGTTCGACTTCTAGGTTTGATAAATACAAGAGAATGTATCCAAGTACTCCATTCTTCAACTCCCTATTAACTTGATTGGCATTTAACATCAATAACTGGACCTCCTCTTTCGGAGTAGAAGGTAGAAATTCAACGGTCTTGTTACAACAATTCAACAAGACTCGATTTCTAGACATCCAGTCTAACCCTAGAATGACCTCAATACCTCTTAAAGGTAAACTGACGAGGTCTACAGAAAAAGTTTTCTCCTGGATGGTGACTTGACAGTCCTTACATACAGAGGAAGTTAATACCCGTTCCCCTGTAGGGGTTACTACAGATAGCTCATAGGGAGTTTCAGAAATAGGGAACTGAAACTTCCTAATACATTCTTCCGATATAAATGAATGACTAGCACCAGAGTCAAATAACACCATAAGAGCAAATCCATAAATATAGCATGTACCTTGAATCATTTCAGAAGATTGAGCTGCCTCTTGGCCGCTCAGGGTGAAAACTCTTCCTTTCACCTGAGGCCTCTGTTCTGGCTGCTTTCCTACATTCTGTGGGCAGTTTTTCGCAAAATGTCCCTTCTGTCCGCAATTGAAGCAGACATCTTGTCCCATGTAGCATGGCCGGTTACCATGCATGCGTCCGCATTTAGCGCACTTGACTGAGGCGAGGTCTTGTTGAAAAGGCCTAGGACCCGCAATCAATGGCCTCTTACCAGCTCCATATCCACTTCTTCTCACGTTCTTTCTAGGGTTGGGAAAATTTTTCTTCCTTTTCCATAGGTTTCGCCTTTGCTTCTCGTCCTCCACTGCCCTTAAACTCTTTTCCAGGAGTCTGCATTTATTTATCAGAGGTACAAACTCCCTGATCTCCATAGCTATAACAGCATTCTTTAACTCCGGGTTTAGTCCCGCTTCAAACTTAACCGCCTTCCATGCTTCATCTGGGTTATATCGCAGATAAGAGGAGAACTTAGACAGCTCCTCGAACCTTGCGATATACTGGTCCACGGTCATGCTTCCTTGCCTGAGTTGGAGAAATTCGATCTCTTTCTCTGCCCGTACAGTACTTGGAAAGTACTTTTCAAAGAAAATGTCCTTGAACACTTGCCAGGTGATCTGTCTTCCCTGATGAGCTAAAAGTTCTCTAGCTCCACGCCACCAGTATTCTGCTTCATCCTTTAACATATATGCAGCAAAAATGATTTCCTGCTCTTCAGTACAGCCCATCACTTCAAAGATTTTCTCTAATTCCCTAATCCACCTTTCGGCTACCGTTGGGTCATAACCACCTTGGAAACAAGGTGGTCTAGTCCTCAGGAACTCGGATATACCATTATCTTTTCCAGCCGTCCGGTTGTTAGGACCAATCTCAACATTTGTGTTATTAGCATTCTGGAGATGTTGTAAAATTTGGTTGGTGGTCATAACTTGGTCTCGAATTGCCGTAGCCAGGTTGTGCAGGGTTTCCTCTGCATTGGTTGCTGGATTCCTCCTTGGTGGTGCCATTTCCTACTATGGTACAAAACAAAGTTATGCTGCTATTGAGGTGATCAAGCCCAATAGTTAGTTCAAAAATATTTAATAGCAGTCATAACACCACCTCGGCATATAGATAGGAAACACTAGTAATTTCTTACCTATATGAATCACTGATCCCCTACACAGCACAACCACAACATACTCAAGACACTATAAGATCGATTCAGATAACCATCCAACTACTGGCCATCTAGGATCGACCTTCTCTGATACCAATTATGTAACAACTCCATTTATGTAAATTTTTTTTTTTTTTTTTAAACAAAATACGATGAAATTATTACCTCGTTACAACTTAACTCAATATAACATTTATTTAATTTATACAATACTGAGTTTCCATACACAATATTATTTTACAAACTACACACCATTATTTTACAAATATTTGTACAAAAATACATATTAGTTCTAATCATCTATATCGACTACTTCCGGGGACACTGGTTCGGGTGGCACGTCCACCGGAATCTCAGTTACATCTACGACAGTTATATCTGAAATAACTGGAAGTTGCCCAAGGTAGGGCACCTCGATCCAACGTACAGAGATAATAAGTGTCATAGAGAATATCTGCATATTTATTATTCTGAACATGATATGGAAATATAGTGAGAATTAAATCCCAGTAAGTTCAACAATAAATCATAATTTACCATCAATATAGTTCATCATGTCATGTTCAGCTGTATAAACTACAGAAAATATCTTTAAGTCACATGAATGCACTTTATCATGCACATGAAAATTATACAGTTATGACATGTATGGTATGAATAACTATTTTTCGAGTTTCATATGATGGCTATCCACTTATTCTTACTTCAAGCTACCCCGGTCAGGGTGAGTATTCTCTACTTTTCGGTACGGGCTTATCTCGCTCCGTCCGACATGGCACACTTTCTCTTTCTTTTCTTATTAACATGATCATAACCGTTGGTAGGGCGTCCCCTACTGGTGCACCACACGGATTGCCATGTGACCGTGCTCATTTCTTTTCTTTTCACAATGATAGCCAAAAATATGCTTTCAATAACAAGTATGTTCATCAAAATATAACTATTACCATAAATCATTGGTAATCATGCTATGAACTTAACCATTTAAAATATCACTTTATAAAACATTTCCATGTCAAAATTCCATACTAATACCTTAGTAACTGGATAGTAATTGTAGTCTGTAAACAGCGCACCAGAAAAGTTCCCAGGAAAGAGAGGTGGGTCACTAATGGACACGCTTAAGTACCATGTCTTTCCTTGCCAGAGCTTTCCTTAGACATGCACTTTTCACAAATCACAATTTTGTTTTCCAGTAACTAGAATAATTCTTTTCTGATGTGAAAATACTGCAACCACGGAGCATACTAAGATTTTTCAAATAAAAACCGGCACTTTCAAAACTTCTTGTAAATTTATATGAGTACTAGGGTAAATTCATGTTAAAAATTACACACTTAAAATGGTAGTAAGTTCATGCAATGGCAATGGCTATGGCTATACTAGTCATTTATTAAGATTCATCTTCTTTTTTAAATACTAATTTTATTTCTTTATTTTCTTGATGCAGGTTTTCATCCTATCTAACCTTCTCTTACTAATCAGAGCATAACTCCCTCAATTTAACTCTGATGTAGGTGATCTTGGTGTCTATTTCAAGATAAAACAATTATCTAAAACTATTATGTTGAACATTGTAGCGAAAAATTAAGAAACAAAGGTGATATTACTCCATCAAAGTACATGATAGTTCCTCTCGGATAGGTTCTGACCTTTACTGACTAATTAGACCATATCTCCCAAATTGGAACTCCAAATTGCGTTATTCCAGTTGGTAAAAATCCATGAGCCATATATCTATAATTGTTATGTTGGCGCGCTATTTTAATTCCCTACAGAATATTCCCAGAAATTCAAAAACTAAAGCATTAATAACATACTCTTCCCTGAATAAACATTTTCTGACCTCTGCTTACTAATCGGATTATATCTACCTCATATGAACTCCAAATTGCATAATTCCAGTGGGTATATTTCCATGAGACATAGATATATAACTTTCATGTTAACCATTTATTTTAATTCCATAAAGAAAATTCCCAGAAATTAAAATACAAAAGCTGTCCTAACATAATCTTCCCTGATGAACCATTTTCTGACCTTGGCTTACTAATTGGACCATATCTACCACATGTGAACTCAAAATTGAATGATTCCAGTGGCTAAAAATCCATGACACACATATCTTTAATTCTTATGTTGACCATTTATTTTAATTCCCTACCAATAATTCCCAGAAATTAAATTACCGAAGCTATCCTAACATATTCTTCCCTGATGATTCATTTTCTGACCTTTGACTACTAATCAGACCATAGCTACCTCATATGGACTCCAAATGGAATGATTCCAGTGGCTAAAAATCCATGACACATTTATCTTTAATTCTTATGTTAACCATTTATTTTAATTCCCTACCAATAATTCCCAGAAATTAAATTACCGAAGCTATCCTAACATATTCTTCCCTGATGATTCATTTTCTGACCTTTGACTACTAATCAGACCATATCTACCTCATATGGACTCCAAATGGAATGATTCCAGTGGCTAAAAATCCATGACACATTTATCTTTAATTCTTATGTTAACCATTTATTTTAATTCCCTACCAATAATTCCCAGAAATTAAATTACCGAAGCTATCCTAACATATTCTTCCCTGATGATTCATTTTCTGACCTTTGACTACTAATCAGACCATATCTACCTCATATGGACTCCAAATGGAGTGATTCCAGTGGCTAAAAATCCATGACACATTTATCTTTAATTCTTATGTTAACCATTTATTTTAATTCCTTATAGATTGTTCCCAGAAATTAAAATACCGAAACTTAAAATTCTGCCACCCATAGCCATAACCATGCAGAACTATCTACACCAACCTAAGTATTCAAACATACATCACATGCAAGATCAATATGTAACATGATATAGCAACATCATGACCAATCATAAAAGTTCTAAGATCAAAATCTCATATAAATATTATAAGTTTCAAAAGTTTTCTTCAAAAAGAAATATTGTTAAACTTACCTTTAGCTTTCTAAACTTCTCCTTCTTCTTCCTTCCTTTCTTCTTCTCTCTTCTCTCCTTTCCTCACTCTACCTTGCTTCTATTTCTCTCTCTTTCTCACTTGGACGAAATTAAAGTGTTGTAAGGGTGGGTTCTCTTATATAGACCACCAAATAATTCACCTTTCATGATCATGGATCTACCTTATCACAATTAAGATACACTTTGTTGAATTTTTGGAAAACAAACAACTTATGTTCTTGTCTTCCTCTTCCTTAGTCAAGATATGCATAGGAAAAGGAGATTTGTATTTTGAAAATTATGATGATATGTTCTTAAGATAAGGGACAAGGTCCCTTTGATTTAGGGATTCATTTAATTTTTCTTTTGTCTTAATCAATTATGATAGGTTGCCTTTTTAAGTGGCAAATTTCTAGCCCTTCAATCTCCATTATTTGGTTGATATTATTTGTGTGGGCTATGAATGTTTTGTCCTAATACCATGTATTATCATACCACTTGCTAAAATTATGAGTGAAGGATATAGATGTTTTTGTCCTAAAGCCTTGTATTATCATGCCACTTGCCTAAATGATGAATGTAGAATCACACCACTTGCTAAATTTTTGTCTTAATGCCATGTAACCTAATCTTTATTCTTATTATTATATCATCATCTAATTTATTTTATTTTATTTTTCCTCTTGGATTTGGGCTTATTCTTACCCATTATGGGCTTGTTCTACCCATTTTCTTTGCTTTGGATAAAATTCTTCCTTTCTTGGTGGGCTTGGTCACATTTTCATAATTTTTGGGCTATTGGTGAAATTACTATATCCTAGTCCAAGTCTATGTTTAATTTCTTGTTTAGGTTATCCAATGGGCTTGCTAGAAAATTATGTGAAGTGGAAAAACTCTATATGAAGTGTCCATAGGTAAAAGCCCAATGTATGGGTAAAGATTTTAAACTTAGTAACTATAGTTCTTGAATTAGGAAAAATTACCCTAATTCAATGTTCTTTGAAATTTTAAGACCTTTACTTGTTTCTAAAAATTTATCTTCCTTATCCAAGAATTTTGCATCTCTTTAGTATGTTATTTCTAATTTCTTTCCTATTAGATTTTCCTTCTTTATTTGTTCTCTTAATGTTAGAAACATTTTCTATGCATATACCTAAGGTGAAGAATTTCTAAGGATTATATTTCCTTAGATATCTAAAATATTGTCTAATAAATTTTATTTCCTTAATTAAATTTTTTATGTACCTTTATCAATAAAAGAAACGAAATTAAGGATGTTACATGCCCTACCTTGGGCAACTTCCAGTTATTTCAAATATAACTGTCGTAGATGTAACTGAGATTCCGGTGGACGTGCCACCCGAACCAGTGTCCCCGGAAGTAGTCGATATAGATGATTAGAACTAATATGTATTTTTGTACAAATGTTTGTAAAATAATGGTGTGTAGTTTGTAAAATAATATTGTGTATGGAAACTCAGTATTGTATAAATTAAATAAATGTTATATTGAGTTAAGTTGTAACGAGGTAATAATTTCATCGTATTTTTTTTTTTTAAAAAAATTTACATAAATGGAGTTGTTACATGAATGCACCTAGGAATACAAGCTGAAACGTGCACCAAAACCAGCAGAAGATCATGCATCACATGCAGAGAAAAATGCCCCACACTTGCTCCTAAACCAAGCAGCAAAAACATACCCACTCTTGCTCCACCCAGCCCGCAGAAACCTGCCCTACACAGCAGAAAAACAACCCCCCATCTGCTCTAAGAGACCAGCAGAAACATGGCCCACAAGACAGCATTTCATGCCACCCTTGCTCCCACATGCAACTAGAAAAGAAGCCCCCCACATGACAGTATATGCACACTCATTCTTGCCACCAACATGCAGCAGAAAAACGTGTAACAACATGCAGTTGAAAACACACCTACATTGCCCCAAAAATCCAGCTGGAACATGCCCCACATCCAGCATGTTCAGCGCCACATCAACCAGTAGAAAGCATCCCACATGACAACATCTCCACACCCACATGTGCTCCATAAACCCAGCAGAAAACACACCCACCCACTGCAGCAGAAATCCATGCCTCCACATGCAAACTCACGCTCCCCCTCTGCCCAAGAAAGCTGCAGCTCACACTCACACTCATACAGCCAGAAAATTCTTCTTTTGATGTGTCATACACCCATTCTCTCACTAACCACAATACACTAGAGCTACCCATGCACACACTCACTTGGAGAGTAGCAGAAAACCGTTCCCTCCCTTGCTGAATCCAAAGGATTCCAGCGCCCAGCAACCAACCTCCCTATTGCTTTCACGCCAGCAGGAGAAAAGAGAGAGAAGAGGTCCGAAACAAAAACTAAAGAGGAAGAGGAAGGAAGGGGGAGAGAGTAGCCAGCAAGGAGAAGAAGGTTGAGAGAGAAGGAAGCTGCAAATTGAGAGCCATAGGAGTAGGTCTACATAAGGTAAGTCTAGCTTCTTGCAAAAATCCGGTTTTGAGTTTATTAGGTCAATTTTCGGGCCAGTATGTAGGACTTTTTGTCAAGAATATGAAAATATATTCAACATAGAAGTTGTAGCTCTATTTCTTAGCTTTCCATAGCATTTTGAATCACATCAATCGGACGTAAAATGAGAGATTTATAGTCCATGGAGTAAAATAGGTCAGAATCAGGTCTGGAATCCAGGCTGGTGAAGAATAGCTTCGGTTTTCGACTTTCTGGGACTAATACATAAGGAATATGAAGTCGTGATTAAAATGAAAGTTGTAGATATATTTCTTACGGTCACATAACCACTGGAATCACAAAATTGCGGGTCCATATGAGTGAGTTAGGGTCTGATTAGTGAGTAAAGGTCATAGACCATAGAAGAGTTAGGTTGAGAAAATAGAAACCTTTTTCACCCGAAAATATTGGCTTAGTAAATTTAGTAAATGAGCTTTAAATTCTCTAATTTTTGGTGAGAAGATTCTTTAAATATTCATAAGCAATTCTGGAAAGTTTCATGATTTTTGAGAACCTAAAACTAGGTCTTGTACAATTAAAATAGTGTTGAGGACAATTTCCTAGACAGCTCAGACTGCTGATAGAAAGACAATAGTTTTAAGGCATTAGATGTTGTAATTTTGTATAAACATTTTATGACATGTTAAAGGGATCCTAATTAATCATCCTACCAAATTGTAGAAAATTCTGGGCAGGTTAAAGTACATAATAAAATGTATAAATTTGGTAGTCTGAAAATTAAGCAGAACAGGCCATAACCGGGGACAGTCTTAAAACGTGGGATATTTGAGGGGTCAAAAGAATTATTTTTTATCTGAAATTTTTATGGTGATTATATAACATGTCTATAATGGTTCATATAGAATATCATGAATTTTGAAGTAGTTTTACTAATCCAAATGGATGTAAAACCGAATAGAAATGAAACTGAAACTAAATTGTACTGTCCTGGGTATGGAGGTAGTTTTTGGGGTTGAATGGAAGATTTAAGGGCTGAGAGAATTTTGAAATAAAATAGACATGTAAAGGTTCCTCCATACAAAATTTTATAATTTTTAGAGGACGTTTGTCATATTTAATAATAACCCCAAATCTAAGCAAAATCATAGTTTTATTTGGAGGAGCAAAAGCTCTCAAACTAGGTATTTATGGCTTTAGGACCTAATATGCATGTATTAACCAAGAATTCTTGTATGTTTTAGTTTGAGTTGCTGGTAGTAACCTTGGCAGCCTTGGAAAGGAAGTGATTGTGCTGGAATTGAGGTAGCTAGCTTTTCCTTAAAACACTATTTATGCTTATGAACTTGAATTTATGAATTTTCACTGATTGCCTGACTTTTATGCTATGATGAATGCTGGTCTAAAGATATGTTATGTATGCATTCTCGGGAATTAAGGGGGTGCACAAAAGGGTTCCAAGCAAGCCTCATTTCCCTCACGATTGGCCAATAATAGAAGATACATAGCCCTTTACAGGTATGGCCGTATTGACTGCATTGGGTAAGTAGACCATGATGTTATGGGTCCCTAGTGTAACCAAGATGCCGTATGTATGATGTATGGTCAGTGCTTATGTTTCAGTGAAATAATTTGAGATGTTTTAAGGAATGGAATGTGCACTATTTTTCTGAAAATTTTGCTAGCTATTGAGATAGTCATCTCACTTTTTATGTCCACATAATCACATTCCAGGTACTCCAGCCAGAAGTGAGCAATAGGGGTCTCAGGGTTGACTCATATGTTCATGATTGTAATTGCTTTGGTTGTGTAATATTTATGTGGTATAGCTTAGTTATGTGCCCAGTTCCTATTTGACAGCTAAATGTGATGTAATGTGAATTATGGACTGTACTCCTTTCCTTTATGGCATGAGATCCTTTATGTTGTAAGTAATGCATAGCATGCTTAGGTAATTGCCTAGATGGAATTGAATTTTGAAAATGCTTAGGATAGCCTGAAGCACATTTATGCTTATGCAAGAAGGATTACAAATGATATAAATGAATAGGTAAAATTATGGGCTAGTTAAACAATGCCAAAAAAAAAATTATAAATAATAAATAACGTTCTACGATTTAGATATAAGAAAATGACGCTAAAAGTTAGGTGTTACACTTTACGCTTGTCATATTTATCAAGCAACTTGCCATGAGCTTTACGCTTGCCATTCAATATCATTTATAATATGACATGCATCATTTTCACAAGTATATAGTTTTACAAATCAATGCATCGTGCACCTAATATTCACTTTATCAAATAATGATAAATACATTTAGAACCACATATTCAATGAGTTCCAAAATCCATTTCTAAAACCATACTCTTCTTGAACTATGTGCCAATTTGTAAATATAACAGATATTTTAACACATTTAATAAACTTATAATAGCATAAATAATTTATAAAAAGAAACAATAATACATTTATAGTTCAAAAAGAGCATGGGGCAAGTCATAGAAAGAATTATCTACTCACAGGGTAGGGCTCCTGATTGGACAACCCTAAATTGTACTTTTCCAAGCTAAATTTGACCAATTAGACCTCAAAAATGTGTTCAGAGGGTCCAAAGACTTAAACAATGACTCTGGGAGCTTGGTCACTATTCACCACCGAAAACACTATTCACTAGCCGAAAAATACTATTTACCCGTCGAAAAACACTATTCACCAAGAACAAAAAATTGTCAGATAGCTGAAAAATTTCATATCCTAAGGTTTATCTAACTCCTAAATCTATCTACGGTGTCAAAATTTCAATTTGAGGTCTCTAAATAAGAGTTTTAGAATTTACCTTTTTCTGAGATTTTTTACTTCAGATTTATGGCAATTCAACGGCTCATTTGAAAAATTAATCGGTCAAAACCGTAGTATTCTCCGTTCTGAATCTAGTAGTATCCTCAGTTTGGAAATCAGAGGCCTATAAACACTCCAGATCTAGAGAGAAATTCAAATTTACTATTCAATCACTATTCATCTTCTCCATTTTTTTTCCTCCGTTCTCTCCTCTCTGTTGCCTCCCCCTCCCCTTTTTATTTTTTTTAAATAATAAATATTATTATTTAATCATTGAATAATAAGATTTTCTTTATATAAATTCCGTTTTTCATCCTAAAATATCTCAAAAATTTCTAAAAATTTACATTCTCATAAACCTTTAGTTAAACTCTTAAATCATGATTTTTCTTGATAAAAATCATAATAAAACAAATCTCAAATTATACATATTAAAAGAAAGAATATTTCTAAAAATAAAACAAAAATTCATTAGAGACCAAGATAATTATTTCAAATAAAACAATAATTATTTTAATTAAAAATAGACTTACTTTTAGCATAACATAATCATTTTTAAACAAATAAAAATATATTTGTTTATAACAAAACATTATTATTTAAAAATAAAAATTATGGGATGTTACAGACCATGTATTTCTAAAACTTTCTCCAACCATTAGAGTTGGTAGGTCTTTCAAGACCAAAAAGCTAAATCCGCGATTTTTTGGACCCTACCAAATTCTGAAGAAAGTAGGGACGTCAGCATATCAAATTGCTCTCCCACCTAATTTGTCCAACTTGCATAATGTTTTCCATGTATAACAGCTCCAGAAGTATCTTCCAGACTTCTCACATGTGATACGAGATGAACCAATCCAAATAAAGGAGAACATGACATACCTGCTAGAACCAGCATCTATATTGGACACTGACGTGAAGCAATTGTGGAACAAAACTATTCCCCTAGTTAAGGTGTTATGGGAAGGTTTGACTCCGGAAGAAGTAACTTGGGAGCTAGAAGAAGTCATAAGGAAGAAATATCTGAAATTGTTCTTATTAGGTAATTTCTGAAATTTTGAGGATAAAATTTCTTTTAGGGGGAGAGAAATGTAACATCCCTAATTTCGTTTCATGAATTAATAAAAATACAAAAGTATTCAAAGTAACATCCCTAATTTTGTATCTTTTTAAGGTACATAAATATTTAATTAAGAAAATAAAATTTAATAGACAATTTTTAGATATCTAAGGAAATATAATCCTTAGAAATTCTTCACCTTACGTGTATGCATAGAAATGTTCTAACATTAATGGAATAGGTAAAGAGAGAAAATCTAAGAGAAAAAATTAGAAATAATATACTAAAGAAAGGTGAAATTCTTGGGTAAGGAAGATAAATTTTTGAAAACAAGTAAAGGTCTTAAAATTTCAAGAAAACATTGGATTAGAATAATTTTTCGTAATTCAAGAACTAAAGTTATTAAGTTTAACATATTCACCCATACATTGGGCTTTCACCTATGGACACTTCATATAGAGTTTTTCTACTTCACATAAGTTTCTAGCAAGCCCATTGGATAATCTAAAGAAGAAATAAAACATAGACTTGGACTAGAATATAGAAATTGGACCAATAGCCCAAAAATTATGAAAATGTGCCCAAGCCCTCCAAGAAAGGTAGAATTTTATCCAAAGTAAAGGAAATGGGTAGGAATAAGCCCAAATCCAAGAGGAAAAATAAAATAAAATAAATCATGTGATAATATAATAAAGATTAGGTTACATGGCTTTAAGAAAAAATTTAGCAAGTGGTATGATAATACAAGGCTTTAGGACAAAACATCTATATCCTACACTCATAATTTTAGCAAGTGGTATGATAATACCTGACATTAGGACAAAACATTCATATCCCACACAAATAATTTCAACGAAATAATGGAGATTCAAGGGCTAGAAATTTGTCACCTAAAATGGCAAACCTATCATAATTGATTAAGACAAAAGAAAAAGGAAATGAATCCCTAAATCAAAAAAACCTTGTCCCTTATCTTAAGAACATATTATCATAATTTTAAAAATACAAATCTCCTTTTGCTATGCATATCTTGACTAAGGAAGAGGAAGACAAGAACATGAGTTATTTGTTTTCCAAAAATTCAACCAAGTGTATCCTAATTGTGATAGGGTAGACCCATGATCATGAAAGTTGAATTATTTGGTGGCCTATTTAAACAAAACCCACCCCTACAACATTAGAATTTTCGTCCAAGTGAGGGAGAGGAAAAAATACAAGCAAGGTAGAGTGAGGAAAGGAGAGGAAGAAAGGAAGAAAGAGGAAGCATAAGTTTAAAGGACTAAGTGCTCAAGGTAAGTTTAACAATATTTCTTTCTGAAGAAAAGATTTGAAACTTGTAATATTTATATGAAATTTTGATCTTAGAACTTTGATAATTGGTTATGGATGTTGCTATATCATGTTACATATTATGTATGTTTGAATAATTAGGCCAGTGTAGATAGTTCTGCATAGGTATGGCTATGGTTGGCAAAATTTTAAGTTTCTGTTTTTAAAATTCTGTGAAGAATCGGTAAGGAATTAAAACAAATGGTTAACATGAAAAGTGTAGATCTATGTCTCACATATTTTAAACCACTGTAATCACTCAATTTAGAGTCCATATGAGGTAGATATGGTTCAATTAGTAAGCAGTGGTCAGAAAATGGTTAATCTGGGAAGAATATGTTAGGATAGTTTCTGTGTTTTACTTTTTGGAAACATTCTGTATGGAATTAAAATAAATGGTTAGCATAAAAATTTTAGATATATGTATCATGGATTTTTAGCCACTTGAATCACTCAATTTGGAGTCCGTATAAGGTATATATGGTCCGATTAGTATGTAGTGGTCAAAAATTGGTTAATCAAGGAAGAATATTTTAGGACAGCTTCTGTGTTTTAATTTTTGGGAACATTCTGTAGGGAATTAAAATAAATGATTAACATAAAAATTATTGCTATATGTATCACAGATTTTTAACCACTGGAATAACTTAATTTGGAATTCTTATGAGGGAGATATGGACAGATTAGTAGGTAGAGGTCAGAACCTATCCAAGAAGAAATAACTGTACATTGAGGGAGTAATATCACCTTGATTTCGTAATATTTCTTTAAATTGTTTAACATACTAGTTTTAGATAATTGTTTTATCTTGAAATTGACACTAAGATTACCTACATCGGAGTTAAATTGAGGGAGTTATCTCTGATTAGTAAGAGAAGGTTAGATAGGATGAAAACCTACATCAAGAAAATAAAGAAATAAAATTAATATTTAAAAAATAAGAATAATCTTATAAATGAAAATAATAAATTACTAGTATATGCCATAGACATTGCCATTGTATGAACTTTTTACCATCTTAAGTGTGAAATTTTGATATGAAAATTTTTTATAAGGTGATATTTGAAATGTTCATGGCATGATTACCAATGATTTTTGGTAATAGTTATATTTTGATGAACATACTTGTTATTGAAAGCATATTTTTGGCTATCATTGTGAAAGGAAAAGAAATGAGCACAGTCACATGGTAATCCGTGTGGTGCACCAGTAGGGGACGCCCTACCAACAGTTATGATTATGCTAATAAGAAAAGAAAGAGAAAGTGTGCCATGTCGAACAAAGCGAGAAAAGCCTGTACCGGATAGTAGAAAATACTCACCTTGACCGGGGTAGCTTGATATGAGAATAAATTGATAATCATCATATGATATTCTGAAAATAGTTAATCCTGTCATACATGTCATTATTGTACGATTCGCATGTGCATAGATATAGTGCATTCATGTGACCAAAGATATTTGCTGTAGTTTATGTAGATGAACATGACGTGATGAGCTATATGATGATGATTTATTGTTGAACTTACTGGGATTTAATTCTCACTATATTTCCATGTCATGTTCAGAAAAATAATTATGCTGATTTTCTCTATGGCACTGGCTTTTAGCGTATGTTGGATGGAGTTACTCTATTTTGAGCTGATCTCAGTAATGTATATGGTGTCTATGGTCGAGTTGACTAAGATCTCAGTGAAGGTGCAACCACCAGCACCCATATCTCCAGAACTAGTCAACAGGGATGAATAAGATGTAATTATATATGTGTTAGATTTTTTATATTGATTAATGATATGTATGTAAACTTTATATTATATAAATTAAATAAATGTTATTTTGAGTTAAATTGTAACGAGGTAATAACTTCATGGTATTTAAAAAAAAATTGTTACTTAAATGGAGTTGTTACATACAGACTAAGGATTATATGTTTTTTTTATTACTCTAAAATAAAGTGATGACTTTCATTGCAGTTTAACATTTATTGTTTGAAAGTCTATTATTAGACCCTTTGAGTCATAAGGAGGATCAGATAAAAATAGACATGTTTATATCATATTTCATGTAATTTCCATGCTACACATCCATACTTGATCTATGTTATTGATTATGCTTATAATGTGATCATTGATGGGTCTAGTTACATTTAAGAGTAGTAAAGGCTGCTTTGATCCTGTATTGGTATAATTGATAGACTAGATTGTTAAAAGATATTTTGATTTAGATAGCAAAGTTGAGTTCAATCCAGTTTTTTATCATGTATAATATCTTAATAACATATGTGGCCCAAGTGGGAGATTGTTAGAATATTTTGTGGGCTTACATATGTTAACTAATTGTACATAGACTACTATCTAATAAAGAGTTCAAAAAAAGTGATATATTAAATTAATGGGTTTCCAAAATATCAAAATATTTATGGTATGGGCCACCTTATGTGTAGAAGCTCAGTGTGACTTAAAATCTTTTGTGATGGACCAAAGATTGATGTCATAGATACAATTATAAACGAGGTTATGGTTCTTAAGGTACAAATACAGTAAAATATTTCCATACGATTTCTCTTCTGCCCCATTCCAAAATAGAAAAGTGGTTCGTATCTGCTACTTTAGAAGACCAACAACCCATCATGTAGATAACGATGGATTCATGTACACTTTTTATATTATATATATCAATAATTTGACATGATGTTATGAATGGATATATATATATATATATATATATATATATATATATATATATGGATTAATCATCACCTTGTAGTTGTTAAAATTTTTCTCTACATAATAAAATCAATAATTTCAATATCAATAAGTTCATCAACAACTTTAATATTGTTGATTTGTTCAATTTTTTCATATTAAGGATTAACAACATCGATATTGTTAATCTCTTCAAGCAAGAGGGACTATTATTCCATCAACAGCTTTGGTATAAGTTTCATATTTTAACTATTTTATCATTTGATAATTTTTCCTTTTATTTCTCTTTAATCTAAATTATTTCTTTGTAGAAATTTAAAATTTATCAAAGTCTGAACTAGATCAATATTTAGATGAGCCACAACTTGATATTGATTACTGTAAAGATTTAAATGTGCTATTGGAGGGATAATTAAAAGTAGTTTCTTGATTTATCTGTGATGGCACGTGATTTCCTAAGCATAAAAATTATTGTAGTAGCTTCAACGACTACATTCAGTACTGATGCAAGTGAGAAATTCCATCCTTCCTAAAAGTGTCTAAATGCTTATTGTACAAGGAATTGGTTGCATGGTATTCATTTTTTATACTTATTTTTATTAATTCAATTTCTGCATTGATTCATGTCATTAATTCATAGAATATTTTGAATTGGAGATAAATATAAGTGTTATAATGGAAAAACTTGTCATCAAAAGCATACTCAAATGTTAGTTAGGTTGAAGTGGAAGAAGATGAAATGAATTGATTGACTTATAATTGTAGTATTTGTTTTAAAATTTGATATATGTAGAGTTGTTGACTTTGATAACATACATACATATATGCAAATATGTATACATATTAATATACATACATACATACATACATATCTATATATATACATATACATATATAAAATATGTATAACTTTTCTTGTCTTGTTGCATTTGAACAAGACAATTTATACAAAGTTGTAATTTCATGGTGATAACGTATTCAGTTTTTTTTTTTTTTTGATTTATTATGGCTACTGCTGGGTTAGCATATTATGTTATAGATGAGATAGTTCTTGAAGGCTGAAGGTATTATGTCCAAACTATGTGATTTAAGTGATAGATGTTATGATACGCTTTGGTTAATCCTTTTTATATTATTTGCTATTTAACCTTTCATAATTGTTGTGTAGGTAATATAGAAATTATAATATGTTAAAGAGAGAAATCTTTTAGATTATTCCTCTGAATCGGTAACTTTGATGTTTAATTGCAGAAAAAGACCAAAATCTTTTTAAGCTTTGCATATTTGTGTTTAGGTTTAAAATTTTATATTTTTGTCCATGCATCTATCAAGATCATAATTATATAATGAAAACTTGTTTATAAGTTATTAATTTTGTTATGAAATCAGTAATCGTAACATCCATAATTTTGTTTCTTTTATTAATAAAGGTACATAAATATTTAGTTAAAAAAATAAAATTTATTAGACAATTTTTAGATATTTAAGAAAATAGAATTTTTAGAAATTTTTCACCTTATGTGTATGCATAAAAAATATTTTTAATATTAAGGGAATAAGTAAAGAGAGAAAAACCTAATAGGAAAAAAATTTGAAATAACATACTAAAAAGAGGTGAAATTTTTGGGTAAGGAAAATAAATTTTTGGGAAGTAAGTCAAGGTTTTAAAATTTCAAAAAAATTGGATTATGGTAATTTTTCCTAATTCAAGAGTTAGAGTTTTTAAGTTTAACATCTTCACCCATACATTGGGCTTTCACCTATAGACACTTCATATAGAGTTTTTCTACTTCACATAAGTTTCTAGCAAGCCAATAGAATAGCCCAAGCAATAAATAAAATATATACTTGGACAAAGATATAGAAATTGGACCGATAGCCCACAAACCATGAAAATGTGACCAAACCCTCTATAAAAGGTAGAATTTCAACCAAAGCAAAGAAAATAGGTAAGAATGAGCCCAAATCCAAGAGAACAAAAATAAGAATCATGTGAGAAAATAGTAATGTGATAATAATCAAGTTGAGGTCACATGGCATTAGGACAAAACATCTATATCCTACATTCATAATTTCAATAAGTAGGTAATAGTACATGGCATTATGGCAAAACATCCTAATCCTACACAAATAAGTTTAGCCAAGCAAGAGAGATTCAAGGGTTGAAAATTTGCCATCTAGAAAGGCAAACCTATCATACTTGAGTGAGACAAAAGAATCCCTAAATCAAAGGGACCTTGTCCCTTGTCTTAAAAATTTTTTATCATAATTTTTAAAATACAAATCTATTTTTGCTATACATATCCTGATTAAGGGAAAGGAAGACAAGAACATGAGTTGTCTTTCCCCAAAAAAACAATCAATTGCATCCTAATTGTGATAAGGTAGACCCATGATTATGAAAGGTGAATCACTTGATAGTTTATTTAAGCAAAACCCACTCTTATAACATTATAATTTCATCCAAGTGAGGGAGAGAAAAAACATAAGCAAGGTAGAGTAAGGAAATAAGAGAAAGAGAGGAGAAGAGAGGAAGGAAGAGGAAGAAGAAGTCTAGAGGACTAAGTATTCAAGGTAAATTAGCTTAATCTCTACTTGAATCCATGTTTTTTCTTCATCCTTAAGGTTCAAAACTCACCTTCCTTCTCTTATTTAAACTGCTAGAAAATTTAAGGGAATGAAAGAATTTTGCTACTTCCTTCAAGAGGAAATAAGAAAAAAAAAGTCACTAAGTGAGTTAGGAAAATCTTTAGGTAGGTTTAACAATATCTCTTTTTAAGGAAAAACTTTGAAATTTGTAACATTTATATGAAATTTTGATCTTAGAACTTTGATAAAATTTACAATATTTGCTACTTTGATGATTGGTCATGAATGTTGCTATATAATGTTACATGTTATCTTACATATGATGGATTCTTTGAACATTTCGATTTGTGTAGAAAGTTCTGCATAGGTATAGCTATGGGTGGCAAAATTTTAGAATTTTTATGCTGCTATTTTGTATATTTGAATGTGGTGAAAAATTGATGGAGTATGATTAGTTGTAAATTAGGAAAATTAGGAAGAAAATGGAAGAGGACATAATAAAATGATGAATTAAAACCTTAGGAAAGATTTGGTTAGGAAACTAGATTTCAGAGTAATTAGGAAAATCTCTGTTTTTTGAGATTATGGGAAGAATTAGTTAGGAATTAAAAGAAATAGTTAATATTAAAAATGTAGATATATTTCTTATAGATTTTTAGCCACTGAAATCACCCAATTTGAAGTTAAAATGAGGGAGATATGGTCCGATTAATATGTAGTGGTCAAAAAATGGTTAACCAGGGAAGAATCTGTTAGGTAAACATCTGTGTTTGAAGTTTTGGGAAAAAACTATAGGGAAATAAAATAAATAGTTAACATGAAATATATATATATATATATATATATATATATATATATATATATATATCTCAAAAAATTTTAGCCACTGAAATCATTCAATTTGAAATCTATATTAGGAATATATAGTCAGATTAGTAAGTAGTGGTCAAAAACTAGCTAACTAGGGAAGAATATGTTAAGTATGATTCTGCGTTTGAATTTATGAGCCAAATATGTAGGGAATTAAGGGAAATTGTTAACATAATAAATATAGATATATGTATCATGGATCTATAGGCTCTAAAAGCACTTAATTTAGAGTCTATATGAAGGAGATATGGTTGATGAATGAGTAGAGGTCAGAATTAGTCTAGAATCCAGGTTGGTAAATGTAAGCGTTTTTTTTCGAATTTTTGGGAATAATTCGTAAGGAATCTGAAGAAATTATAAAGATGAAAGTTGTATATAAGTGTCTTAGATTTTATAGGCTTTGGAATCACCTCAATTGGAGTTTATATGAGAGAGATATGGTCAGATTAGTAAGTAGATGTCTGTACCTACCCAAAAAGAAATAACATTGAGTTAAAGGAGTAGTAACGCCATGATTACTTAAGATTTCACTAAAATGTTCAACATAAGGGTTTTAGAGAATTGTCTTATCTTTCAATTGACACCAAGATCACCTCAATCAGATTTAAAATGGGGGTTTATGCTCTATTTAGTGAGAGTGCAAAATAATATTTAAAGAAGAAGAAGAATCTTATAAATGAAAATAATAAATGACTAGTGTATGCCATTGCCATTGCCATTGCATGAAGTCCTTACCATCTTAAATTTATAATTTTGACATGAAAATATTTTATAAAGTGATATTTAAAAATGATTATGTTCATGGAAAGATTGTATTTTACCAATGATTTTTGGTAATGATTATGCTTTGAGAATAAATTATGGCATGTGAGTATAATGAACATACTTGTTATTGAAATCATATTTTTGGCTATTAACGTGAAAAGAAAAGAAAAGAAAAGAGACGAGCGTGGTCATATGGCAGTCTGTGTGGTGCACCAGTAGGGGACGCCTTACTCACGGTTATGATTATGTTAATGAGAAAGAAAGAGAAAGTGTGCCATGTCAGATGGAGTAAGAAAAGCCCGTACTGGAGAGTAGAAATTACTCACCCTGGCCAGGGTATCTTGATATAAAAATAAGTTGATAGTCATCATATGATATTCTGAAAATAGTTATTTGTATTATACTTGTCATTACTATATGATTTTCATGTGCATAGAAAAAGTGCATTCATGTGACCTAAGATTTTTGTTGTAACTTATACAGATGAACATGACATGATGATCTATATTGATGATAATTTATGATTTATTTTTGAACTTACTGGGATTTAATTCTCACTATATTTTCATATCATGTTCAGAGGACTATATATGCAGATATTCTCTATAATTGGCTTTTATCGTACATTGAGTCGAGTTGGTTAAAATTCCGGTGAAAGTGCAACCACCCGCACTTGTATTCCCAGAACTGGTCAATATGGATGAATAAGATGTAGATATATATATGTGTTTAATTTGTGTACGGATGTTGCTAATTAATGATGTGTAAACCTTAATTATACTTGGTTAAATTAATTGAATATTATTATGAGTTAAATAGTTAGAAGTAAAGAGGTAATAATTTCATGGAATATTAAAATATCTATATGTGTGTGTGTGTGTGTGTGTGTGTAAAAAAAATGGAGTTGTTACAGTAATCACATTGCTTGCGTCTTATACAATTTGATTGAAAATTAGCTATGATTGTAAATAAGACTTTTGTTAGAATTACTTGCTTTACATAATAACTTTTTTGTCATGATGTCTTTTTTTCACCAATATTGCTTTGATTCTTAACTGTAGTCCAACATTATAATTTTGATTAATGCTTGTTAGAATGGAGGAGCTAGATTCATTATTTCGACTTTCACCTATTGGACAAATTACTGGAAAATGACAAAAATGAGGTTAGCATGTGATCTTTCTATTTATAATGTCACAGTTATCATACCGGGTTGGATTTTGGTTACTCTTATACCACTTGATGTAGTACTTAGAGGGAAAAGGAAAAAAAAAGAGATGAAGAGAGGGAGATAAAAAGTGAAAGAAATGAAGTGGTCATATTGTAAAATCAAGGATGACCAAAAAGTCTATAGCAAAGGGTTTATATAAGGACCCATAAGACATTAATTTTTTTTTTCTTAAAACAATAAGTTGTGGGAATATTAATGCCCCCAGGTTCTGTCTATTAGAGTTATGTTACATTCTTGCGTCTACGCCTAAAATAAGTATTCCATTCCTTATTCGCAATGCTATCAATTCCTCCAGGTTCTATCCATTTTTATCAGGGTTACTAAGTTTAGCTCAAGACTTCAAGAGTAGGGAACCCAATGCCAACCTCAAGCGCCATTATGTAGAATTAGGGCAGGGGGCCTCAATGGTTTAGGGTATTGATTCGATTTGGGGGAGAACTTTAGTATCTAATAGGGGGAAGGGATTGAGGCATAATGAAGGGTGCACCTTGGCTTTTCCTTCCCAAAATACACCGTTTTTCATAATCTACCCAGTCATCCTGTGACTGAGTGCCACACATAGCATGCCAATTAAACAACTAAAAAGCCATGTCATCTTTTTTTGGATGAGGTTTACAAGAAATATGACAGAAGAACTAATGTACTTTTTTTTTGGACGTAGGCCAAGGCCTAAACACAAACAGAATGGGCAGAAAGCCCAAATGCTGAGAGACACGAGAGATCCATTTTGCTAAGCAAAGACACAAGTGTGGTTCTTAGAAACTAAACTGACACAAAGATAAAAAAGCATCACACTTTGAGAAAAACCCAAAAATTTCTACAAGGGGACCCCTTAATGGATAGATCTAATTCAGGGGATCTTCCTTGTCTGCCTCAACTTCCTTCCTTAGCAAGGTTTTGAGACTGTTCGGTGGGTTGATGATCCAATTTCTTTGGAGACTCCTTCAAGCAAAGAGTTTAGCAATCGTGTGAGCTATTTCATTCCCATCGCGCTACATCCAAGCAACCTTGATTTTTCTGCCATTTGAGGTAATATCTTTGATCGTGCTGAGGATATGGTTCACACACCAAATTTGTCTTTTTTGATTGCACACTTCCACTAATTGTTTGCAATCTGTTTCAATTATTACTTTGTTAAGATGTAGGTTACGAATCAAGAGTAGAGCTTCATCCATAGCTCTACTTTCTGCTTCCAAAATTAAGTGAGCAAAGCTTTGTTTAACTTGGTCGGCAAGAAGCGATCCTTTGTTATCTCTTACCACCACAACGAGGTAACACTCTGAACTTTGACTGAGAAGAGCAGCGCTGGTATTTATCTTTATCTATCCTTTCAGTGGGGGTTTCCACCTTACCACTTCATCTTCTTCCCCATCCCTATTATTTATCATCATGTGTTCTTTTTGGTTCTACAAATGGGATAGATTATGTATCAACTTTTTTTTTATTATTATTATACAATATAGAGTTTACATACGTGTCATTAATCAAAACATACGTACAACATATCAAACACATAAAAATCTACATCTTATTTATTTTGGTTGACTAATTCTAGAGATATAGGTGTGGGTGGTTGCACCTTCACCGGGATATAAGCCAACTCGACCACAAACATTTTATTTGCTTCTAGGATCTGCCCAACATAAAGTACTCAATCCAACGTGCACTAAAAGCCAGAGTCATAGAAAAATCTGCATAACTAATTTTCTGAACATGATATGGAAATATAGTGAGAATTAAATCCCAGTAAGTTCAACAATAAATCATTATCAATATAGCTCATCACGTCATGTTCAGCTGTATAAACTACAGTAAATATCTTTGGTCACATGAATGCACTATATCTATGCACATGAGAATCGTACAATAATGACATGTATGACATTATTAACTATTTCCAGAATATCATATGATGACTATCAATTTATTCTCATATCAAACTACCCCGGTCAGGGTGAGTATTTTCTACTCTCCAGTACGAGCTTTTCTCGCTCCGTCCGACATGGCCCACTCTCTCTTTCCTTTTTCATTAACATGATCATAACTGTTGGTAGGGCGTCCCCTACTGGTGCACCACACGGATTTGCCATGTGACCGTGCTCATTTCTTTTCTTTTCACAATAATAGCCAAAAATATGCTTTCAATAACAAGAATGTTCATGAAAATATAATTATTACAAAAAATCATTAATAACCATGCCATGAACATAACCATTTCAAATATCACTTTATAAAATATTTCCATGTCAAAATTTTACACTAACGATGGTAAGAAATTCATGCAATGGCAATGATTATGGCATATACTAGTCATTTATTATTTTCATTTATAAGATTCTTCTTCTTTTTTTAAATATTAATTTTATTTCTTTATTTTTTTGATGCAGGTTTTCATCCTATCTGACCTTCTCTTACTAATAAGAGAATAACTCCATCAATTTAACTCCGATTTAGGTGATCTTGATATCAATTTAAAGACAAAATAATTATCTAAAACTTTTATGTTGAACAGTTGAACGCAATATTAAGATATCATGGTGATATTACTCCCTCAAAGAACATGTTATTTCTTCTCATGTAGGTTCTAACCTCTAGCTACTAATCTGTCCATATCTCCATCATAATAATTCCAAATTAAGTGCTTCTAGTGGTTAAAAATCCGTGACACATATAGCTCTAATTCTTATGTTAACCATTTATTTTAATTCCCTATAGAATGTTCCCAAAAATTAAAACACAGAAGCTATCCTAACATATTCTTCCCTGATTAAACATTTTTCTGACCAATGCTTACTAATCGGAACATATCAACCACATATAGACTCCAAAATGAGTGATTCCAGTGCCTAAAAATCCGTGACACGTATAACTATAATTCTTATGTTAACCATTTATTTTAATTCCCTACAGAATGTTCTCAGAAATTAAAATAGAGAAGTTATCCTAACATATTCTTCCCTGATTAACCATTTTCTGACCATTGTTTACTAATCAGACCATATCTACCACATATGGACTCCAAATTGAGTGATTCCAGTGGCTAAAGCTCCGAGACACATATAGATATAATTCTTATGTTAAATAATTATTTTAATTCCCTACAGAATATTCCCAGAAATTAAAACATAGAAGCTATCCTAACATATTCTTCTCTGATTAACCATTTTCTGACCATTGCTTATTAATTGAAGCATATCTACCTCATATGGACTCCAAATTGAGTGATTCCAGTGGCTAAAACTCCGTGACACATATAGCTATAATTCCTATGTTAACCATTTATTTTAATTCCCCACAGAATATTCCCAGAAATTAAAACATAGAAGCTATCCTAATATATTATTCCCTGATTAACCATTTTCTGACATTTACTTACTAATCAGACCATATCTACCTCATATGGACTCCAAATTGAGTGATTCCAGTGGGTAAAAATCCGTGAGACATAAATCTAAATTTTTTAGGATAACCATTTGTTTTAATGCCATACCATTTCTTCCCAGAATTTTAAAAATCGAAGCATAAAAGTTTACCACCCATAGCCATACCTATGCAGAACTATCTACACCAACCTAAGTATTCAAACATACATACTATTTAACATGATATAGCAACATCCATGACCAATCATTAAAGTTCTAAGATCAAAATCTAATATAAATGTTACAAGTTTCAAAATTTTTCTTCAAAAAGAAATATTATTAAACTTACTTGGAGCACTTAGTCCTCTAGACTTCTCCTTCATTTCTTCCTTTCCTTTCCTCACTCTACCTTGCTTCTATTTTTCCTCTCCCTCACTTGGACGAAAATTCTAATGTTGTAAGGGTAGGTTTTGCTTAAATAGACCATCAAATAATTCACCTTTCATAATCATGGGTCTACCTTATCACAATTAGGATACACTTGATTGAATTTTTGGAAAACAAACAACTTATGTTCTTGTGTTTCTCTTCCTTAGTCAAGATATGCATAGCAAAATGAGATTTTTATTTTGAAAATTATAATAATATGTTTCTAAGATAAGGGATAAGGTCCCTTTGATTTAGGGATTCATTTCATTTTTCTTTTGTCTTAATCAAGTATGATAGGTTTGCCTTTTTATGTGGCAAATTTCTAGCCCTTAAATCTCCATTATTTGGTTAAAATTATTTGTGTAGGATAGGAATGTTTTGTCTTAATACCATGTATTATCATACCACTTGCTAAAATTATGAGTGTAGGATATAGATGTTTTGTCCTAAAGCCTTGTATTATTATACCACTTGCTAAAATTATGAATGTAGGATATCACACCACTTGCTAAATTTTTGTCTTAATGCCATGTCACCTAATCTTGATTACACCATTATTTCATCACTTTACTTTTATTTTTATTTTTATTTTTCCTCTTGGGTTTGGGCTCGTTCTTGCCCATTTTCTTTACTTTGGTTAAAATTCTACCTTTCATAATGGGTTTGGTCATATTTTCATGATTTTTGGGCTACCGGTCCAATTCCTAAATTCTAGTCCAAGTTTATGTTTTATTTCTTCATTGGGCTATCCTATTAGCTTGCTAAAAATTCATGTGAAGTAGAAAAACTTTATATGAAATGTCCATAGGTGAAAGCCCAATTTATGGGTGGAGATACTAAATTTAGTAACTTTTGTTCTTAAATTAAGAAAAATTACCCTAATCCAATCTTCTTGAAATTTTAAGACATTTATTTGCTTCACAAAAATTTATCTTCCTTACCTAAGAATTTCACCTTTCTTTAGCATGCTTATTTCTAATATTTCCTCTTAGGTTTTCTTTCTTTACCTATTCCATTAATATTAGAATATTTCTATGCATACACGTAAGTTGAAGAATTTCTAAGGATTATATTTCCTTAGATATGTAAAAATTGTCTAATAAATTTTATTTCCTTAATTAAATATTTATGTACCTTTATCAATAAAAGAAATGAAATTAGGGATGTTACTTTGAATACTCTTGTACTTTTATTAATACATGAAACAAAATTAGGGATGTTACATTTCTCTCCCCCTAAAAAAAATTTTGTCCTCAAAATTTCAGAAATTACCTAATATGAACAATTTCGGATATTTCTTCCTAATGACTTCTTCTAGTTCCCAAGTTGCTTCTTCCGGAGTCAAATCTTCCCATAACACCTGAACTAGGGGAATAGTTTTGTTACGCAATTGCTTCATGTTAGTGTCTAATATAGATGCTGGTACTAGCTGGTATGTCATGTTCTCCTTTATTTGTATTGGTTCATCCCGTATTATATGTGAAGAATCTGGAATATACTTTCGTAGCTGTGATACATGGAAAACATTGTGCAAGTTGGAAAAATTCGGTGGAAGGGCAACTTGATATGCTTACGTCCCCACATTCTTCAAAATCTGATAGGGTCCCAAAAATCGCGGACTTAGCTTTCTAGTTTTGAGAGACCTACCAACTCCAGTAGTAGGAGAAAGTTTCAGAAATACATGGTCTCCTTTCCCAAACTCTAGAGGTCTATGTCTCTTATCCTATTAACTCTTTTGTCGACTTTGAGCTGTAAGTATTTTCTCTCGTATCATCATAATTTGTTTAGTGGTCTGTTGAACTAAATCAGGACCCAACAAGTTCTTTTCTCCTACCTCAAACCAACATAGTGGAGATCGGCACTTCCTACTGTATAAAGTTTCGTAAGGGGCCATCTTAATACTGGAGTGATAACTATTATTATAAGAAAACTCTACTAAAGGTAGGTACTTATCACATCCTTTACCTTGCTCTATTACAGAAGCCCTTAACATATCTTCTAGAGTTTGAATGGTCCATTTTGTCTGCCCGTCAGTCTGAGGATGATAGGCAGTACTGAACCGCAACTGTGTTCCAAAAGGTTCCTACAACACCTTCCAAAATCTCGACGTAAACCTGAGATCTCTATCAGAAACGATATTTAAGGGAATTCCATGAAGTCTAACTTTTTTTTGGACGTACAACTAGGCCAATTTGTGTAACAACTCCATTTATGTAAATTTTTTTTTTTAAAAAAATACGATGAAATTATTACCTCGTTACAACTTAACTCAATATAACATTTATTTAATTTATACAATACTGAGTTTCCATACACAATATTATTTTACAAACTACACACCATTATTTTACAAACATTTGTACAAAAATACATATTAGTTCTAATCATCTATATCGACTACTTCCGGGGACACTGGTTCGGGTGGCACGTCTACCGGAATCTCAGTTACATCTACGACAGTTATATTTGAAATAACTGGAAGTTGCCCAAGGTAGGGCACCTCGATCCAACGTACAGAGATAATAAGTGTCATAGAGAATATCTGCATATTTATTATTCTGAACATGATATGGAAATATAGTGAGAATTAAATCCCAGTAAGTTCAACAATAAATCATAATTTACCATCAATATAGTTCATCATGTCATGTTCAGCTGTATAAACTACAGAAAATATCTTTAAGTCACATGAATGCACTTTATCATGCATATGAAAATTATACAGTTATGACATGTATGGTATGAATAACTATTTTTCGAGTTTCATATGATGGCTATCCACTTATTCTTACTTCAAGCTACCCCGGTCAGGGTGAGTATTCTCTACTTTTCGGTACGGGCTTATCTCGCTCCGTCCGACATGGCACACTTTCTCTTTCTTTTCTTATTAACATGATCATAACCGTTGGTAGGGCGTCCCCTACTGGTGCACCACACGGATTGCCATGTGACCGTGCTCATTTCTTTTCTTTTCATATTAATAGCCGAAAATATGATTCCAATAACGAGTATGTTCATTATATTCTCATGCCATAATGTATCAAAACATAATCATTCTCAAATTCATTGGTAAACTGAAATTATGCCATGAATATAATCATTTTCTAATTTTCACTTTATAAAATATTTCCATGTCAAAATTTCACACTAATACCTCGATAACTGGATAGTAATTGTAGTCTGTAAACAGCGCACCAGGAAAGTTCCCAGAAAAGAGAGGTGGGTCACTAATGGACACGCTTAAGTACCAAGTCTTCCCTTGCCAGAGCTTTCCTTAGACATGCACTTTTCACAAATCACAATTTTTTTCCAGTAACTAGAATAATTCTTTTCATTTTCTTTATGTCTAGGCATTTAGTCATTTTATTTCTACTTATATCATTTCCAACACATGTTCTTACAAATTTTATAGAGCATTTTTCCTCAAATTGATTTCTATTATTACCTTAAAAATTCATCTAGGGTAGAAAAATATTGAAAATAGGTTTACTAACTTTTAACACAGCCTTTGCTTACAAATTAGAGCATAACTCTCTCATTTTAACTCCGATTAAGATGATATTAGTGTCTATGAAAATCTAAGACAATTATCTAAAACTATTATGTTAATCATATCAACAAAATAGTATGATATTGTGGTGTTATTACTCCTTTAAATTTAGTATTATTTCTTCTCGTTTAGGTTCTGACCTTTACTAACTAATTAGACAATATCTCTCAAATTTGAACTCCAAATTGAGTTATTCCAATTGGTAAAATTCCATGAGCCATATATCTATAATTGTTATGTTGGCGCGCTATTTTAATTCTCTACAGAATATTCCCAGAAATTCAAAAACTAAAACATTAATAACATACTCTTCCCTGAATAAACATTTTCTGACCTCTGCTTACTAATCGGATCATATCTACCTCATATGAACTCCAAATTGCATAATTCCAGTGGGCATATTTCCATGAGACATAGATATATAAGGTTCATGTTAACCATTTATTTTAATTCCATACAAATAATTCCCAGAAATTAAAATACAAAAGCTGTCCTAACATAATCTTCCCTGATGAACCATTTTCTGACCTTGGCTTACTAATCGGACCATATCTACCACATGTGGACTCCAAATTGAATGATTCCAGTGGCTCAAAATCCATGACATACATATCTTTAATTCTTATGTTAACCATTTATTTTAATTCCCTACCAATAATTCCCAGAAATTAAATTACCGAAGCTATCCTAACATATTCTTCCCTGATGATTCATTTTCTGACCTTTGACTACTAATCAGACCATAGCTACCTCATATGGACTCCAAATTGAATGATTCCAGTGGCTAAAAATCCATGACATACATATATTTAATTCTTATGTTAACCATTTATTTTAATTCCCTACCAATAATTCCCAGAAATTAAATTACCGAAGCTATCCTAACATATTCTTCCCTGATGATTCATTTTCTGACCTTTGACTACTAATCAGACCATAGCTACCTCATATGGACTCCAAATTGAATGATTCCAGTGGCTAAAAATCCATGACATACATATCTTTAATTCTTATGTTAACCATTTATTTTAATTCCCTACCAATAATTCCCAGAAATTTAATTACCGAAGCTATCCTAACATATTCTTCCCTGATGATTCATTTTCTGACCTTTGACTACTAATCAGACCATAGCTACCTCATATGAACTCCAAATGGAATGATTCCAGTGGCTAAAAATCCGGGACACATATATCTTTAATTCTTATGTTAACTATGTATTTTAATTCCTTGTAGATTGTTCCCAGAAATTAAAATACCGAAGCTTAAAATTCTGCCACCCATAGCCATAACCATGCAGAACTATCTACACCAACCTAAGTATTCAAACATACATCACATGCAAGATCAATATGTAACATGATATAGCAACATCATGACCAATCATAAAAGTTCTAAGATCAAAATCTCATATAAATATTATAAGTTTCAAAAGTTTTCTTCAAAAAGAAATATTGTTAAACTTACCTTTAGCTTTCTAAACTTCTCCTTCTTCTTCCTTCCTTTCTTCTTCTCTCTTCTCTCCTTTCCTCACTCTACCTTGCTTCTATTTCTCTCTCTTTCTCACTTGGACGAAATTAAAGTGTTGTAAGGGTGGGTTCTCTTATATAGACCACCAAATAATTCACCTTTCATGATCATGGATCTACCTTATCACAATTAAGATACACTTTGTTGAATTTTTGGAAAACAAACAACTTATGTTCTTGTCTTCCTCTTCCTTAGTCAAGATATGCATAGGAAAAGGAGATTTGTATTTTGAAAATTATGATGATATGTTCTTAAGATAAGGGACAAGGTCCCTTTGATTTAGGGATTCATTTAATTTTTCTTTTGTCTTAATCAATTATGATAGGTTGCCTTTTTAAGTGGCAAATTTCTAGCCCTTCAATCTCCATTATTTGGTTGATATTATTTGTGTGGGCTATGAATGTTTTGTCCTAATACCATGTATTATCATACCACTTGCTAAAATTATGAGTGAAGGATATAGATGTTTTTGTCCTAAAGCCTTGTATTATCATGGCACTTGCCTAAATGATGAATGTAGAATCACACCACTTGCTAAATTTTTGTCTTAATGCCATGTAACCTAATCTTTATTCTTATTATTATATCATCATCTAATTTATTTTATTTTATTTTATTTTTCCTCTTGGATTTGGGCTTATTCTTACCCATTATGGGCTTGTCCTACCCATTTTCTTTGCTTTGGATAAAATTCTTCCTTTCTTGGTGGGCTTGGTCACATTTTCATAATTTTTGGGCTATTGGTGAAATTACTATATCCTAGTCCAAGTCTATGTTTAATTTCTTGTTTAGGTTATCCAATGGGCTTGCTAGAAACTTATGTGAAGTGGAAAAACTCTATATGAAGTGTCCATAGGTAAAAGCCCAATGTATGGGTAAAGATTTTAAACTTAGTAACTATAGTTCTTGAATTAGGAAAAATTACCCTAATTCAATGTTCTTTGAAATTTTAAGACCTTTACTTGTTTCTAAAAATTTATCTTCCTTATCCAAGAATTTTGCATCTCTTTAGTATGTTATTTCTAATTTCTTTCCTATTAGATTTTCCTTCTTTATTTGTTCTCTTAATGTTAGAAACATTTTCTATGCATATACATAAGGTGAAGAATTTCTAAGGATTATATTTCCTTAGATATCTAAAATATTGTCTAATAAATTTTATTTCCTTAATTAAATTTTTTATGTACCTTTATCAATAAAAGAAATGAAATTAAGGATGTTACAATTTGTCTAGTGAATAATTAATCTTTATGGGCAGAAAGTGAGCAGATTTGGTTAATCTGTCAACAATTACCTAGATAGAGTCATGTCCCATTGAAGTTTTAGGTAATCCCACAACAAAGTCCATTAAGATGCTGTCCCATTTCCATTTAGGGATCTCAAGAGGTTGTAGAAATCCTGCTGGCTTTTGATGCTCCACCTTCACCTTTTGACAAATGAGACATTTCGCCACAAATTCGGCAATGTCCTTTTTCATCTCTGGCCACCAATACATCATCTTTAAATCCTGGTACATTTTAGTGCATCCAAGATGGACTGTGTATTTACTCTGATGCGCTTCCTGCAGGATCTTAGTCCTCAACTCTCATTCTTGAGGGACACAAATCCTTCCCTGATATATGATTGCTCCATCTTCCATGATAGAAAAATTACCTTGGTCTTTATGATCCTGTAAGTATTGGTCGTGAGCTCGAGACTCTTTGATCTGAGCTCTAAGGTCACACCCTATACTTAAACCATTAATGACTAGATTCTTTGGAGTAAGAGTAGTGGCTAGCTTCAAATTTTGAAATTCCCTAGCATCTGCATCTCATACACCATCATCTAACCCATGTGCAGAGATTTTCGACTCAAGGCATTTGCTACAACATTCGCCTTTCCTGGATGATACTTTATTTCAAACTTGTAGTCATTGAGGAATTCTACCCATCTTCATTGCCTCATATTTAACTCCTACTGATCAAAGAGGTATTTAAGACTCTTATGATCACAATATACTTCAAAGGTTGCCCGTACAAATAGTGTCGCCAAATCTTTAAGGCAAACACCACTACCGACAATTCAAGATCATGGGTTGGATAGTTTCCTTCGTGGGGTCTCAATTGCCTAGAGGCGTAAGCAACTACTCTCTTATCTTGCATCAGCACACACCCTAGCCCTTTCTTTGAAGCGTCACTATACACTTCAAAATGTCCTGTAGGGTTTGGAATAATTAAAACAGGAGGAGTGGTCAGTCTTGTCTTAAGCTTCTGGAAACTAACTTTACATTGATCAGTCCATTTGAAAGGACTTCCCTTCCTGGTCAATTTAGTCAATGGAAAGGCTATACGAGAGAAGTTTTGTATAAACCTCCTGTAGTATCCTGCTAAACCCAGGAAACTTCTAACTTCTATAACCATCTTTGATCTCTCCCATTGAATCACTGCTTCCGTCTTACTAGGATCTATAGCTACCCCTCTATTATAGATGACATGTCCGAGAAACTTTATCTCTGACAGCCAAAATTCACACTTCTCCAATTTGGCATACAACTTTTTCTCTTTCAGCACTTGCAGTACGATTAAGAGATGTTGTTCATGTTCTTTCTCACTCTTAGAATATATTAAGATGTCATCAATGAACATTACCACAAATTGATCTAGGTAGGGTCGAAAAATGCGATTCATTTAATCCATGAAAATTGTAGGTGCATTTGTCAACCCAAAAGGCATTATGAGAAACTCATAGTGCCCATACCTAGTCTTGAAGGTAGTTTTTGATACATCCTCCTCCTTGATCCTAATCTGATGATATCCTGACCCCAAGTCAATTTTAAAAAAGATAGAGGCTCCCTTTAGTTTATCCAATAAGTCATCTATCGTAGGGAGAGGATACTTGTTTTTGATAGTCACCTTATTTAGTTGTCTATTGTCTATGCACAGTCTAAGGCTTCCGTCTTTCTTCTTAACAAACAATACAGAAGCTCCCCAAGGTTATACACTTGGTCTAACGAATTGCTTGTCTAACAGTTCCTCCAACTGTTTCTTAAGTTCTTGTAGTTCCTTTGAGGCCATTTTATATGGTGCAATAGAGATAGGCCCTGTCCCAGGTAGGAGATCAATACACAACTCTATCTCTCTCTTGGGAGGTAAGCCTGGAATATCTGATGGAAATACTTCAGGAAACTCGTTGGATATTGGGATTTCATCAAGTTTCGATTCGACTTCTAGGTTTGATAAATACAAGAGAATGTATCCAAGTACTCCATTCTTCAACTCCCTATTAACTTGATTGACATTAAGCATCAATATCTGCACCTCCTCTTTTGGAGTAGAAGGTAGAAATTCAACGGTCTTGTTACAACAATTCAGCAAGACCCGATTTCTAGACATCCAGTATAACCCTAGAATGACCTCAATACCTCTTAAAGGTAAACAGACGAGGTCTACAGAAAAAGTTTTCTCCTGGATAGTGACTTGACAGTCCTTACATACAGAGGAAGTTAATATCATTTCCCCTGTGGGAGTTACTACAGATAGCTTATAGGGAGTTTCAGAAATAGGAAACTGAAACTTCCTAATACATTCTTCCGATATAAATGAATGACTAGCACCAGAGTCAAACAAAACCATAAGAGCAAATCCATAGATATAGCATGTACCTTGAATCATTTCATAAGATTGAGCTGCCTCTTGGCAGCTTAGGTTGAAAATCCTTCCTTTGACTTGAGGCCTCTGTTCTGGCTGGTTCCCCACATCTTGTGGGCAACTCCTTGCAAAATGGCCCTTCTGTCTGCATTTAAAACAAACATCTAGTCCCATGTAGCATGGCCAGTTACCATGCATGCTTCCGCACTTAGTGCACTTGACTGGGGTGAGGTCTTTTTGGAAGGGTCAAGGAATCACAGTCATTGGCCTCTTGCCAGTACGCTGTCCTTTTCCTCTGACATTTCTGCCAGAATTTTGTTGGCCGTTCTTCCTTTTCCAAAAGTTTCGTCTTTATTTCTCATCCTCCACTGCCCTCAAAATCTTCTTCAGGAGTCTGTATTTATTTGTTTATCAGAGGTACAAACTCCTTGATCTCCATAGCTATAAAATCAATCTTTATCTCCGGGTTTAGTCCCGCTTCGAACTTAACAGCCTTCCATGCTTCATTTGGGTTAAATCGCAAATAAGAGGAAAAATTAGACAACTCCTCGAACCTCGTGATGTATTGGTCTATGGTCATACTACCCTGCTGGAGTTGGAGAAATTCGATCTCTTTCTCTGCCTTCACAGTACTTGGAAAGTACTTTTTCCAAAAGGCGTCTTTGAACACCTGCCAAGTGATCTGCCTTCCCTGGTGAGCTAAAAGTTCTCTAGCTCTACGCCACTAGTATTCTGCTTCATCTTTTAGCATATATGCAGCAAAGATTACTTGCTGCTCTTCAGTACAATCCATCACTTCAAAGATTTTCTCTAACTCCCTTATCCATCTTTCAGCTACAATCGGGTCAAAGCCGCCTTGAAAATAGGGTGGCCTAGTCCTCAGGAACTCGGATATGCCGTTATCATTTCTAGTCATCTGGTTGTCAGAACCATTCACACCATTCGAGTTATTAGCATTCTGGAGGTATTGTAGAATTTGATTAGTGGTCATGACTTGGTCTCGAATTGTCGTGGCCAGGTTGTGCTGGGTTTCCTCCGCATTGTTTGTCGGATTCCTCCTTGGTGGTGCCATTTCCTACTATGGCGAAAACAAAGTTATGCTGCTATTGAGGTGATCAAGCCCAATAGTTAGTTCAAAAATATTTAACAGCAGTCATAACACCACCTCGGAATATAGACAGTAAACACTAGTAATTTCTTACCTATATGAATTCACTGATCCCCTACACAGAATAACCACAAACATGCTCAAGACACTATAAGATTGATTCAGATAACCATCCACCCACTGGCCATCTAAGATCGACCTGCTCTGATACCAATTATGTAACAACTTCATTTAAGTAACAATTTTTTTTAAATACCATGAAGTTATTACCTCGTTACAACTTAACTCAAAATAACATTTATTTAATTTATATAATACAGAGTTTACATACATATCATTAATCAATAACATCCGTACAAAAGTCTAACACATATATAATTACATCTTCTTCATCCCTGTTGACCAGTTCTGGAGTTACGGGTGCGGGTGGTTGCACCTTCACTGGGATCTTAGTCAACTCGACCATAGACACCATATATATTACTGGGATCAGCTCAAAATAGAGTAACTTCATCCAACATACGCTAAAAGCCAGTGCCATAGGGAAAATCTGCATAATTATTCTTCTGAACATGACATGGAAATATAGTGAGAATTAAATCCCAGTAAGTTCAACAATAAATCATCATCATATAGCTCATCACGTCAAGTTCATCTATATAAACTACAGAAAATATCTTTGCTCACATGAATGCACTATATCTATGCACATGAGAATCGTACAATAATGACATGTATGACAGGATTAACTATTTTCAGAATATCATATGATGACTATCAATTTATTCTCATATTAAGTTACCCCGGTCAAGGTGAGTATTTTCTACTCTTCGGTATGGGTTTTTCTCGCTCCGTCCGACATGGCACACTTTCTCTTTCTTTTCTCATTAGTATAATCATAACCGTTGGTAAGGCGTCCCCTATTGGTGCACCACACGGATTGCCATGTGATCGTGCTCATTTCTTTTCTTTTCACAATGATAGCCAAAAATATGCTTTCAATAACAAGTATGTTCATCAAAATATAACTATTACCAAAAATCATTGATAATTATGCCATGAACATAACCATTTCAAATATCACCTTATAAAATATTTTCATGTCAAAATTTCACACTTAAGATTGTAAAAAGTTCATACAATGGCAATGGCTATGGCATATACTAGTCATTTATTATTTTCATTTATAAGATTTTTCTTCTTTTTTAAATATTAATTTTATTTCTTTATTTTCTTGATGAAGGTTTTCATCCTATCTAACATTCTCTTACTAATCAGAGCATAATTCCCTCAATTTAACTTCGATGTAGGTGATCTTGGTGTCAATTTCAAGATAAAACAATTATCTAAAACTATTACGTTGAACAGTTTAGCGAAATATTACGAAATCAAGATGATATTACTCACTCAAAGTACAGGTTATTTCTTTTCGGATAGGTTCTGAACTCTACCTACTAATCTGTCCATATCTCCCTCATAAGAATTCCAAATTAAGTTATTCAAGTGGCTAAAAATCTACAACACAGATAGCAATATTTTTTATGTTAATCATTTATTTTAATTCCCTACAGAATGTTCCCAGAAATTAAAACACAGAAGCTATCCTAAAATATTCTTCCTTTATTAACCAATTTCTGACCACTGCATACTAATCGGACCATATCTACCTTATGCGGACTCCAAATTGAGTGATTATAGTCGCTAAAACTCCGTGACACATATATCTATAATTCTTATGTTAACCATTTATTTTAATTCCATACAAAATATTTTCAGAAATTAAAACACAGAAGCTATCCTAACATATTCTTCCCTGATTAACAATTTTCTGACCACTGCTTACTAATTGAACCATATCTACCTCATATGGACTTCAAATTGAGTGATTTCAATGGATAAAAATCCGTGAGACATAAATCTACAATTTTCGTGTTAAGCATTTGTTTTAATTCCATATCAATTCTTCCCAGAATGTTAAAAACAGAAGCTTAAAAGTTTGCCACCCATAGCCATACCTATGCAGAACTATCTACACTAGTCTAAGTATTCAAACATACATAATATGTAACATGATATAGCAACATCCATGACCAATTATCAAAGTTCTAAGATCAAAATCTCATATAAATATTACAAGTTTCAAATCTTTTCTTCAAAAAGAAATATTGTTAAACTTACCTTGAGCACTTAGTCCTTTAGACTTCTCCTTCCTCTTTCTTCCTTTCTTCCTCTCCTTTCCTCACTCTACCTTGCTTATACTTTTTCCTCTCCCTCACTTGGACGAAAATTATAATGTTGTAGGGGTGGGTTTTGCTTAAATAGACCACCAAATAATTCACCTTTCATGATCATGGGTTTACCTTATCACAATTAGGATACACTTGGTTGAATTTTTGGAAAACAAACAACTCATGTTCTTGTCTTCCTCTTCCTTAGTCAAGATATGCATAGCAAAAGGAGATTTGTATTTTGAAAATTATGATAATATGTTCTTAAGATAAGGGACAAGGTCCCTTTGATTTAGGGATTCATTTCCTTTTTCTTTTGTCTTAATCAATTATGATAGGTTTGCCTTTTTAGGTGGCAAATTTCTAGCCCTTGAATCTCCATTATTTCGTTGAAATTATTTTTGTGGGATAGGAATTTTTTGTCCTAATGTCATGTATTATCATACCACTTGCTAAAATTATGAGTGTAGGATATAGATGTTTTGTCCTAAAGCCTTGTATTATCATACCACTTGCTAAATTTTTGTCTTAAAGCCATGTAACCTAATCTTTATTATATTATCGCATGATTTATTTTATTTTATTTTTCCTCTTGGATTTGGTCTTATTCCTACCCATTTCCTTTGCTTTTGGATAAAATTCTACCTTTCTTGGAGGGCTTGGACACATTTTCATAATTTTTGGGCTATTGGTCCAATTTCTATATCCTAGTCCAAGTCTATGTTTTATTTCTTGTTTAGGTTATCCAATGGGTTTGCTAGAAACTTATGTGAAGTGAAAAAGCTCTATATGAAGTGTCCATAGGTGAAAGCCCAATGTATGGTTGAATATGTTAAACTTAGTAACTTTAGTTCTTGAATTAGGAAAAATTACCCTAATCCAATGTTTTCTTGAAATTTTAAGACCTTTACTTGTTTCCAAAAATTTATCTTCCTTACCCAAGAATTTCACCTTTCTTTAGTATATTATTTCTAATTTTTCCTTTTAGGTTTTCTCTCTTTACTTATTCCATTAATGTTAGAACATTTCTATGCATACACGTAAGGTGAAGAATTTCTAAGGATTATATTTCCTTAAATATCTAAAAATTGTCTAATAAATTTTATTTTCTTAATTAAATATTTATGTACCTTAAAATGAAATGAAATTAGGGATGTTACTTTGAATAATTTTGTATTTTTGTTAATTCATGAAACGAAATTAGGGATGTTACACTGTATATAAATATTAAATATGTTAATTAAACAAATACAAAAGTCAAATACAAACTCCCACTTTACAGCCATATCATCTAAAAGAATAACACCCACGTGAGCTAGATGCTCATGAAACACCTTGGGCGGCAAATCCTTAGTGAGTGGATCCACAATCATAGAGTTTGTATTGATATGCTCAATTAACACTTGACAACTATGAAATCTTTCTTTTACAAATAGAAATTTGATGTCAATATGTTTTGATTTTGACGAACTATAGTTGTTCTTGTAATACAACTCAATGGCTTTATTATCACAAGTTATATTTAATGGTTTCTCAATACTATCAACTATACACAGCCTTGTGATAATTTCACGAATATATCCCTTGATTAGATGTCTCATAGCAGGCTTTAAATTTTGCCTCCATGATGGAAGAAGCTATATGTAACAACTCTATTTTTTTTTTACACACACACACACACACACACACACACACACACATATATATATATATATATATATATATATATAAATCACATAAAGTCATTACCTCTTTACTTCTAACTATTTAACTCATAATAACATTCAATTACATTAACCAAACACAATTAAGGTTTATGGTATACCATTAATACTAATACAATTCTGAGTTCACATACACATTATAAATTAATAACATCTGTACACAAATCAAACACATATATGTCTACATCTTATTCATCCATATTGACTAATTTCGGGGATACAGGTACATGTGGTTGCACCTTCACTGGGATCTTAATCAACTCGACTCAACGTACGCTAAAAGCTAGTCATAACGAATATTTGCATATTTAGTCCTCTGAACATGATATGAAAATATAGTAAGAATTAAATCCCAGTAGGTTCAACAATAGATCATAATTATAATCAATATAGATCATTATGTCATGTTCATTTGTATAAGTTACATCAAATATCTTAAGTTACATGAATGCAATTTATCTATACACATGAAAATCATACAGTAATGACATGTATGGCATGAATAACTATTTTTAGAATAACATATGATGGCTATCAACTTATTTTCATATTAAACTACTCCGGTCAATATGAGTACTTTCTACTCTCTGGTACGGGCTTTTCTCGCTCCATCCAACATGGCACATTTTATCTTTCTTTTCTCATTAGCATAATTATAGCCGTTGGTAGGGCGTCCCCTACTGGTGCACCATACGGACCGCCATGTGACCGTGCTCATTTCTTTTCTTTTCACATTAATAGTAAAAAATATGATTTCAATAACAAGTATGCTTATTATACTCACATGCCATAATTTTTCATTAAAATATAATCATTATAAAAAATCATTGGTAATATGTCATGATCATAACCATTTTTGAATATCACTTTATAAAATATTTTTATGTCAAAATTACACATTTAAGATGGTAAGGAGTTCATGCAATGGCAATGGCCAGAGCATACACTAGTTATTTATTATTTCCATTTATAATATTTCCTTGTTTTGTGACATTTCTTCACTTATTCAACCATATCTCCCTCAAACGAACTCTAATTGAGGTGATTCCAAAGTCTACAAAAAGTTAAGAAACTTATCTATAACTTTCATGTTTTTCATTTCTTTAGAATTATTCCCACAAAATCAAAAACAAAAATACTTACATTTACCACTCTGGATTCTATATTGATTCATTAATCAGCTATATCTCCCTCATATGGACTCCAAATTAAGTGATTTCAGAGTCTAGAGATCCATGAAACATATATCTATATTTATTATATTAAAAATTTCCTTTAATTCCCTACAGATTTTACCCAAAAATTCAAACATAGAAGTTTACTTAACAGATTCTTCCATGGTTAGCTAGTTTTTAACCAATGATTACGAGTCTGACCATATCTTCATAATACGGATTCCAAATTGAATGATTCGAGTGGCTAAAAACTATTGAGACATATATATATATATATATATATATATATATATATATATATATATATTTCATCTTAAATATTTATTTTAATTACCTATAGATTTTTTCCAAAAATTTGAATACATAAACTTACCTAAGAGATTCTTCCCTGGTTAATCATTTTCTGACCACTGCTTACTAATCAGACCATACCTCCCTCCTTTAAACTTCAAATTGGTTGATTACAGTAGCTAAATATCTATGAGACGTATATCTACATTTTTGATTTTAACTATTTTTTTTAATTCTTAACCGATTCTTCCTAAAATTTCAAAAATAAAAACTTCCCTCGTAACTCTGAAATCCAATTTTCTTAGCCTAGCCTTTCCTAAAGTTCTAGTTCATCCTTTTATTAATTCATCTTCCATTTTTCTTCCAAATTTCCGCCTAACCATAGAATTATTCATATCAAAATTTAATAATATTTTTTACTTAATTTAACATTTTCCATCATCCACTTCAAAAGAAAAATATAATCAAATCATGCATAACTAAAGGTGTTTCCCAACAGAAAATTATCATGGTTTTCCCCTAGGTGTTTAGGGCCATACTTAATTTACCAACCTAACCATTTTCCATCCATTTTTACCATATTCAAATATACATAACAGCATCATAAAAGCCCTAAGGGCATGTTTGGTTTGATGGAATGGAGATGGATAAGGAGTTGGAATGTATAATTCCAGCGTTTGGATTGGTGGAAAGGCTATTCTGTGGAACGCTGCATTCCACTCTTTAACGGAAAGTTCATTCCTCCGCCTATACGTAGGAATATGATATTCCATCAACATTTTCCAGCCCAAAGACAATACGACCCCTGGGAGGAGAGACCATTCCGTGTGTGGGTTCCTTTCTTTTTTCTTTCTTCCCGTCTTTCTTTTTCGTGTTCCTTCTTCTGGGTCCATTTTATGCTCTTTCCCATCGCGTTCCTTTGGGTCCATTTTATGCCCTTTCCCATCTTCTTCTTGTCCTTCTGATTGGCTTTTTTCTTCTTCCACGTTCCATTTTGCTTTCATCCTTCTGCTGTCCACCCCTTCTGTTTTCCTTCGCGCCGTCCAACCGGTCTTCGTCCATCCTTCGCACCATCCAACCGGTCTTCGTCCATCCTTCGCACCATCCAACCATACTTCTCCTTCGCATTTTGTTTTGTCTTCTTCGCTTCCTTCTTCTGCGTTCCCCTGCTCTGCTTCTGCGTTCTCTCTTCTTCGCGTCCTTCTTCTGCTTTTGAGGAGTGATTACAATTCAGATCTTGATTCCAGAGATAAATGCGATGCTTGCAATATGATAATCGCTTGCATCTGGATTTGGAATCAGAGCTGCACGATCTAGGTTTGGCTCATGGAAGTGCCGCCTGCATCTGGAACTTCTGCTTTCATTTGATAATAAGAGCAAACGTATATAATATTTTTTATTTTATAATATAAATAAATAAATAAATATATATATATATATATATATATAAGTTAATAAATTTTTTATTATTTTTGTTTATTATATTGCTTTTTATAATTTTATTTTAAAGTAAATAATATTTTTAATGTAATTTAAATATTTTAAAAATATTTTATAAAAATAAACACCTAAAAGTAAAATAAAATAAAATTATTTAATTGATTTTAAAATGAAAATATAATTTTTTACATTTTTATTAATAAAAATATGAAAATATAATTTTTTTACAATTTTTTAAAAATAATAATTCTTTTATTTTATATTAAGGGTAATTTAGTCTTTTTACTTATTCTATCTTTCATTCCTTCCATTTTTTTCTATCACATACCAAACGAAGTAAATAAGATTCCATTCCCTTATCCATTCCCACTTCTTTTCTTTTTTCCATTCGATTCAAATTCATTCCACCGAACCAAATGGACCCTAAATGTTTGCCACCAATAGCTATATTTATGCAGAACTTTCCATACCAACCGAAGTATTCAAAACATCCATCACATGCAAGATTGATGAGATTTGTCGTGATCTACCAAAAATATTACCGAACCCCTATAATGTAGTATAGGGTAACTCCGGATCGTCTCTCAAGGAATGCTAATGTTAAATGATAGTTTCAAGACCTAACGGGGGGGGTTGAATTTTATCACAATCAACTAGATCACCATTGGAAAATTGGACAAAGATTATATTATCGAAAATGTAACCTCACTAGACGTTCTTCAAGAATTCGTTCGGTTTATCCTAGACTAAAAATGATCAATCAAGTTGCTGGTTGATTTTCAGTTATAATTGAAATCTCTGCATCATAACCTTCATCATTCAAAATTCGATAACAACATATATTACAAATTCATGCCATCACATACAACTTGTAATCTGTTATTTATCTGAAGATCAAATATCAACCAGTCTATTTCCTTTGTTTCATGCAATAGAATTAAGGTTTATCAATCAAAATTCTATCTCATACATCAAACTTGAATGGATAACAGAAATCTCTATATATTCATACAAGATTCGAAATATTTCAGAGAACAAAGAAGATGATGTAAACTTGATTACAATACAAACTGAATCTCAAAACCTAACCGAATCCAAGAGGAAGTCCAGCTGGTTACAAAGTTCTCTACTCTGCCATGGATGTCCAAGCTCTCTCCAGAGGATGAAGATGAAGATAGATGTGTGTATCAGAGTGGTAAGTGGTCTGAATTCCGAATTCCCCCCACTTAGACCAAAGGAAGGGAATCTTAATCATTAAAACCGACCAGGACAACATGTGACAGCTCTGCTTTCGGCTGCATGTGTTTCTCCAGCCTTGCACCACTAATTAGGGGTCCCAGATGCCTCTGGATGGCAAAGTGGTCTTCATATGAATTATTCCTCTACGTCATAGGGTTCCAGGGCCACCGAAATCATGCCAAACGGACATCTCGAACTCAGTTTATGGCCATCGCAACACCCAAAGGTCAGATTCTGTTTGTGCTGCCTATGTATTGGACTCTTGGTCCAATTCGGCCTATTGGACCTCCGAACTGGGTCTTGGGCTCTTCATGAAAGTTATGGGCATTTGTCTTAGCTTTCCTACAAGACCGAAATCAGAATTTTTGGTGGTTTCAAACTCCAAATATAACCGAAATACACAGACAGGTTCAAAAAGATGGAATTGCTGGAAAAAAATCTCAAAGACTAAAATAAATCTCAAATCATAAAACCTAGCTTAAGTGATAAAAATAAGTGTAGGAGAGGATGAAAACACTATACATGATGATCAAATAATATATAGAAATGATGTTTATCAAATTCCCCCACACTTTTCCTTTGCACGTCTCGGGCAAACTAAAATTCAAACAAACTAGAAAATAAAGGAAATAATCCAGGATTTACATTCCAACAACTTTCAAGAATGCAAAAGATAAGTGAGCAAGAAGAACGTTAAATGCTTTAAGGAATCAAGACATTCATGAATTTATTTCTTACACTTCCAACTAAAAAGCATGGTGATTTCAATTGAATTATGTGAACTAAGAATGATAGGTTCTTACATGATATACTCTCAATTCTCAAGTGTTTAAAAAGGAAGGTTTGTGTTTTCACTCAATACAACTCATGACAATTTGCACTACCATAGGCTTGCTTCTGTTCTAATCTCCACCAATTTTAAACACATGCATGCACAAATCAAAGGGAGTTTATTTAAAGTTGTAATGGGGCTAAGGAAAAGGAAGGGATGAAAAAGATAACATGGGTATGGAAATTAAAAACTAAAGAGAGCATGAGAACATTGGGAGATAAAATGAGCAATATGCACTAAAATCATCCAAAAATTTCTATACATCTTTGTTTCTTTGTTTTTTTTTTTTCTAAAAATTTTTTTTTTTTTTTTCACATTCAATTCTCTTGTTTTTTTTTTTTTTTTTTTTCTTTTTTTTTTTTTTTCATCTCTAAAATTCACATAGCCATTCATAACTCTAAAATTCACATAGCCAATTGATTTCAAAATTACAACTTCTTCTCCCCCACACTTGGATTTGTCTGTCTCAGACAAAGAACAACTCATCAAATGATCAACCAATGCTCTCTTACTCCCTAAGGTAAGGTAGAATCATGGTTTCATGCTTAAGGTTGGTAATGAGGGAATTGGAAATATTAGGGTCAAAGGGAAATTGTATTAGGTAGGCCATTTGGTTAACTAGCTAAATGTAAGAAAAGAAAGCCTTCTTTACATTCATGCATGCATGTGAAAATATAGTCTCAAAAAGAAGCAAAGCAAGTTCTAGAGTGTCAAACTTTATGAGTGTAATTCACACAAGAAAAGAATAGAGAATGACAATTGGCCCAAATGCTCACTAGGTATGCACTAACATGCTTAATCCATTTATTCAATGTCTATCACCAAACTTGCTAGTTAAGAGATGCAAGAAATGCATTTAGTCATGCTTTAGACCTCAAATTTTTAAAGTGCTCCAAGCTCACAACCTTTACAAATCTCAAGGCTATTGAAAATGCAAATAGAAAATGGCAACCAGAACAGAACAGAACAAGCTAAAATAGAAAATGCAAATAGAAAACAAATCTCCAAGCTAAATTTTTTTTTTTTTTTTTTTTTTTTTTTTAAACAGAAAAGAACAAGAATAAGAGAAAAAGAAATATTCAAGCATAAGTAAAATGAACTCCCTCAAGTTAGGGAAACAGCATCAACCAAAACCAACTCTTCAACTGAATTCTCTTTAGCTCCCTCATGAAATTGTTTGAGTCGGTGTCCGTTGACTTTGAAAGTCCGCCCTGTGGTCACATCTTGAATTTCAACTGCACCATAAGAAAATATATTAGTGACTAAAAATGGGCCCTCCCATCGGGATCTCAATTTGCCTGGCATAAACTTAAGGCGAGAGTTGTATAAGAGCACTTTCTCCCCTTCTTTGAATTCCTTTCTAAGGATTTGCTTGTCATGAAAGGACTTAGTCTTCTCTTTGTATATTCGGGAATTCTCATAGGCCTCTAATCGGAGTTCTTCTAATTCTTGAAGTTGCAATTTCCTTCCGACTCCAGATTGGTCTATGTCCAAGTTACAAGCCTTTACTGCCCAATAAGCCCGATGCTCTAGCTCCACTGGAAGATGACATGCCTTACCAAAGACAAGCCTATAGGGTGACATACCTATAGGTGTCTTATAGGCAGTCCTGTAAGCCCATAAAGCATCATCTAGCCTCTTACTCCAATCTTTTCTGTCTGGTCTCACTGTTTTCTCCAAAATTTGTTTAATCTCACGATTGGAGACCTCGGCTTGGCCATTTGTCTGAGGATGATAAGGAGTTGAGACTTTATGAAAGACACCATATTTACTTAACAATGTTTTCATGTGTCTATTGCAAAAGTGAGATCCTTGATCGCTAATTATTGCCCTGGGTATGCCGAACCTGCAAAAGATGTTTGATCTAACAAAATTCACAACAACATGAGAATCATCAGTTCTAGTGGGAATGGCCTCCACCCATTTGGAAACATAATCAACAGCCAATAAGATATAAACAAAGCCAAATGAGACAGGAAATGGACCCATGAAGTCAATTCCCCAAACATCAAAGATTTCACAAAACAGTAAAGGTTGTTGGGGCATTTCGTTCCTACGGGTTATATTTCCTGCTCGTTGACATTGTTCACAAGATTTACAAAATTCATAGGCATCATGAAATAAGGTAGGCCAATACAAACCAGAATCTAATACCTTCCTTGCAGTCCTCTGGGGACCAAAATGACCTCCACAAGCATAGGAATGACAAAAGGAAAGTACAGAATGAAACTCATAATTAGGTACACATCTTCTAATTATTTGGTCACTACAAAACCTCCACAAATACGGATCATCCCACACATAGTATTTAGCTTCACTCTTAAATTTATGCATCTGTGCACGTGCAAGATTTAAGGGCAACACATGTGCGACCAAATAATTTACAATATCAGCATACCATGGAAACTCACCATGCAGCTGTAGAAGCTGCTCATCTGGGAATGAATCTTGAATAGGAAGAGAATCAGACGCTCTCTCTATTCTGCTCAAATGGTCAGCAACCACATTTTCTGCTCCACTCCTATCTCTAATTTCTAGGTCAAATTCTTGTAGAAGGAGCATCCATCTAATTAACCTTGGTTTGGCATCAGGTTTCTTTAAGAGGAACTTGAGAGCTGCATGATCAGAAAAAATAATCACATGAGAACAAAGCAAGTATGATCTAAATTTATCTAATGCAAAAACAATTGCTAGAAGCTCTTTTTCTGTTGTGGTATAATTTGCTTGGGCAGAGTCAAGTGTCCTCGAGGCATAATAGATGACATATGGAGCTTTATCAACTCTCTGGGCAAGGACTGCTCCTACGGCATAGTTAGACGCATCACACATCAGTTCAAATGGAAGCGTCCAGTCAGGTGACTGGATGATGGGAGTTGAAGTGAGAGCCTTCTTAATATGGTCAAATGCGTCCTTGCATAATGAGTTGAAGATGAAGTCCACATCCTTTTGTAGCAAGCTGGATAATGGAAGGGCAATTTTGCTGAAGTCACGAATGAAGCGCCGGTAAAATCCTGCATGGCCAAGAAAGGAACGAACTTCCCGCACACTGGCAGGGTAAGGTAAAGCAGTAATAACATCAATCTTGGCTGGGTCTACCTCTATGCCCTTTTTAGAAATTATATGCCCTAAAACTATACCTTGTTCTACCATGAAATGGCATTTTTCAAAATTTAAAACAAGGTTAGTTGTAGTGCACCGATGTAATACCCTAGATAGACTATCCAAGCATTCATCAAAGGAAGAACCATATATGGTGAAATCATCCATGAATACCTCCATACAGTTCTCTAAAAAGTCAGAAAAGATACTCACCATGCAGCGTTGGAATGTGCCTGGAGCATTACAAAGACCGAATGGCATTCTCCTGTATGCAAAAGTGCCAAATGGGCACGTGAATGTGGTCTTCTCCTGGTCTTCTGGGGCTATATGTATCTGAAAGTACCCAGTATATCCATCCAGAAAACAGTAGTGTGATTTTCCTGCTAAACGCTCCAACATCTGATCAATGAAGGGAAGAGGGTAATGGTCTTTACGGGTGGCTTGATTAAGCTTTCTATAGTCAATACACACCCTCCAACTATTCTGAACTCGAGTAGGAATAAGTTCATTATGCTGGTTGGCTACCATTGTCACTCCTGATTTCTTTGGGACAACTTGCACTGGACTTACCCATTTGCTGTCTGAAATTGGATAGATTATACCCGCTTGTAGAAGCTTGGTTACTTCCTTTTTAACCACATCCAGAATCAATGGGTTCAGTCGCCTTTGTGGCTGCCGTACTGGTTTAGCATCCTCCTCAATCAAAATCCTATGCATGCAAGTGGAAGGGCTAATGCCAGGTATATCTGCAAGTGTCCACCCAATTGCCCTCTTGTGCTGTTTCAAGATGTTCAACAATTTTTCTTCTTGATCAAGTTCTAGGTTCTTAGCTATAATGACTGGCAGCTGTTCATTCTCTTCTAAAAATGCATATTTGAGATGCTCAGGAAGAGGCTTAAGCTCTAGTATGGGCGGCTGCACTATGGAAGGCAGTAACTTTGCTACTGGTGCATCTGCTGCATAAACTCCCGCATATTCAACATTTTCTAACAATAGCATAGAACCATCAACTTCTTTAGAATCTGTGACAAAGTCATCATTTTCTAAGAATGCATTGATTTCAGAACAAGCAGAACAAACAGCATCATTAACACAATTACAGCATAGGGAATCATCAAATAGAAACACATCAGGAAATTCAGAGGAGAAACTGTCATAGACCTCATCGACCAATTCATCAAGTATATCAATGCAGAAAAGAGAATGATCTTCCATGGGGTGTCTCATTGCATCAAAGATATTAAACTGCACAACATTATCACCAAACTCCATGGAGAGGGTTCCTGCATGCACATCTATCTTGGTCTTGGCAGTCTTGAGAAAAGGTCTCCCAAGAATGATTGGAGTTTTATTGAATGATGACTCTCCTTCCATATCTAGAATGTAGAAATCTGCAGGAAAGACTAATTCATTAACTTGGACCAGTACATCCTCAATTACTCCAGCAGGGTAAGCATTGCTTCTGTTGGCCAATTGAATCACCACTCCTGTTTGCTGTAACGGGCCAATTCCAAGTGACTGAAATACAGAGTGTGGCATCACATTTATTGAAGCTCCAAGGTCCAGCATAGCATCTTCAAAATTACAGTTTCCAATGACACAAGGTATAGTAAAAGTTCCAGGATCTTTGCACTTCTGAGGCATAGGTTGAATGAGGGCAGAAACATTTTGGCCCATACTAACTCTTTCATTTCCCTTCAGCTTCCTCTTGTGAGTACACAATTCCTTTAGAAACTTTGCATATTTTGGAATCTGCTTGATTGCCTCTAGCAGTGGAATGTTTATTTCCACTCTTCTGAATGTCTCCAGAAGTTCTTTTTCCTTCTCTGCCTCATCCAATTTTTTCGATTGCACTGCTCTCTGAGGGAAAGGCAGAGGTACAGCATGCTCATTCTGTTGCTGCAATGTTGTTTTTGAAGTAGAACCTTGGCCAGAACTGCTAGGTTCAGAGACTGATTTTTCTGGTGCAGCATATTTACTCTGATTGCTGTTAGAAGTTGGAATTGGAACTGCTGCATCTGGAATTACTTTGCCACCTCTGAGCATAATAGCACTCACGTTCCCTTTTGGATTGGGTATGGTCTGTGAAGGAAGCTGTCCAGAACCTTGTGCTTGCAGCTGACTCATTGTTGATGCTAATTGTCCAATTTGAGTTTCTAAGTTCTGGATGGTAGATTCTGTCCTTTGCTGGAACTGAATGTTATTTGTTGCCATTTGCTTGACCAAATCTTCCAATGATGACTGAGATGAAGTGGCTTCTGGACTTTGCTGAACAGAAGGCTGTTGGTACTGCGGCTTATTTGGATGCTGGTAAATTGGTCTACTTGGCTGCTGCATATTCTGTGGAAACTGTTGCCTTGCTGGTTGCTGATATTGCTGCTGTTGGTTCTGCTGCTGTGTGGAATTACCCCATTTAAAATTCGGATGGTCTCTCCAACCAGGGTTATATGTACTGGAGAAAGGGTCATGCCTTGGCTGCTGATTGGATTGGTAGTATTGTGGCCTGTTGGGAAACACATTAGCCGCTGCTGCTGCTGCTTGGTTGGAAAGTACAGCAACATCTTCTTGAAGGGTAGGGCACACTTCAGTGGAATGGGAGGAACAAGCACAAATGCCACAGACTCGAACTGGTTGTTCTGGTTGTGCAGCTGGTCGTTGATGTTGACCCATTGCCAATTGCCTAACAAGGGAGGTCAACTCATCTAATCTGTGCTCCACACGATGCTGATCTGCATATGATACTTGTGCTTCATTGACTCCTCCTCTGGCAGGTGCCATTCTGGTACCAAACTGTTGAGAGTTGGCAGCCATGTTAGCTATGAGCTCCCTAGCTGCAGCAGGAGTTTTATTCACCAATGCCCCTCCACTGGCTGCATCTATCATATTTCTATCCATGGGAAATAATCCCTCATAGAAATACTGGATGAGTAATTGGTCACTGATCTGATGATGCGGACAGCTAGCACATAACTTTTTGAATCTCTCCCAGTACTCGTATAGTGTCTCTCCTGCCAATTGCCGAATACCACAAATCTCCTTCCGGATGGAGGCAGTCCTAGAGGCAGGGAAGAACTTCTCCAAGAATGTTTGTTTCATGTCATTCCAGCAAGTGATGGAGCCTGATGGGAGATAGTACAACCAGTCCTTGGCCACATCAGCTAAAGAGAATGGGAATGCCCTGAGCTTGATGTGCTCTTCAGAGATGCCTTGCGGTTTCATGGTTGAGCACACCACATGAAACTCCTTCAAGTGCCTATGAGGATCCTCACCTGCAAGACCATGAAATCTTGGCAACAAGTGTATTAATCCAGACTTAAGCTCTAAATCAGCATCTAACTCAGGATATTGAATGCACAAAGGTTGGTATGTTACATCTGGTGCAGCAAGTTCTTTGAGGGTTCTAGTATTATTATTGTTAGCCATATCAACTATGGGATTAACAAGACTACTAACACTAACAGATATGTCAAACAATCTTCTCCTAGATCTCTGCAAGGTATGAAAAGTCCTATCAATCTCAGGATCAAGCTCACACAATTCACCACTAGAGGACCTAGTCATACACTAAACAAGATGCAATGTACCAAGACACACCACACATGGAAACACACTAAAACACAAAAGAACAACTAAACATAACAAGACAGAACCAGTCAAGGTGTGATCAACACAAGATGCAAATTGGATTAAAATGCAACACAAAAATAAAATGATAAATACTAAAAAAATTCAAAAACAGGTGTAAACGGTCGAATTTGGCCAAGATAGGGTGGTGCTGATGGCGAAGCGATCAGTTATGTGTAAAACACCATTTGGAATCAACCCACCAAATTTCAGATCAATCCGAGATAAAAATTTTTAGGAACAGTAAAATCAGCAAACACTATTCCGGCCAATTCTAAGGAAGAAGGAAAAACAAAGACAATAATGAAAAATCAAGAGAAATGGGAAGACAAACACATATAAGTGACAACTATTTATACAAAAGTCTTGAAATTATTAAGTAACATCCACATTCCCCGGCAGCGGCGCCAAATTTTTGATGAGATTTGTCGTGATCTACCAAAAATATTACCGAACCCCTATAATGTAGTATAGGGTAACTCCGGATCGTCTCTCAAGGAATGCTAATGTTAAATGATAGTTTCAAGACCTAACGGGGGGGGGGTTGAATTTTATCACAATCAACTAGATCACCATTGGAAAATTGGACAAAGATTATATTATCGAAAATGTAACCTCACTAGACGTTCTTCAAGAATTCGTTCGGTTTATCCTAGACTAAAAATGATCAATCAAGTTGCTGGTTGATTTTCAGTTATAATTGAAATCTCTGCATCATAACCTTCATCATTCAAAATTCGATAACAACATATATTACAAATTCATGCCATCACATACAACTTGTAATCTGTTATTTATCTGAAGATCAAATATCAACCAGTCTATTTCCTTTGTTTCATGCAATAGAATTAAGGTTTATCAATCAAAATTCTATCTCATACATCAAACTTGAATGGATAACAGAAATCTCTATATATTCATACAAGATTCGAAATATTTCAGAGAACAAAGAAGATGATGTAAACTTGATTACAATACAAACTGAATCTCAAAACCTAACCGAATCCAAGAGGAAGTCCAGCTGGTTACAAAGTTCTCTACTCTGCCATGGATGTCCAAGCTCTCTCCAGAGGATGAAGATGAAGATAGATGTGTGTATCAGAGTGGTAAGTGGTCTGAATTCCGAATTCCCCCCACTTAGACCAAAGGAAGGGAATCTTAATCATTAAAACCGACCAGGACAACATGTGACAGCTCTGCTTTCGGCTGCATGTGTTTCTCCAGCCTTGCACCACTAATTAGGGGTCCCAGATGCCTCTGGATGGCAAAGTGGTCTTCATATGAATTATTCCTCTACGTCATAGGGTTCCAGGGCCACCGAAATCATGCCAAACGGACATCTCGAACTCAGTTTATGGCCATCGCAACACCCAAAGGTCAGATTCTGTTTGTGCTGCCTATGTATTGGACTCTTGGTCCAATTCGGCCTATTGGACCTCCGAACTGGGTCTTGGGCTCTTCATGAAAGTTATGGGCATTTGTCTTAGCTTTCCTACAAGACCGAAATCAGAATTTTTGGTGGTTTCAAACTCCAAATATAACCGAAATACACAGACAGGTTCAAAAAGATGGAATTGCTGGAAAAAAATCTCAAAGACTAAAATAAATCTCAAATCATAAAACCTAGCTTAAGTGATAAAAATAAGTGTAGGAGAGGATGAAAACACTATACATGATGATCAAATAATATATAGAAATGATGTTTATCAAAGATCAACATGTAACATGATATAGAACATCCATAGTCAATCATCAAAGTAGAAAATATTATAAATTTAATCAAAGTTCTAAGATTAAAATCCTATATAAATGTTACAAATTTCAAAGCTTTTCTTCAAAAAGAAATATTGTTAAACTTATCTAAAAATCTCCCTAATTCACTTAGTGAATTTTTTTTCTTGTTTCCTCTTGAAGGAAGTAGCAAGATTCCTCTCTTCCCTTAACTTTTCTAGCAGCTTAAATAAGAGAAGGAAGTTGAGTTTTGAACCCCAATGATGAAGAGAAAATATGGATTCAAGTGAAGTTAAGCTAACTTACCTTGATTAGTTAGTCCTCTAGACTTCTCCTTTGTCTTCCTTTCTCTCATTTCCTCACTCTACCTTGCTTCTATTTTTCCTCTCCCTCACTTGGATGAAATTTTAATACTATAAGTGTGGGTTTTGCTTAAATAAACTATCAAGTGGTTCACCTCTCATAATCATGGTTCTACCTTATCACAATTAGGATGCACTTGGTTATTTTTTGGGGAAAGACAACTCATGTTCTTGTCTTCCTCTCCCTTAGTCAAGATATGTATAGCAAAAGGAGATTTGTATTTTGAAAATCATGATAAAATGTTCTTAAGACAAGGGACAAGGTCCCTTTGATTTAGGGATTCTTTTGTCTCACTCAAGTATGATAGGTTTGCCTTTTTAGGTGGCAAATTTCTAGCCCTTGAGTCTCCCTTGCTTGGCTAAAATTATTTGTGTAGGATTAGGATGTTTTGTTATAGTACCATGTATTATTACCTACTTGCTAAAATTATGAATGTATGATATAGATGTTTTGTCCTAATGTCATGTGACCTAATTTTGATTATTATTACACTACTATCTCTTCACATGATTCTTATTTTTTCCTCTTGGATTTGGGCTCATTCTTGTCCATTTCCTTTGCTTTGACTGAGATTCTACCTTTCATGGTGGGCTTGGTCACATTTTCATGATTTTGGGCTATCGGTCTAACTTGTATATCTTAGTCCAAATCTATGTTTCATCTCTTGCTTGGGCTATCCAATTGGCTTGCTAGAAACTCATGTGAAGTGGAAAAAACTCTATATGAAGTGTCCATAGGTGAAAGCCCAATGTATGGGTGGAGATGTTAAACTTAGGAACTCTAGCTTTTGAATTAGGAAAAATTACCCTAATCCAATCTTCTTGAAATTTTAAGACCTTTACTTACTTTTCGAAAATTTATCTTCCTTACCCAAGAATTTCACCTATCTTTCGTATGCTATTTCTAATTTTTCTTATTAAATTTTCTCTCTTTACTTATTCCATTAATGTTAGAAAATTTTTCTATGCATACACATAAGGTGAAGAATTTCTAAGGCTTATATTTCCTTAAATATCTAAAAATTGTCTAATAAATTTTATTTCTTTAACTAAATATTCATGTACCTTTATTAATAAAAGAAACGAAATTGGGGATCTTACACAATGAGTAACTGTTTGACACTTTTCCATGATATAGCTCCTCCAACTAATATAAAGACATAACCTAAAGTGGATTTTATCTATTAAGGCACCCAGCAAAATCAGAGTCTAAATATCTAACAATCTCTAAATGGTCAGATCTGTGAGCATGAAATTCTTTGTTCTTTGTAGATATCGCATAACCCGTTTTGTTGCTTGCCAATGATCTATGCCTATGTTACTCAAATTTCTGCCCAACATTCCCACAATGTACGCAATATCTGAACACATACAAACTTGTGCATACATGAGACTTCTCATTGCTGAAGCATAAGGGAACCTCTCAATTTCTTTCTTCTCAAGCTCATTTCTCAGACATTGGAGCAAGCTAAATTTATCACCTTTTGCCACAGGTGCGTCATGTAACAACTTTTTTATATATTATTATTATACAGTATAGAGCTTACATACATGTCATTAATCAAAACATACGTACAACATATCAAGCACATAAAAATCTACATCTTATTTATTCTGGTTGACCAATTCCGGAGATACAGGTGGCGGGTGGTTGCACCTTCACCGGGATCTAGGTCAACTTGACCACAAACATTTTATTTGCTTCTGGGATCTTCCCAACATAAAGTACTCGATCCAACGTGCACTAAAAGCCAGAGCCATAGAAAAATCTGCATAACTAATTTTCTGAACATGATATGGAAATATAGTGAGAATTAAATCCCAGTAAGTTCAACAATAAATCATCATCAATATAGCTCATCACGTCATGGTCAGCTGTATAAACTACAGCAAACATCTTTGGTCACATGAATGCATTATATCTATGCACATGAGAATCGTACAATAATGACATGTATGACAGGATTAACTATTTCCAGAATATCATATGATGACTATCAATTTATTCTCATATCAAGCTACCCCAGTCAGGGTGACTATCAATTATTCCCATTTTCTTTACTTTGGTTAAAATTCTACCTTTCATAATGTGCTTGGTCACAGTTTCATGATTTTTGGGCTACCGGTCCAATTCCTATGTCCTAGTCCAAGTTTATGTTTTATTTCTTCATTGGGCTATCCTATTGGCTTGCTAAAAATTCATGTGAAGTAGAAAAACTCTATATAAAGTGTCCATAGGTGAAAGCCTAATTTATAGGTGGAGATACTAAACTTAGTAACTTTTGCTCTTAAATTAAGAAAAATTACCCTAATCCAATCTTCTTGAAATTTTAAGACATTTACTTACTTCACAAAAATTTATCTTCCTTGCCTAAGAATTTCACCTTTCTTTAGCATGCTTATTTCTAATATTTCCTCTTAGGTTTTCTTTCTTTACCTATTCCATTAGTATTAGAACATTTCTATGCATACACGTAAGGTGAAGAATTTCTAAGGATTATATTTCCTTAGATATCTAAAAATTGTTTAATAAATTTTATTTCCTTAATTAAATATTTATGTACCTTTATCAATAAAAGAAATGAAAATACTCTTGTACTTTTATTAATACATGAAACAAAATTAGGGATGTTACACGTCACCTAATGCACAACCACTCATGCCAAATCTACTTAACACCTTATCAATATAGGCCTTTTGTGATAGTCCAAGTATACCTCTTGAATGATCCTTATGCATCTGTATACCTAGGACAAAAGATACATCACCAAGATCCTTCATTTCAAAGTTACTGGATAGAAAAATCTTGGTTTCTTGCAATAGGGTAATATCACTGTTTGCCAGTAGAATATCATCGACATATAGCACTAGGATAATAAACTTGCTCCCATTGATCTTAAGAAATATGCACCAATCAACGGTGTTCTCTTTAAAACCAAATGAAGTTATCACTTGGTCAAATTTCTGATACCACCTACAAGATGCCTATTTTAAGCCATAAATGGACTTCTTAAACTTGCGTACAAATTGTTTTGAATCTTTAGATTCAAAGTTCTTCGATTGCACAATGTATATCGTTTCATCAATGTCACCATTGAGAAACACTGTCTTCACGTCTATTTGATGTAGCTCTAAATCATAATGAGCTATAAGGACCATGGTGATTCTAAATGAGTCTTTTGTTGAAACTGGTGAGAAAGTCCCTTTATAATCAATGCCTTACTTTTGAGTGAAACCTTTGGCAACTAGATGTGTTTTATAGCTTTCGACATTGCCTCTTGAATCCATTTTGGTCTTAAATATTGATTTGCAACCAATCAATTTTACACCTTCAGGAAACTCTTTAAGTCCCATACGCCATTGTCCATTGATTTTATCTCATCCTTCATGGCATTTATCCACTTTTAAAAGTTAGAACTTTATATGGCTGGATGGAAGTTAATTGGATCATCTTCCATCACTCCAATATCTACCTTATTCTTGGAGTTACACGACATAATCATCTAGAATTGTGTTTCTCCTGTTTCTGATGGATCTCCTTAATGGCACTTCCACTAGAAGTTTTTGAGGTGTTTCTTCATGAACAGGTGACAACTCATGTGTATCAATAATTCGTTGGTTCTCTGGATTTGCATCTTGAATAATGTTAAGAATCAATTCTTGAATATTTTTAGTTGCAATAATAAGAACATTAACATGTTTCTCTTCAAAATTGACTTTCATGAGTTTACACTCTCACTAAACATTCTCAATAAATTTAGCATTGCTCATTTCAAAAAAGGATATTGTAATAACCTTAAAAAAAAGAAAACCCTAAATAAATGAGAAACTGTAAATTAAAGAAAATTTTGAAGGTAAGTGAGGATTATGAAAAAAAAAGTACCATTGAAAATATGTTTATTTATCATATTGTTTGAGAAGTTATGAAGATAATATGAAGATTTAAGTTTTAGGGCTAAAATATAATTTCCTAAAAGTTGAGGGGTCAATGTGTAAATAACGAAAATTGCAAGGGCCTCCCTCAAAAATTGAATTTTTGTAGAATGGTCCCCTAGGATATTTTAGAGTCTCTACCGCACAAAGAAGCTAAAAATTCAGAAGCAGTCTCTCTGTCTCTGTCTCTGTCTGTCTCTCTCTCCCTATTTCTCTTTTTAAAACCCTAAAAGTTCTCTCTAGATTTTTAGCACTTTTGGACCTCAGATTTTGACACTACCACCGCCAATAGATTCAAAATGACAAGAATTGTAAATATGTCTGATTGATTTCTGGAGTTTTGGTCAAGGATTGGCTGAAAAGTGGAGGAGAAACCTTAGGAAGGTAAGTTCTAAGACGCCTACTTAAAGTTCTCAAATTGAAAATCTGACATTATAGATGGATTCAAGAGGTGGAAAAACCTTAGAATATGAAATTTTTTAGCCATTTGACAACTTTTTGTACGTTGTGAACAGTCAATCCGCCCCCGCATAAATAGTGATTCCGACGATGAATAGTAATTTCGATCGTGAACAGTCCCCCAGTTGACCAGCATTGACCAAGTTCTTGGAATCCAAATTTTGCGATTCTAGTGTCATTTCGTAGGTTTTCGAACCCTTTGGACTTATTTTTGAGGTCCAATTGATCAGATTTTCCTTGGAAAAATATATTTGAGGATATCCAACTTGGAACCTTGGTTTTATGAGTAGATAATTCTTTCTATGACTTACTCTATGCTCTTCTTAAACTTTAAATATATAATTGGTTATGTTTACATGTTATTTATATTTTTATATGTCTCTAAAATGGATTAAATTAACTGATTTGTTTACTATCTGGCTTGTAGTTCAAGAAGAGCATGGTTTTGAAAATAGATTTTTGAGCTTATTGAATATGTGATTCTAAATGTATTTTTCATCATATGGTAAAGGAAAAATTTTGTGCACATGGCATTGATATGTAAAGCTATAAAGTTGCATTGGAAAAATGCATGAATATGTGATACTGATTGAGAAGTTTTTGATAGAGGTATTGTACTGAGACTGAAAATTATGAATTATACTAAAACCTCTGAATGATATGGCATATATGCAAATATGATTTTTGTGGAGGAATCCTATTGGAAACACTATTTGCTAATAACAGGCGATGTTAGCCCTAGTGCACCTTAACACCTTTGCTAGCAGGGGTGGTGTTAGCCTCGTGTGACGGCCAACGTACGGGATATGATATATGAAAGAGAGTGGGTTGCCTCCTATTTAGGTGAGATGCCGACTATATGATATGTTATTTGCCTTCCCTTGCTGTGTGTTTAAGAAATTATCCATATTAGAGTCCTTTTGCGTGTCCTCTTGAATGGTGGTAGGGTAAACCTTGGCTGAGATGTTGAGTTTAGGAAAATCCTACACCACCAAAGTCCGAAAGGGCTTGAATGCCACAGACAAGATCCCTACTTCAGTTGTAATAAATATATAAAGACCTAGTGTGTATATTTGGTTATATTGGAAAAACTTGTAAACGTATGATATTATTAAAATATGTGATATACTTGGAGCATGTATGCAATAAAATAAGGGTGAAGTTATCGGCTACTTGTGACAATTGTGTTCCCTTATATTGAGAGCGTGACAAGTTGGTATCGAAGTATTAGGTTTTCTTGTGACTACCAGAGCAAAGGATTCTTTAGTAGGACCTTTAGTATGGATATGAGCTGAACATATTTATACTTTAGCTGCTGTTGAGGGATTATATAGGATTTCAATTTACTTTATATTCTAAGTTTGTTAAAGTTCCAAGTATAAGGCTGACTGAATATTATGGTATTTTAAAGAGGTATTTTGTTTTGTATAGCCTATGATGCCACCAAGAACAAGAGCAGTTGCTAGAGAAGCTGTATATCATGCACTCTTTATAGAAGAGTCTGCACAATCTATAATTCTAGTATAAAGAGGCCGTGGTAGAGGCTGATCTAGAGGAAGAGGCAGAGGCAAAGGGCGTGTACGGGGTACGAGAACCCCAAGACATGATGAACATGTCCATGTATCTGATAGAGTCCCTCAGAAAATAGTAGAACCCCCCTCAGGAGCCACATGATAGAACAACTGATATAATTGTTGGCATACACAGGAGCTTAGAGACATTGGCTAGATTTATAGTAGAATAAGGTAGGAGGTATGGCCAGTCGCCAGAAAAAGCTCCTGAAGCACAAGAATTGGAAATACCAGCTGAATGTAACAACTTTTTTATTTTATTTATTATTATACAATATAGAGTTCACATACACGTCATTAATCAAAATGTACGTATAACATTTCAAACACATAAATATCTGAATCTTATTTATTTTGGTTGACCAATTCCGGAGATACAGGTGCGGGTGGTTGCACCTTTACCGGGATCTGAGCCAACTCGCCCACAAACATTTTATTTAGGATCTACCCATCATAGAGTAACTCGATCCAACATGCACTAAAAGCCATAGCCATAGAAACATATGCATAACTAATTTTCTGAACATGACATGGAAATATAGTGAGATTTAAATCCCAGTAAGTTCAACAATAAATCATCATCAATGTAGCTCATCACGTCATGTTCATCTATATAAACTACAGCAAATATCTTTGGTCACATGAATGTACTTTATCTATGTACATGAGAATCGTATAGTAATGACATGTATGGCAAGATTGACTAATTTCAGAATATCATATGATGACTATCAATTTATTCTCAGATCAAGCTATCCCGGTCAGGGTGAGTATTTTCTACTCTCCGGTACGGGCTTTTCTCGCTCCGTCTGACATGGCACACTTTATCTTTCTTTTCTCATAATCATAACCATCGGTAGGGCATCCCCTATTGATGCACCACATGGATCGCCATGTGACCGTGCTTATTTCTTTTCTTTTTACAATAATAGCCAAAAATATGATTTCAATAACAAGCATGTTCATTATACTCACGTACCATAATGTTTCATCAAAATATTTTTATGTCAAAATTGCACACTTAGAATGGTAAGAAGTTCATGCATTAGCAATGACTATAGCATCTTCTAGTCATTTATTATTTTCATTTATAAGATTCTTCTTCTTTTTTAAATATTAATTTTATTCTTTTATTTTCTTGATGCAGGTTTTCATCCTATTTGACATTCTCTTACTAATTAGAGCATAACTCCCTCAATTTAACTCCGATTTAGGTGATCTTGGTGTCAATTTAAAGATACAACAATTATCTAAAACTAATATGATGAGTAGGTTAGCGAAAAATTAAGAAATCATAGTGATATTTCTCCCTCAAAGTACAGGTTATTTCTTCTCGGATAAGTTCTGACCTCTACCTACTAATCTGTCCATATCTCCCTAATGAGAATTCCAAATTGAATGATTCCAGTGGCTAAAATTCCATGACACATATAGCTATAATTTGTATGTGAATCATTTATTTTAATTCCCTATAAAAGGTTTCCATAATTTAAAACACAGAAGCTATCCTAACATATTCTTCCCTGATTATCCATTTTCTAACCTTTGCTTACTAATTAAACCATATCTACCTCATATGGAGTCTAAATTGAATGATTCCAGTGGCTAAAAATTCGAGAGATATAGAACTAAATTTGTTATGTTAACCATTTGTTTTAATTCCCTACAAAATATTCACAAAAAGTAAAACACAGAAGCTATCCTAACATATTCTTCACTGATTAACCATTTTTTGACCTTTGCTTACTAATCAGACCATATCTACCTCATATGGACTCTAAATTGAATTATTCCAGTGGCTAACAATCCGTGAGACATAGATCTACATTTTTTATGTTAACCATTGGTTTTATTTCCCTACATAATGTTCCCAGAAATTAAAACACAGAAGCTTAAAAGTTTGCCACCCATGGCCATACCTATGCAAAACTATCTACACCAGCTTAAGTATTCAAACATACATAATATGTAACATGATATAGCAACATCCATGACCAAATCATTAAATTTCTAAAATTAAAATCTCATATAAATATTACAAGTTTCAAAACTTTTCTTCAAAAAGAAATATTGTTAAATTTACTTGGAGCACTTAGTCCTATAGACTTCTCATTCCTCTTTCTTCCTTTCTTCCTCTCATTTCCTCGCTCTACCTTGCTTCTATCTTCACTCCCTCACTTGGACGAAATTCTAATACTATAAGGGTGGGTTTTGCTTATATAGACTATCAAATAATTCACATTTCATAATCATGGGTCTACCTTATCACAATTAGGATGCACTTGGTTGAATTTTTGGAAAATAAACAACTCATGTTCTTGTCTTCCTCTTCCTTAGTCTAGATATGCATAGGAAAATGAGATTTGTATTTTGAAAATTATGATAATATGTTCTTAAGATAAGGAACAAGGTCCCTTTGATTTAGGGATTCATTTCATTTTTCTTTTGTCTTAATCAATTATGATAGGTTTGCCTTTTTAGGTGGCAAATTTCTAGCCCTTGAATCTCCATTATTTTGTTGAAATTATTTGTGTGGGATATGAATGTTTTGTCCTAATGCCATGTATTATCATACCACTTGCTAAAATTATGAGTGTTGGCTATAGATGTTTTGTCCTAAAGCCTTGTATTATCATACCACTTGCTAAAATTATGAGTGTAGGATATAGATGTTTTGTCCTAAAGCCTTGTATTATCATACCACTTGCTAAATTTTTGGCTTAAAGCCATGTAACCTAATCTTTATTATATTATCACATGATTTATTTTATTTTATTTTTCCTCTTGGATTTGGGCTTATTCCTACCCATTTCCTTTGCTTTTGGATAAAATTCTACCTTTCTTGGAGGGCTTGGACTTATTTTCATAATTTTTGGGCTATCGGTCCAATTTCTATATCCTAGTCCAAGTCTATGTTTTATTTCTTGCTTAGGTTATCCAATGGTCTTGCTAGAAAGTTATGTGAAGTGAAAAAATTCTATATGAAGTGTCTATAGGTGAAAGCCCAATGTATGGGTGAATATGTTAAACTTAGTAACTCTAGTTCTTGATTTAGGAAAAATTACCCTAATCCAATGTTTTCTTGAAATTTTAAGACCTTTACTTGTTTCCAAAAATTTATCTACCTTACCCAAGAATTTCACCTTTCTTTAGTATATTTATTTCTAATTTTTCCTCTTAGGGTTTCTCTCTTTACCTATTCCATTAATGTTAGAACATTTCTATGCGTACACATAAGGTGAAGAATTTCTAAGGATTATATTTCCTTAGATATCTAATAATTGTCTAATAAATTTTATTTCCTTAATTAAATATTTATGTACCTTTATCAATAAAAGAAATGAAATCAGGGATGTTACTTTGAATACTTTTGTACTTTTATTAATTCATGAAATGAAATTAGGGATGTTACACTGAATAATAGGACTAGTCTATAGGGATTGAGGTAACATTACTGCAATTCCTAAAGCTGAAACCCCCAACTTTTTCTAGGTCAGATATTCAAGAAGACCCACAAATATTCATTAATTTTTTGGAATGAGTTCTCAGAGCTTTGGGTTGTTCCACTAGAAGATATGTTGAATTAGTGTCATTTAAATTATCAGATGTGGCCTAGGTTTGGTTTGAGACCCTAGTATAAGGAAAAATAGTTACCTTACCACCAGTGAAGTGTGATGAATTTAAGGAAGCATTTATAAATCATTTTCTACCAATGAGTGAAAGGGACAAGAGGGCCAGGAAATTTAAAGAATTTAGACAGACACCGAACATGACAATTTCTGAATATGACATCCGTTTTACCCGATTGTCTAGGTATGCACCATATCTGATTCCTAATAAAAAAGATAGAATTAAGAGATTTGTTTCAAGGTTGATATGTTCATTATTTAAATCAGTGGGTCCCCAAATGAACTAATTCTCAACTTATTTAGCGGCTGTGGATTGTGCAAGAATGATGGAAACACGAGAGTTAGCAGATATAGAAGGTCTAAAGAAAAGAAAAAGAGATCAAGATAGTAGTAATATCCAGACTAGTTATAATCCTAATGTAAGAGGATCAAGATTTCAGAATCCACAGCGTTTAACTCAAACAAGATCTAGTAGCTTCAACTAGATATCAGTCAATATCAATAAGCAAAGAATGATTTAAAGATATATGAGAGCCACTAGTCAAGAGGATTCAAGATCGATTCCAATATGTCCTATTTGTAGCAATTCTCATATTGGACAGTGTTGCAGAGAAACTTATGTATATTTTAAGTGTGGACAAGTAGGTCATTTGTTGAGAAATTATCTACAAATACAAAATTTGAGTCAAGCAACAGTACAACCAGCTTCACCCCCTGCATTTGTACCAGCATGACTAGTTAGAGCAGATTTTGTTCAAGTAAGTAGTGGTGGTATTGGTAGAGGATCAGGAAGTTGAGGTTGAGAATAAGCTTGAGTTTTTGCCTTGACACGACAGGATGCTCATGCCTCAAATGTAATGATGACAGGTACATTATCAGTATGTTCCCATAGAGCATATGTACTATTCAATCCTGGTTCTACTCATTATTATATATCACTCTGCTTTGTTAAGAAATTGGGTAGAGATCCTACTAGTTTACATTGTTCTTTTATGGTTGCTACTCCATTGAGAAAATTCTTATTGGTAAATGATGTGTATAAATCGTGTGAGATTTCGATAGAAGATAAGGAGACTCTTGTAGATTTAATAGTTCTAGATATGGTAGACTTTGATGTGATACTGGGAATGGATTAGTTGTCATCCTACCATGCCATTTTAAACTGTCTCCTTAAGGTGATTAAGTTTAATATTCTTGGACAATCTTCCTTATTGATACAAGGAGATTGTAGTGAGGTACCTAGTAATTTAATATTTGCTCTAACAGCTCATAAGCTATTACAAAAAGGATGTCAGGGATATTTAGCAGTGGTCAAAGATGTTAATATAAAGTACACCAATGTAAAACAGGTTTTAGTAGTTAGGAAATTTTTTGATGTGTTTCTTGAGGCATTGTCAGGGTTACCCTTAGAATGAGAAATTGAATTCGGTATTGATTTACTTTCGGCAACCTAACCAGTGTCTATACCTCTATATAGAATGACACCGAAAGAACTTAAAGAATCTAAAAATCAATTACAAGACTTGTTAGACAAGAGATTTATATGCCCTAGTACTTCTCCTTAGGGTGCTCCAGTCCTATTTGTGAAAAAAGATGGATTGTTACGGTTGTGTATTGATTACAGACAGTTGAATAAGGTGACAGTATATACTAAGTATTTATTACCTCATATAGATGATTTATTTGACCAGCTACAGGGTGTCCAATTTTTTTCAAAAATTGATTTGACATTTGAGTATTATCAATTGAGGATAAGGAAGAAGGACATTCCGAACACTGCTTTCAAGACTTGGTATGGGCACTATAAGTTCTTAATAATGCCATTTGGTTTAAAAAATGCCCCAGCTACATTCATGGATTTGATGAATAGAGTATTTAAACCTTTCTTGGATCAGTTTGTTATTGTATTCATAGATGATATCCTGGTATATTCAAGGAGTTCAGAGGAGTATGAGCGACATTTAAGGATAGCTTTGCAAACTCTAAGAGAACATCAGCTGTATGCTAAGTTTTCAAAATGTGAATTTTGACTTAGTAGTGTTACTTTCCATGACCATGTGGATACTGAGGATGGTATTCAAGTTTATCCTAAAAAGGTAGAAGCAGTGCAACAATGGCCATGCCTTACCATAATTACAGAGATCTGTAGTTTTCTTAGTTTAGCAAGCTATTACCGTAATAAATCCATTTTTTTTACATATATACATATACATACACACACACACACACACACACACACACACACACACACACATATATATATATATATATATATATATATATATATATATATATATATATATATATATATATATATATATATATATATATGTATGTATATATATTTAAATCCCATGAAGTCATTACCTCTTTACTTCTAACTATTTAACTCATAATAACATTCAATTAAATTAACCAAGCACAATTAAGGTTTATGGTATACCATTAATACTAATACAATTTTGAGTTCACATACACATCATAAATTAACAACATCTATACACAAATCAAACACATATATGTCGACATCTTATTCATCCATATTAATCAATTTTGGGGATACGGGTACGGGTAGTTGCACCTTCACCGAGATCTTAGCCAACTCAACTCAACATACGCTAAAAGCCGATCATAGAGAATATTTTCATATTTAGTCATCTGAACATGATATGAAAATATAGTGAGAATTAAATCCCAGTAGGTTCAACAATAAATCATAATTATCATTAATATAGATCATCATGTTATGTTCATCTGTATAAGCTACAACAAATATCTTAGGTTACATGAATATACTTTATCTATGCACATGAAAATCATACAGTAATGACATGTATGGCATGAATAAATATTTTTAGAATATCATATGATGGCTATTAACTTATTTTTATATCAAGTTACTCCGGTTAGGGTGAGTACTTTTTACTCTCCGGTACAGACTTTTCTCACTCCGTTCGACATGTCACACTTTTTCTTTCTTTTCTCATTAGTATAATCATAGCCGTTGGTAGGGCGTCCCCTATTGGATCACCACACATACCATCATGTGACCATGCTCATTTATTTTCTTTTCACATTATAGCCAAAAATATGATTTCAATAACAAGTATGTTTATTATACTCACATGCCATAATTTTTCATAAAAATATAATCATTACCAAAAATCATTGGTAATCGTGCCATCATATCATGATCATAACCATTTTCGAATATCACTTTATAAAATATTTTCATGTCAAAATTACACACTTAAGATGGTAAGGAGTTCATGCAATGGCAATGGTTAGGGCATACACTAGTTATTTATTATTTCCATTTATAATATTTCCGTGTTCTGTGACCTTTCTTCACTTATTCAACCATATCTCCCTTATATGAACTCTAATTGAGGTTATTCCAAAGCCTATAAAAACCTAAGACACTTATCTACAACTTTTATGTTTTTCATTTCTTTAGATTCCTTATGAATTATTTCTGTAAAATTGAAAACAAAAATGCTTACATTTACCATTGTGGATTTTAGACTAATTTTGATATGTACTCATTAATCAGCCCTATCTCTCTCATATGGACTCCAAATTATGTGATTTTAGAGCCTATAGATCCATGCGATATACATCTATATTTATTATGTTTAAAATTTCCTTTAATTCCCTACAAAGTTTGCCAAGAAATTCAAATACAGAAGCTTACTTAACTGATTCTTCCTTAGTTAGCTAGTTTCTGATCAATACTTACTAATTTGACCATATCTTTCTAATATGGATTCCAAATTGAATGATTCCAGTGTATAAACATTCTTGAGACATATAGATATATTTTTTATGTTAACTATTTATTTTAATTCCCCATAGATTTTTTCCAGAAATTCGAATACAATGGCTTACCTAACAAATTCTTCCCTGGTTAACCATTTCCTGACCAGTACTTACTAATCAGACCATATCTTTATCCTTTGAACTTCAAATTGGGTGATTTTAGTGGCTAAATATTTGTGAGACATATATTTACATTTTTTATGTTAACCATTTCTTTTAATTCCTATCCAATTCTTCTCAGAATTTCAAAAACAGAAGCTTCATTGGTTACTCCGAAATCCAGTTTTCATAGCCTAGCATTTCCTAAAGTTCAGTTCATCCTTTTATTAATTCATCTTCCATTTTTCTTCAAAATTTCCACCTAACCATAGAATTACTCATCTCAAAGTTTAATTATATTTCTTAATTAATTTAACATATTCCATAATCCACTTCAAAAGAAAAACAGAATGAAATCATGCATCACTAAGGGTGTTTCCCAACAGAAATTTCTCATGGTTTTCCCCTGAGTGTTTAAGGCCATACTTAATTTGCCAACCTAACTATCTTCCATCCATTTTTACCATATTCAAATATACATAATGTAACATCCCGTAATTTTTAAATATTTTCCTTATAAATTCTTCACCTTACATATATGCATAGAAATGTTCTAATATTAACGGAATAGGTAAAGAAAGAAAACCTAAGAGGAAATATTAGAAATAAACATGATAAAGAAATTTGAAATTCTTAGGTAAGGAAGATAAATTTTTGTGAATTAAAGGTCTTAAAATTTCAAGAAGGTTGGATTAGGGTAATTTTTCCTAATTTAAGAGTAAAAGTTACTAAGTTTAGTATCTCCACCCATAAATTAGGCTTTTACCTATGGACACTTCATATAGATTTTTTCCACTTCAAATAAGTTTCTAGCAAGCCCATTGGATAACCTAAGCAAGAAATAAAACATAGACTTGGACTAGGATATAGTAATTGGACCAATAGTTCAAAAATTATGAAAATGTGACTAAGCCCTCCAAGAAAGGTAGAATTTTATTCAAAGCAAAGAAAATGGGTAGGAATAAGCCCATAATAGGTAGTAATAAGCCCAAATCCAAGAGGAAAAATAAAATAAAATAAATTAGGTGATGATATAATAATGTAGTAATAATAAAGATTATGTTACATGGCATTAAGACAAAAATTTAGCAAGTGGTGTGATTCTACATTCATCATTTTGGCAAGTGGCATGATAATACAAGGCTTTAGGACAAAAACATCTATATCTTACACTCATAATTTTAGCAAGTGGTATGATAATACATGGCATTAGGACAAAACATTCCTATCCCACATAAATAATATCAACCAAATAATGGAGATTCAAGAGCTAGAAATTTGCCACCTAAAAAGGCAAAACTATCATACTTGTTTAAGACAAAAGAAAATGGAAATGAATCCCTAAATCAAAGGGACCTTGTCCCTTATCTTAAGAACATATCATCATAATTTTCAAAGTACAAATCTCCTTTTCCTATGCATATCTTGACTAAGGAAGAGGAAGACAAGAACATAAGTTGTTTGTTTTCCAAAAATTCAACAAAGTGTATCCTAATTGTGATAAGGTAGACCCATGATCATGAAAGGTGAATTATTTGGTGGTCTATATAAGAAAACCCACCCTTACAACATTAGAATTTCGTCCAAGTGAGGGAGAGGAAAAATATAAGCAAGGTAGAGTGAGGAAAGGAGAGGAAGAAAGGAAGAAAGAGGAAGGAGAAGTCTAGGGGACTAAGTTTTCCAGGTAAGTTTAACAATATTTCTTTTTGAAAAAAAATTTCGAAACTTATAATATTTATATGAGATTTTGATCTTAGAACTTTGATGATTGGTCATGGATGTTGCTATATCATGTTACATATTGATCTTGCATGTGTTATATGTTTGAATACTTAGGTTGGTGTAGATAATTCTGCATGGGTATGGCTATGGGTGATAGAATTTTAAGCTTCGGTGTTTTAATTTCTGGGAACCATTTATAAGGAATTAAAATAAATTGTTAACATAAGAATTAAAGATATATGTGTCACAGATTTTTAGCCACTGGAATCATTCAATTTGGAGTCCATATGAGGTAGATATGGTCCGATTAGTAATAAAAGGTCAGAAAATGGTTCATCAGGGAAGAATATGTTAGGACAACTTCTGTGTTTTAATTTCTGGGAACAATCTATAAGGAATTAATATAAATGGTTAACATATGAATTATAGATATATGTGTCACGGATTTTTAGCCATTGTAATCATTCAATTTATGAGTTTATATAAGGTAGATATGATCCGATTAGTAAACAAAGGTCAGAAAATGGTTAATCAGGGAAGAATATGTTAGGATAGCTTCGGTGTTTTAATTTCTGGGAAACTTCTATAAGGAATTAAAATAAAGTGTTAACATATGAATTATAGATATATGTATCATGGATTTGTAGCCACTGGAATCACGTAATTTGGAATTCTTATGAGGGAGATATGGACAGATTAGTAGGTAGAGATCAGAACCTACCCGAGAAGAAATAACCGGTACTTTGAGGGAGTAATATCACCAATATTTATTACTATTTTGCTAATATGATTAACATAATAGTTTTAGATAATTGTCTTAGCTTAGACACCAAGATCACCTCAATTGGAGTTAAAATGAGAGAGTTATGCTCTGATTAGTGAGCAAAGGGCACAGAACACGACTAGGCCGTGTTCTAGGTGCTTCAAGCATGGGTTAGCCGTGTTCGGGGCTGTTTTTGAGTACATTTGAAGTATTTTTAAAGCATGGCTGTGTCCTGGAACATGGCTAGACCATGTTGGAAGCTGGTGAAGCATATTTTCAACATTTTTCTACCCTAGATGAACCTCTTTAACTATAGGGTAATATTAGAAATCAAATTGGAGGAAAATGCTTTATAAATTTGTAAGAACATGTATTAGAAATGATATAAATAAGAAGAAATTGACTAAAGGCCAAGCATAAAGAAAATGAAGAGATGAAATTAATATTTTAAAAAGAAGACGAATCATATAAATGAAAATAATAAATGACTAGTGTATGCCATAGCCATTGCCATTGTATGAACTTCTTACCATCTTAAGTGTGACATTCTGACATGGAAATATTTTACAAAGTGATATTTGAAATGGTTATGTTCATGGCATGATTACCAATGATTTTTGGTAATAGTTATATTTTGATGAACATACTTATTATTGAAAGCATATTTTTGGCTATCATTGTGAAAAGAAAAGAAATGAGCACGGTCACATGGCAATCCGTGTGGTGCACCAGTAGGGGACGCCCTACCAACGGTTATGATCATGTTAATGAGAAAAGAAAGAGAAAATGGGCCATGTCGGACGGAGCGAGAAAAGCCCGTACCGGAGAGTAGAGGATACTCACCCTGACCGAGGTAGCTTGAAATGAGAATAAGTTGATGGCCATCATATGATATTTTGAAAATAGTTAATCCTGTCATACATATCATTACTGTATGATTCTTATGTGCATAGATATAATGCATTCATGTGACCAAAGATATTTTCTGTAGTTTATACAACTGAACATGACGTGATGAGCTATATTGATGATGATTTATTGTTGAACTTACTGGGATTTAATTCTCACTATATTTCCATATCATGTTCAGAAAATTAGTTATGCAGCTTTTTCTATGGCTCTGGCTTTTAGTGCACATTGGATCGAGTTACTTTATGTTGGGCAGATCTCAGAATCAAATAAAATGTTTGTGGTCAAGTTGGCTCTAATCCCGGTGAAGGTGCAACCACCCGCACCTGTATCTCCAGAATTGGTCAACCAAAATAAACAAGATGTAAATATCTATGTGTTTGATATGTTGCATGTACGTTTTGATTAATGACGTGTATGTGAACTCAATATTGTATAATAATAAAGAGAAAAAAAAAGGTTGTTACACATAACAGCAGCATAAAAGCTCTAAATGTTTGCCACCCATAGCCATATCTATGCAGAACTTTCCATACCAACCGAAATATTCAAAACATCCATCACATGCAAGATCAACATGTAACATGATATAGCAACATTCATGGTCAATAATCAAAGTAGCAAATATTATAAATTTCATCAAAGTTCTAAGATCAAAATCTCATATAAATGTTACAAATGTGAAAAATTTTCTTTAAAAAGAGATATTGTTAAACCCACCTAAAAATTTCCCTAGCTCACTTAGTGAATTCTTTTTCTTGTTTCCTCTTGAAAGAAGTAGCAAGATTTCTCTCTTCCCTTAGCTTTTCTAGTATCTTAAATAAGAGAAGGATGTTGAGTTTTGAACCCCAAGGATGAAGAGAAAAGATGGATTCAAGTGGAGATTAAGCTAACTTACCTTGAATACTTAGTTCTCTAGACTTCTCCTTCTTCTTCCTTCCTCTCTTCTCCTCTCTTTCTCTTATTTCCTCACTCTACCTTGCTTGTATTTTTCCTCTCCCTCACTTGGACGAAATTATAATGTTATAAGGGTGGGTTTTGCTTAAATAAAATATCAAGTGGTTCACCTCTCATAATCATGTTTCTAACTTATCGCAATTAGGATGCATTTGGTTGTTTTTAGGGAAAGACAACTCATGTTCTTGTCTTCCTCTCCCTTAGTCAAGATATGCATAGCAAAAGGAGATTTGTATTTTCAAAATAATGATAAAATGTTCTTAAGACAAGGGACAAGGTCCCTTTGATTTAGGGATTCATTTCTTTTTTCTTTTGTCTCACTCAAGTATGATAGGTTTGCCTTTCTAGGTGGAAAATTTTTAGCCCTTAAGTCTCCCTTGCTTGGCTAAAATTATTTGTGTAGGATAATGATGTTTTGTCATAATACCATGTATTATTACCTACTTGCTGAAATTATAAATGTAGGATGTAGATATTTTATCCTAATACCATGTATTATTACCATCTTGTTGAAATTATAAATGTAAGATATAGATGTTTTTTCCTAATTCCATGTAACCTAATCCTAATTATTATTACACTATTATCTCCTCACATGATTTATATTTTTCCCTCTTGGATTTGGGCTCATTCTTGTCCATTTCCTTTGCTTTGGCTGAGATTCTACCTTTCATGGTGGGCTTGGTCACATTTTCATGATTTTGGTCTATTGTTGTGTCTATTTTATAAATATCTGCAAGTGCATGGCGTAGCTATAGCTAGTCCAGCAAGTACGGGTCGTATGCAACAGAGAACAATGTCAATTACTAGAATTATACGAAGTATGCTATCTAAATCGATGTGATTCGATAGAGAGTTTGTCACAATTAAGTAAATTAAGAATTCAATTAATAAAGCCTAGGGTTAGGGTTCACCACACTTATGATATTCAACATCCAACTTGTACCTCTAATTACAGTTATCTAGTAATTGGGGATGGTTTAGCCTTAATTAATTAGCAACCTCTTTCAAACATTACTAATCGCACCTAGGTTGATCCAATTGCCTACTTTCGTGGTTCTTAGTTCAACCTAGGTCTATTGAGCTCTATGCTAACCATGAAAGTCAATTAATCGATTTTCTCTTGCCCACTAATTGATTCATTCCTAGAGAATCTTAAACTACTTTCGTGATTAAGATATCCTTAATTAACTATTAAGTTCGGGTTTTTTCTTTCACCTTTCGGTTCATCAATTAAATACCTAAGACGTGATAGATTGGTGATCAGGCATTCTACCAACTCTTATTCATGCATATAATAGTTAATCCTAATTAATTCAGAAGTGATCACACTTAGGGTTCCAACATTCAGCTCAACAACATAGTATCATCATATTATAAGTGGGTTGACCGAAACCCTAGATCAAATCTACTCACACATCATATAAACAGAAACCAAATTCATATCTATTAAGTAAACCATTCAAGTTCAGTACAATCTAAGGAGAAGGAGTAGAAGTAGAAGTAGAGAATTTAAGTAGAAAGATGTAACCTGGTTTGCAGAAAAGTAAAGATGAAATACAACCTTCAAATGCTATAAATTCTACTCTAGAACATAAAATCAACAATGATTCAAGTAAAAACCTAATCCAAGGGTGTTTTCTAAGCCTAAAAACTAAGTCTAAGATGTCTCTCCAGGTCTGAATGTGTTCCTCTGCGTTTCCCTATGCATCTGTACCAACTTGGCTGCTCAAAACCCTAAAAATCATGTGCTTTACAGACATGAAGCAGGGCCATGCTTCATGACATGGCTTGGCGGTGCTTCGGGCTAGATTCTGGGAATTTTCTGCATCTTTCGCATAGAGCACGGCCTGGCCGTGTTGGGGGTTGCCATGCTCCTTTCTTGCCAATTTTTGGTGTGTTGCCTCCTTGCTTCCTCCTTAGCATATTCTAAGTCTATATGGCTCCTCTAATGATTGTTTTCCCTTGCTTTTTGGTCTATTTTGCTCTCCTACAAACATAAAACAAACCAAAGCAGTATCTAAAGCAAAATATAACTAAAAGCAAAGAAATAACCACAAGTTTACTATAAATTAGGGGATAAAATATAACCACTAAACACTCAAATTTCCCCTTTATCAACTACCCCATGCTTAAACCTTTGCTTGTCCTTAAGCAAATAACATATCATATTAGAAGGAAGGGGGAATATGCAATCAAATTCCAGAAGATAGAAAAATGCAATACAGGTAATTTTTCACTCAATCAGTGTGCACACAATAGATATATGAATAGACATTTATCAGATAGTCTCTATTCTTCTAAAACTAAACCAAAATTCTCCGATTATATATCTGCTTTTATTGGTACCATTGAATGTATGCATCTAATTGATTTTCTAACACTCAAGTAGGCCACCTTATCCTTTAGATCTCCTTATGTTGCCTTACCCTTATTTCTATTTTTCTCACTCAAATTTTTTTAATTCTCATAATTTCTTTTTCCTTTTTTGTTGTCTATTTCATTCATCATCATTTTTTTTCTTTTATAGAAATATGCCGTGAGTGCATTTTATGCTCCATTTCACTAGGATGAAAGCAGTTAGGTACTCATACTAGGGCCTTTTTGGTGCCTTGAAAGGATACCTAGAGTGAAAATTTTTTGGATGTTATATTCCCTCATTTTTCACCTCTCCTAGCTTTCACACTCTCATAGTTTTAAAAATAAATAAAGGCATACAATTCACAGCACAGTAGGGGAGATATTTTTCAAAAAATTAGAGGTTTAATGCTAGAAGAGAGAGACTAAAATTTAAATTACCTATTTCATATCCTATTGTGCATCACATGTTCATAAGCTAAAATCAACCTCTATTACATCAATCAATCTCTAAAATAGTAAACTATGTGATTTTACAGTGTAACATGAGATATTCAGCCAATAATAACTAATAAGAGAAAACCACAAGCCTAAATTTACTCCCCCATGCTTAAACTTGATATTGTCATCAATGTCAGTAATAACTGAAAGTACAGGAAAATGGAGAAATAACTTACTTGCTTAATGGTCTTCTGAAAGAGGTGGAGGTGGGTTCTTGCTGAAGTGCCAATTGTACCATGCTTTCATCCGCAACAGGTAGGTCAGATTTAGGCAGTGCAACATTTTGAAATTGGAGCTTAAAGCATGGTTAATAGGTTTCAAAATTAAGGAGCATGGAATTTTCAATTCAGTTCAAGGCAAATAGAAAATATAGGGTAAGTCAATTTTCATCATGCAAAGTATCTACTCTCGATGAGATTTACCCAGCTAATCATAAATTGAAGTAGATAAATTACAGCCAAATTTAATGCCAATTTATATCTTAGCTAGCAAGGTGCAAGTTAGAATCAAAGCAATCTAGGAGTAATGTACTAATCAGAGAAAGAATCAACTTAGGCAATGCAAAAATCAGAAACCAATAAAAACTATTCAGCAACCTATAAACTTAAAGGTCAATTTCAAATTCCAAATCAGTATAGATGGATTGATCATTTCAAAATTCAGTTCAAATTTCAATTGTAAGAAATATATAAATTCATAAGTAAATGCAATGTGTAAGATAATCTTCAAGCAAAGGATTACTAACAAAGCCAATGAACTCAGCAGGTTAATTTCAATTTCTGCCAGCTTTTTTTCTACCTGGAGCACGGCTTACCTATGCTTGGCGCTGGAATTTAGAATTGCCTGGAAAAAGCCCGTGTTGAGCAACTCGGCCAAGGTGTGCTTGAACTGGGTTTAGAGCACAGCCATGTTCTAGGACACGGCTAGCCGTGCTTGCGGCTGGAATTCCAAAATTTCCAAATTTTTCCCGTGTTGACCAACATGGGGAGGGAGTGCTGGGGCTGGTCATGGGGCACGACCGTGTCCTGTGACACGGCCTGCTCGTGTTGGATGTTGGATCCTTCAATTCTTCAAAAATTTCTATAGTTTTTTTATCCCTTTTAATTTCCTTTGATTTCCATCCTTTAATTCAACCTTGGGCACATGAGAATTTATCTATAAAACATATGGAAACACTCATTAAACTTATAAGCTAAGAAATCAACTAAAATTTAAAGATAAAAACAAAACCAAAAGCAAGAAAATAAAACCAAAAACAATGAAACAAAACAAAAAGAAACTAAAAAATAATAATTAAAATGTGGGTTGCCTCCCACAAAGCGTTTGTTTTAATTCATTAGCTTGACTTCTTTTCATACTTTCCACTCAAGGAGGCTTGAAGAAAGTTTGAATAACTCTCTTTGTTATCCATTGCTTCTTAGTATAGTGCTTGGAATGTTGCCCATTAACCTTCAAGGATCTTTTTGGCTTATTCTTTTCCTCCTTAGCTCTATTGAGGTTGAGAGGAGGTGGCTTAGGTTCTACTTTTGAAACTTGGATTACCTCCTCAATAGCCTTCTTTTCTTCCCCCTATTTGACACAAACACAAGAAATTTCCACAGAGCATAACTCATGTGGGTTAGAAGGAGGAAAAGTTATGGCATTATCATTCATAATTGGTTTAGGAAAACCAATCATACAGCAAGATTCATTTAGAGAAGGATGGTTCATTGTATCATTTAAATTAAATTCAACTTTTTCATCCCCAACATTCAAAGAAAGTTTTCCATCTCTCACATTTATATTGGCACCAACTGTAGCTAGGAAATGCCTTCCAAGAATGATGGGGATTTTGTCATCTTCCTGCATATCTAAAATAACAAAATCAATAGGTATGAAAAATTTACCTACCTTTAGAGGAACATCCTCTAATATACCTATCGGATGAGTAACGGATTGGTTCGCTAACTGAAGGGAGATAGTAGTAGGCTTTAAATCACCCATCTAGAGCTTCTTGCATATGGATAATGGCATAAGACTCACACTTGCTCCAAGATCACATAAGGCTCTAGTGATTTGTACATCTCCAATGGAACAAGGTATAGAGAAGCTTCCAGGGTCCTTAAGTTTAGGCGTCAATTTATTCTGGATCAATGCACTACACTCTTCAGTTAATGCCACTGTGGCATACTCCTCAATCTTCCTCTTGTTAGAGAGGATTTCCTTTAGAAATTTAGCATAAGAAGGCATCTGAGAGACAACTTCCAAGAATGGAATATTCATGTGCAACTTTTTCAGCACATCAAGGAATTTTCCATATTGCTTTTCTAATTTGGCTTTAGCTAGTCTCTGAGGGAAAGGAACCGGTGGCTTGTATGGTTCAGGAGCCACATATTTAAGCTCTTCTTCTTCTTTCCTTTCACTAACTTGCTCTTCTTCTTCAATTGCTTTTTCTAGTATATCTCTCAATTCTTCCTCCTTATCTTCCTCTTTTTCCATTGAGTCACCCAATTGCTTACCACTTCTCAAAGTGATAGCCTTGCAATGTTCTCTTGGATTCTCAGGCTGGCCAGGGAATTTTCCAAAGTTTCTATTTGAAGAAATCGCTTGCTGTGCTATCTAAGTTTCTAGCATTTTATTATGTGTAGCAAGTGAGTCAACTTTAGAAGCTAAATCCTTTATAGCCTCATTCATTGAATGATTCTGGGCTCTAAATTCTTCATTATGTTTACTCTGTATGGAGATGAAATTCTCCATTAGAGCCTCCAAATTTGACTTTAGTTGAGGAGGAGGATTGAATTGCCTCTGATTTTGAAACCCAGGAGGTTGCTTAAAATTATTATGAGGCTGCTGATTTTCTTTCGGCTTGTATGAGCGATTTGGGTGATTTCTCCAGCCTGGATTATAGGTATTGCTGTAAGGATTGTTTCTTTGGTTGTTCACAAAATTTACCTGCTCACAATCCTGAAGTGCAGAGTTTCTAAGATGGTATTCATTGGCCACATGACCAACACCTCCACAAATCTCACATGAAGAAGATGATGAAGAGGAACCAACAGCGTTAATGCTTAACTTATCTAATTTCTGAAATAAGGCATCAACTTTAGAAGTTAGATGATTAAATGCATCAACTTCATACATACCTGATGGTTTCCTTGGCTGCTTGTCACTAGACTAAGAGTAGTGGTTTTGAGCCATATCTTCAATCAGTTCATAGGCCTCATCTACCATTTTATTCATCAAAGCTCCACCAGCTGCAGCATCCACAGACATACGGGTGCTGTAGATTTGTCCATTGTAGAATGTATGGACTATGAGCCACTTCTCCAACCCATGGTGTGGGCATATTCTGAGGAGCTCTTTAAATCTCTCCCAAGCCTCATATAGTGACTCCCTATCTTTCTGAGCAAAGGTAGTTATTTGATTCCTAAGATGGGCTATCTTACTTGGTGGGAAGTATTTGGCCAAGAAAGCTTGAGAAAGCTGCTGCCAAGTGGTGATGGACCCTGATGGAAGAGAGTGAAACCATGCACGGGCTCCTTGTCCCTCAAAGAGAATGGGAACAACCTCAGTCTAATGGCATCAGAAGATACTCCATTCAGCTTCAGGGTGTCCTAATATTTTAGAAATACTGATAAGTGGAGATTAGGGTCTTCAGTAGGTGACCCTCCAAATTGATTCTGCTAAACTATCTGCAAAAGAGAAGGCTTCAGCTCAAAGTTGTTAGCCTCAACAACTGGTCTTACGATACTCAGATTTAGGCCATGAGTATCCGGGGCAATAAAATCCTTAAGAGATCGATTATCTCTCTCCGCCATGGTAGGTGTAGAATTTTCTTGTTGTTGTCTTCTTCTTATCCTTCATAGTGTGCGTTCAATTTCTGGATCAAATTCAGCAACGAACTCACGTTCTCTTCGCATAAAAGAGAAACACACCTATAAAGGAAGAAAAGAGGCAAAAATCAGCAAGATAAAATTATACAGAAAAAATTAAAACAAAGTGATCTAATATAGCTATTTCCCCGGCAATGGTGCCAAAAACTTGTTGTGTCTATTTTATAATTAACCGCAAGCGTACGGCGTAGCTGTAGCTAGTCTGGCGAGTACGGGTCGTATCCCACAGAGAACAGTGTCAATTACTAGAATTATACGAAGTATGCTATCTAAATCGATGTGATTCGATAGAGTTTGTCACAATTAAGTAAATTAAGAATTCAATTAACAAAGCCTAGGGTTAGGGTTCACCACACTTATGATATTCAACATCCAACTTGTACCTCTAATTGAAATTATCTTGTAATTGGGGATGGTTTAGTCTTAATTAATTAACAACATCTTCCAAGCATTATTAATTTCACCTAGGTTGATCCAATTGCCTACTTTCATGGTTCTTAGTTCAACTTAGGTCCATTGAGCTCTATGCTAACCATGGAAGTCAATTAATCGGTTTTCTCTTGCCCACTAATTGATTCATTCCTAGAGAATCTTAAACTACTTTCATGATTAAGATATCCATAATTAACTATTAAGTTCGGGTTTTAACTTTGACCTTTTGGTTCATCAATTAAATACCTAAGATGTGATAGATTGGTGATCAAGCATTCTACTAACTCTTATTCATGCATATAATAGTTAATCCTAATTAATCCAGAAGTGATCACAATTAGGGTTCCAACATTCAACTCAACAACATAGTAACATCATATTACAAGTGGGTTTGCAAAAACCCTAGATCAAATCTACTCACACATCTTATAAACAGAAACCAGATTCATATCTATTAAGTAAACCATTCAAGTTCAGTACAATCTGAGGAGAAGGAGTAAAAGTAGAAGTAGAGAATTAAAGTAGAAAGATGTAACTTGGTTTGCAGAAAAGTAAAGATGAAATACAACCTTCAAATGCTGTAAATATTCTTGTTCCTTGATTAGTAAAAGAAATGAAAATAGGGATGTTACATTTCTCTCCCCCTAAAAGAAAATTTGTCCTCAAAATTTTAATAATTACCTATTGACAACAATTGTAGATATTTCTTCCTCATGACTTCTTCCAGCTCCCAAGTTGATTCTTCTGGTGTTAAACCTTGCCATAACACCTTAACCAGGGGAATGATTTTATTCCTCAATTGTTTCACGTCAGTGTCTAATATGGATGCTAGTACTAGCTGGTATGTCATATTCTCCTTTATTTGGATTAGTTCATCTCGTATTACATGTGACCGAAGCTGCAATACATGGAAAACATTATGTAGGTTGGACAAATTAGGTGGAAGGGCAACTTGATATGCTGACGTTCTCACTTTTCTTAGAATTTGGTAGGGTCCCAAAAATTACGGATTTAGCTTTCTAGTCTTGAGAGACCTACTAACTCCAGTAGTCGGAGAAATCTTCAGAAATACATGGTCTTCATCCTCAAACTCCAGAGGTCTATGTCTCTTATTATAGTAACTCTTTTGTCGATTTTGAACCATAAATATTTTGTTTCGTATCATCTTGATTTGCTCAGTGGTTTGTTGAACTAGATCAGGACCAAGCAAGTTCTTTTTTTCTACCTCAAACCAACATAGTGGAGATCGGCACTTCCTACCATATAAAACTTTGTAGGGGACCATCTTAATACTAAAGTGATAGCAACAATTATAAGCAAACTCTACTAAAGGTAGGTACTTATCCCATCCTTTACCTTACTCTATCACACAGGCCCTTAACATATCTTCTAGGGTTTGATTGGTTTATTCTATCTGCTTATCAATCTAAGGATGGTAAGCAGTACTGAACCGTAACTGGGTTCGAAAAGCTTCTTGTAATGCCTTCCAAAACCTCGACATGAACCTTGGATCTCTATCAGAAATGATAGTTAAGGGAGTTCCATGCAGTTTAACTATTTCCTGGATGTACAATTAGGCCAATTTGTCTAGTGAATAGTTAATCTTTATGGACAAAACGTGAGCAGGTTTGGTTAATCTCTCTACTGTTACCCAGATAAAGTCCAATCCAACTAAAGTCTTAGGTAAGCCTACCATAAAGTCCATTGAAATACTGTCCCATTTCCATTTAGGGATCTTAAGAGGTTGTAGAAATCCTGCTGGCTTTTGATGCTCTACCTTCACCTTTTGACAAATTAAATATTTTGCTACAAACTCAGCAATATCATTTTTCATCCCTGACCACCAGTACATCTTTAAGTCTTGATACATTTTAATGGATCCAAGATGGACTGTGTACTTACTCTGATGTGCTTCCTACAGGATCTTAGTCCTCAACTCTTGTTCTTGAGGGACATAAATCCTTCCCTGATACATAATTGCTTCATCTTCCAAGACAGAAAATTTTTCTTGATCTTTGTGATCCTGTAAGTATTGGTCGTGAGTTTGAGCCTTTTTAATTTGGACTCTAAGGTCAGACTCTATACTCAACCCATTAATGATTAGCTTCTTTGGAGTAAGAATAGTGGCCAGCTTTAAATTTTGAAACTCCTCTAGCTTCTGCATCTCATACACCATCATCTGACCCATGTGTAGAGATTTTCGACTCAAGGTATCAGCTACAACATTCGCCTTTCCTGAATGATACTTTATCTCAAACTTGTAGTTATTGAGAAATTCTACCCATCTTCGTTTCCTCATATTTAACTTATTCTGATAAAAATGTACTTAAGACTCTTATGATCACAGTATATTTCAAATGTTTCCTCGTAAAAATAGTGTCACAAAATCTTTAAGGCAAACACCGCCGCTGTCAATTCAAGATCATGGGTTGGATAATTTCCTTTATGGGGTATTAGTTTCCTAGAGGCGTAAGCAACTACTCTCTTGTCTTGCATTAGCACACACCCTAGCCCTTTTTTTGAAGTGTCACTTTACACTTCAAAATGTCCTGTGGGGTCTGGAATAATTAAAACAGGAGGAGTGGTCAATCTTGTCTTAAACTCCTGGAAACTAGCTTCACATTGATCAGTCCATATGGAAGGACTTCCCTTCCTAGTCAATTCAGTCAATAGAAAAGCTATATGCGAGAAGTTTTGTATAAACCTCCTGTAGTATCTTGCCAAACCCAAGAAAATTCTAACTTCTATAACCATCTTTGGTCTTTCCCACTGAATCACTACTTCCATCTTACTAGGGTCTATGGTTACCCCTCTATTGAAGATGATATGTTTGAGAAACTTCAACTTTGTTAGCCAAAATTCATACTTCTCCAATTTCGCATACAACTTTTTCTCTTTAAGCCACATGAGCAAAATTATTCGACTCATGATTTGGAGATGGCTGCAGTGGTTTTTGCTCTCAAAATTTGAAGGCATTATCTGTATGGTGAGACATGCGAAATTTGTACAGATCATAAAAGTCTCAAATGCATTTTTCAACAAAAATATCTTAACTTGAGACAAAGATGATGGATGGAATTACTTAAAGATTATGACTTCACAATACTATGTCATCCAGGTAAGGCCAATGTAGTGGCTAATGCATTAAGTAGGAAGTCTATGAGTACTTTGGCTCATATCACAGTGGTAAGGAGGGTGTTGGTTAAAAAAATACATAAGTTGGAAAGTCATGGGGTAGTATTAAAAGTAAAGGAGCCTGGGATACTATTGGCCCATATACAATTTTAATCGTCTTTGGTTGAGAAGGTGAAAAAGGCACAAGAAGAGGATGCCTATTTATGCAAGAAAATTGAAGAGGTGAAGAATGGCAGTGATGTTGAATTTACTGTAGACTCTGAAGGAATTCTGAGATTGGGCAAGCAGTTGTGTGTACCTAATAAAGAAGAACTCAAGAAAAAGATTTGAGAGGAAATCCATAGATCCATATATACCATTCATCTTGGGATAACTAAAATATATAAAGATCTAAAAGAAATTTATTGGTGGGATGGTATGAAGAAAGTTAGAGCTAATTATGTTTCTCGGTGTTTAACATGTCAACAAGTAAAGACAGAAAGGCTTGTGGGGTTACATCAACAAATAGAAATACCTAAATGGAAATGGGAGAGAATAACTATAGATTTTGTTATAGGGCTACCACGGACACCAAAAGGGTTGGTGCGTACTGTTGCAGGTACACCCAAATTGATACCTTACCTCTCAACTAACTTGTAGTAGTGGGAGTAAGGGTCGATCCCATAGAGACTAGTCTTACCTTATGTGATTGAGAAAAGGGGGGATTGATAATTGCAATTAAAGTAAAGTAAACAATAATGAAAATAATTAAGAGAGTGATTATTAAGAGAGACGTTGGTTTCGGTTGATTCCACCATCAAAGGATTGCATTGATCACTGACAAAATCATTAATCTTAAACCAAATATCTATAATTGGGATTCTATCCCTGTTCCTCCTTGAGCGTAGTAAATTGATAACAATCGCATCAATTAAACCCTAATTAATAAGATATCCTTTAACAAATCAGTCAAGTCTAACATATTAATCGCATGAAGAACAAGAGAAACTAGTAGAGCTAAACAAATAGAAGCACATCGGTTATAATTAATTTAGTTTATCATTAATCATAGGGTTAATGATTTATAATCCAAAATCCTTAATCCTATTTGCTTCATGAATAAAGTAATGAAAACTTTGTTCAAAACCTAATTCAGTAGTAGATAAAGACATACAATATACTAGTAGGTCTCCTTAGCAATCATATGAATAACCATTAAGAAAAGAAAAGAAGATAAATAATCAATACCCGGTTAAGATTAAACTAATGAAATCAATTCCAAATCTCACAATGCATATCGATCCCTTGAGGTTTCAATCTTCCTTTACCAACTAAAAGTAATTTAGCTGTGCAGGGCCATAAGAAAATCTAAATAAGAATTAAAGATAAGAATTAAGAACTTTTATTGATTGAATCCATCCCTCTATGCTTGCTTTCCTCCCTTTTTATAGATTCCCTGCTCCTAATCGAAGTAGAAGTGTTTCTAGGTCAAATCCCGACCCACTGGGTTTCAATTAAAGCTAAAAATAATTCAAAATCGCGACTTCAGCTTTTTGGTGCAATGGCGGGCATCGCGGCACTACAAAATTCTTCTGACGGGGCACCGTGGCACCTGATCCTGTGCTGAGGCACTTTGATTCTGATGCTCGAGCACCGTGGCACCTGATCTTGACCCTGGGGAGTGCCGCGGCCCTCCGAATCTGCAATGACACAACGCCACGCTGCTCTCTTGCGAGTGCCGTGGTGCCCGGAATGTTCCAGAATTTGGCAAAGTTTCAAACATGAAAGTTGTAGCTCTATGTTTTTTCTTTCCATACCACTGGAATCACCTTAATCCGATCTAAATTGAAGGAGATATGCCAAAATTAGTGACCAAAGTTCAAGATTCATCCTGCTGCACTGTGATTCTAATTTTCTAGCTTTGTAACGCTATGAAATCTCCTGAATTTGACAAAGTGTTCAACATAAGTTGTAGATAATTGTTCTATATTTTCACAGCCACTTGAATCACTTTATTGGAGTTCATACGGGGGAGATATGTTCTAAACAATGCTGAAAGGTCTGGAATCACTACAATTTAGCATTTTCCCATGAATTTCTTAACTTTTTCTTCTGTTTTCTTCTTCCTTTGTGCCTACAACACAAAACACAAAACTAAGCTAATTCCTAATTATATTTTTCTTAAATCAAACAAAAAGTAAATTTAAAGGTATTAATGTCATGATTAATTAAGATCATATCAATGGTTTAATTCAATATGGGTGATCATTGATAGGTTGACTAAATTAACACATTTTCTACCAGTGAAAACCACATATAACGTCGCTCAAGATGAAAATTTGTATTTGAATGATATAGTGAGATTTCATGGGCTACCGATATCAATTATTTCATATCGACGACCTCAGTTCACAACTCATTTTTGGAGAGCATTCCAAGAAGCTTTGGGCACAGTGAAAGTGGCTATAGTAGATAGACAAGTAAAGAAGTTGTGTTCAAAAGAAATACCCATAGTGAAAGTGATGTGGTAAAATCACTGTTCAGAGGAAGCTACTTGGGAAAGAGAGGAGGATATGCACGCTAGATACCAATATCTTTTTGAATCATGAGGTTGTTTTATTTGTAAATATAGATGTAAAATTCGGAGACCAAATTTCTTTAAGGGTGAAGAATGTAATAACCTTAAAAAGAAGAAGAAAGAAAACCCTAAATATATGAGAAACCGTAAATTAAAGAAAATTTTGAAGGTAAGTGAGGATTATGAAAGAAAAAGTACTATTGGAAATATGTTTATTTATCATATTGTTTGAGAAGTTATGAAGGTGAGGATTTAAGTTTTGGGGCCAAAATGTATTTTCCTAAAAGTTGAGGGGTTAAAGTGTAAATAAAGAAAATTTGCAAGGACCTCACTCAAAAATTGAATTCTTGCAGAATGGTCACCCAAGATATTTTAGAGTCTCTACCGCACAAAAGAGCTAGAAATTCAGAAGCAATCTCTCTCTCTAAAACCCTAAAACTTCTCTCTAAATTTTTAGCACTTTCGGACCTCGGATTTCGACACTGTAACATCCCGTAATTTTTAGATATTTTTCTTATAAATTCTTCACCTTACATATATGCATAGAAATGTTCTAATATTAATGGAATAGGTAAACAAAGAAAACCTAAGAGGAAATATTAGAAATAAACATGCTAAAGAAAGGTGAAATTCTTAGGTAAGGAAGATAAATTTTTGTGAAGTAAAGGTCTTAAAATTTCAAGAAGATTGGATTAAGGTAATTTTTCCTAATTGAAAAGTAAAAGTTACTAAGTTTAGTATCTCCAACCATAAATTGGGCTTTCACCTACGGGCACTTCATATAGAGTTTTTCTTCTTCACATAAATTTTTAGCAAGCCAATAGGATAGCCCAATGAAGAAATAAAACAGAGACTTGGACCAGGATATAGAAATTGGACCGATAGCCCAAAAATCTTGAAAATGTGACCAAGCCCATTATGAAAGGTAGAATTTTAACCAAAGTAAAGAAAATGGGCAAGAATGAGCCCAAACCCAAGAGGAAAAATGAAAATAAAATAAAAATAAAGTGATGGAATAATGGTGTAATCAAGATTAGGTGATTTGACATTAAGACAAAAATTTAGTAAGTGGTATGATAATACAAGAATTTAGGACAAAACATCAATATCCTACACTCATAATTTTAGTAAGTGGGTAATAATACATAGTATTATGACAAAACATCTTTATCCCACATAAATAATTTCAACCAAATAATGGAGATTCAAGGCTAGAAATTTGCCACTTAAAAAGGCAAATCTATCATACTTGATTAAGACAAAAGAAAAAGGAAATGAATCCCTAAATCAAAGGGATCTTATCCCATATCTTAAGAACATATTATCATAATTTTCAAAATACAAATCTCCTTTTCCTATGCATATCTTGACTAAGGAAGAGAAAGACAAGAACATAAGTTGTTTGTTTTCCAAAAATTCAACCAAGTGTAATGTAATTGTGATAAGGTAGACCCATGATCATGAAAGGTAAATTATTTGAGGGTCTATTTAAGCAAAACTTACCTTTACAACATTAGAATTTTCGTCCAAGTGAAGGAGAGGAAAAATAGAAGCAAGGTAGAGTGAGGAAAGGAGAGGAAGAAAGGAAGAAAGAGGAAGGAGAAGTCTAGAAGACTAAGTGCTCCAAGTAAGTTTAACAATATTTCTTTTTGAAGAAAATTTTTGAAACTTATAATATTTATATGAGATTTTGATCTTAGAACTTTGATGATTGGTCATGGATGTTGCTATATCATATTACATATTGATCTTGCATGTGATGTATGTTTGAATACTTAGGCTGGTATAGAAAGTTCTGCATAGGTATGGCTATGGGTGGCAAAATTTAAGCTTATGTGTTTTAATTTATGGGAATTATCTGTAGGAAATTAAAATACATGGTTAACATAAGAATTAAAGATATATGTGTCACAGATTTATAGCCACTGGAATCATTCAATTTAGAGTTCATATGAGGTAGATATGTTTTGATTAGTAAACAAAGGTCAGAAAATGGTTAATCAGGGAAGAATATGTTAGGATAGCTTCGGTGTTTTAATTTCTGGGAATATTCTATAAGGAATTAAAATAAATGGTTAACATATTAATTATAGATATATGTGTCACGGATATTTAGCCACTAGAATCACTTAATTTGGAATTCTTATGAGGGAGATATGTACAGATTAGTAGCTAGAGGTCAGAACCTATCTGAGAAGAAATAACCTGTACATTGAGGGAGTAATATCACCTTGATTTATTAATATTTCGCTATAAAGTTCAACATAATAGTTTTAGATATTTGTTTTATCTTGAAATTTACACCAAGATCACCTACATCGGAGTTATATTGAGGGAGTTATTCTCTGATTAGTAAGAGAAGGTTAGATAGGATGAAAACCTGCATCAAGAAAATAAAGAAATAAAATTAATATTTAAAAAAGAAGATGAATCTTATAAATGAAAATAATAAATGACTAGTATAGCCATAGCCATTGCCATTGTATGAACTTCTTACCATCTTAAGTGTGAAATGTTGATATGGAAATATTTTATAAAGTGATATTTGAAATGGTTATGTTGATGGCATGATTACCAATGATTTTTGGTAATAGTTATATTTTGTTGAACATACTTGTTATTGAAAGCATATTTTTGACTATCATTGTGAAAAGAAAAGAAATGAGCACGGTCACATGGCAATCCGTGTGGTGCACCAGTAGGGGACGCCCTACCAACGGTTTTGATTATGATTATGAGAAAAGAAAGAGAAAGTGTGTTATGTCGGACGGAGCGAGAAAAGCCCGTACCGGAGAGTAGAGGATACTCATCTTGACTGGGGTAGCTTGAAATGAGAATAAGTTGATAGCCATCATATGATATTCTGAAAATAGTTAATCTTGTCATACATATTATTACTGTATGATTCTTATGTGCGTAGATATAATGCATTCATGTGACCAAAGATATTTTCTGTAGTTTATGCAGCTGAACATGATGTGATGAGCTATATTGATGATGATTTATTGTTGAACTTACTGGGATTTAATTCTCACTATATTTTCATATCATGTTCAGAAAATTAGTTATGCAGCTTTTTTCTATGGCTCTGTCTTTTAGTGCACATTGGATCGAGTTACTTTATGTTGGGCAGATCTCAGAATCAAATAAGATGTTTGTGGTCGAGTTGGCCCAGATCCCGGTGAAGATGCAACCACCCGCACCTGTATCCCGGTTAAGACCTTTACTTGTTTCTAAAAATTTATCTTCCTTATCCAAGAATTTTGCATCTCTTTAGTATGTTATTTCTAATTTCTTTCCTATTATATTTTTCTTCTTTATTTATTCTCTTAATGTTAGAAACATTTTCTATGCATATACATAAGGTGAAGAATTTCTAAAGACTATATTTCCTTAGATATCTAAAATATTGTCTAATAAATTTTATTTCCTTAATTAAATTTTTTATGTACCTTTAAAAAGAAATGAAATTAAGGATGTTACATTTCTCTCCCCCTAAAAGAAATTTTGTCCTCAAAATTTCAGAAATTACCTTATAAGAACAATTGCGGATATTTCTTCCTCATGACTTCTTCCAGCTCCCAAGTTGCTTCTTCCGGAGTCAAACCTGTAACAACTTTTTTTTTCCTTTATTATTATACAATATTGAGTTCACATACATGTCATTAATCAAAACAGACGTATAACATATCAAACACATAGATATTTACATCTTGTTTATTTTGGTTGACCAATTCCGGTGATACAGGTGCGGGTGGTTGCACCTTCACCAGGATCTGAGCCAACTCGACCACAAACATCTTATTTGATTCTGAAATCTGCCCAACATAAAGTAACTCGATCCAATGTGCACTAAAAGCCAGAGCCTTAGAAACAAAAGCTGCATAAATAATTTTCTGAACATGATATGGAAATATAGTGAGAATTAAATCCCAGTAAGTTCAACAATAAATTATCATCAGTAAAGCTCATCACGTCATGTTCAGCTGTATAAACTACAGAAAATATCTTTGGTCACATGAATGCATTATATCTATGCACATAAGAATCATACTATAATGATATGTATGATATGATTAACTATTTTCAAAATATCATATGATGGCTATCAACTTATTCTCATTTCAAGCTACCCCGGTCAGGGTGAGTATCCTCTACTCTCCGGTACGGGCTTTTCTCGCTCCGTCCGACATGGCCCACTTTCTCTTTCTTTTCTCATTATCATGATCATAACCGTTGGTAGGGCGTCCCCTACTGGTGCACCACACGGATTGCCATGTGACCGTGCTCATTTCTTTTCTTTTCACAATGTTAGCCAAAAATATGCTTTCAATAACAAGTATGTTCATCAAAATATAACTATTACCATAAATCATTGGTAATCATGTCATGAACATAACCATTTCAAATATCACTTTATAAAATATTTCCATGTCAAAATTTCACACTTAAGATGGTAAGAAGTTCATACAATGGCAATGGCTATGGCTATACAAGTCATTTATTAAGATTCAGCTTCTTTTTTAAATACTAATTTTATTTCTTTATTTTCTTAATGCAGGTTTTCATCCTATCTAACCTTCTCTTACTAATCAGAGCATAACTCCCACAATTTAACTCTGATGTAGGTGATCTTGGTGTCCATTTCAAGATAAAACAATTATCTAAAACTATTATGTTGAACATTGTAACGAAAAATTAAGAAACAAAGGTGATATTACTCCCTCAAAGTACAGGACAGTTCCTCTCGGATAGGTTCTGACCTTTACTAACTAATTAGACCATATCTCCCAAATTGGAACTCCAAATTGAGTGATTCCAGTTGGTAAAAATCCATGAGCCATATATCTATAATTGTTATGTTGGCGCGCTATTTTAATTCCCTACAGAACATTCCCAGAAATACAAAAACTAAAGCATTAATAACATACTCTTCCCTGAATGAACATTTTCTGACCTCTGTTTACTAATCGGATCATATCTACCTCATATGAACTCCAACTTGCATAATTCCAGTGGGTATATTTCCATGAGACATAGATATATAACTTTAATGTTAACCATTTATTTTATTTCCATACAGATAATTCCCAGAAATTAAAATACAAAAGCTGTCCTAACATAATCTTCCCTGATGAACCATTTTCTGACCTTGGCTTACTAATCGGACCATATCTACCACATGTGGACTCCAAATGGAATGATTCCAGTGGCTAAAAATCCATGACACACATATCGTTAATTCTTATGTTAACCATTTATTTTAATTCCCTACCAATAATTCCCAGAAATTAAATTACCGAAGCTATCCTAACATATTCTTCCCTGATGATTCATTTTCTGACCTTTGAATACTAATCAGACCATATCTACCTCATATGGACTCCAAATGGAATGATTCCAGTGGGTGAAAATCCGTGACACATATATCTTTAATTCTTATGTTAACCATTTATTTTAATTCCTTATAGATTGTTCCCAGAAATTAAAATACCGAAGCTTAAAATTCTGTCAACCATAGCCATATCCATGCAGAACTATCTACACCAACCTAAGTATTCAAACATACATCACATGCAAGATCAATATGCAACATGATATAGCAACATCCATGACCAATCCTCAAAGTTCTAAGATCAAAATCTCATATAAATATTATGAGTTTCAAAGGTTTTCTTCAAAAAGAAATATTGTTAAACTTACCTGGAGCACTTAGTCTCCTAGACTTCTCCTTCCTCTTTCTTCCTTTCTTCCTCTCCTTTCCTCACACTACCTTGCTTCTATTTTTGCTCTCCCTCACTTGGACGAAATTCTAATGTTGTAAGGGTGGGTTTTCTTATATAGACCACCAAATAATTCACCTTTCATGATCATGGGTATACCTTATCACAATTAGGATACACTTTGTTGAATTTTTGGAAAACAAACAACTTATGTTCTTGTCTTCCTCTTCCTTAGTCAAGATATGCATAGAAAAAGGAGATTTGTATTTTGAAAATTATGATGATATGTTCTTAAGATATGGGGCAAGATCCCTTTGATTTAGGGATTCATTTCCTTTTTCTTTTGTCTTAATCAAGTATGATAGATTTGCCTTTTTAAGTGGCAAATTTCTAGCCCTTGAATTTTCCTTACTTAACTAAAATTATTTGTGTAGGATAATGATGTTTTGTCATAATGCTATGTATTATTACCCACTTGCTAAAGTTATGAATGTAGGATATAGATGTTTTGTCCTAAAGCCTTGTATTATTATGCCACTTGCCAAAATGATGAATGTAGAATCACACCACTTGTCAAATTTTTGTCTTAATGCCATGTCACTTAATCTTGATTACACTAATATTTCATCACTTTTATTTTATTTTTATTTTTATTTTTCCTCTTGGGTTTGGGCTCATTCTTGCCCATTTTCCTTACTTTGGTTAAAATTCTTCCTTTCATAATGGGCTTGGTCACATTTTCATGATTTTTGGGCTATCGGTCCAATTTCTATATCCTAGTCCAAGTCTATGTTTTATTTCTTCCTTGGCCTATCCTATTGGCTTGCTAAAAATTCATGTGAAGTAGAAAAACTCTATATGAAATGTCTATAGATTAAAGCCCAATTACGGGTGGAGATACTAAACTCAGTAACCTTTGCTCTTAAATTAAGAAAGATTACCCTAATCCGATCTTCTTGAAATTTTAAGACCTTTACTTACTTCACAAAAATTTATCTTTCTTTACCTAAGAATTTCACCTTTCTTTAACATGTTTATTTCTAATATTTCCTCTTAGGTTTTCTTTCTTTACCTATTCCATTAATATTAGAACATTTCTATGCATATATGTAAGGTGAAGAATTTCTAAGGAAAATATCTAAAAATTACGGGATGTTACATTCTTCCCCCCTTTAAGAAATTCGGTCCCCGAATTTCAATCCATCCTACCACATGTAGGGAATGAAATTAAGGCATTATTCAGAGTTACCAAGCTTATTACCTAAATAATTAGAGATATCTTTTCTGTATGACATCTTTACTTTTTAATATGTCTATTCACTTGAGTGATTTTGCCATATAACTTAACCATAAGGATTTCTTTCAATCATAAGTTCTTCAATTGATATCCTCTAGCCCGTATGGATATATCTATGGGTTGATATTAGAAAACACACATATAATGGAACATATACACCTTCATATTGTGTAACTATCTTTTCTTATTCCAAACTTCTATCAAGTCAATTTTTTTTTTTTCATATATCAACATCATCCCCTGAATATCATCATCTTACTCTATCATCTATTTTTATCCTCAAATCCTTTAATCAATATGTTAAACATACGCAGCAATAAATCCTTCAAACCTTTAATAACGTTTATGTACCATTGACGCATGTCTAATAATTCCAACTTACCTCATCACAGTAATTCTATACAAGCTTATTAACACCATTAAACTCATTGTCAAAAATTTCAATTATTTCTTCTATCATATCCAAAAGCACCTCATTCTAGCTTATGCCAATCCCATTTAATTCACCCAATCATTTGAAGAAGATTTGTGCTTTTTTTTTTCCCTAACAATTACTCATACATGAATTCTCAATTCCAACATAATTCACATCCTAGATACTAGACTCAATTTAGCATGATATAATCCTTTAACACAAATATCTTGATAACCTACATTATTTTCGGACATGGTTCTCAGAATATTCTCTATATTTCCAAATTAAGAGTTCAAAGACTAACTTAAATCCTACTTCCTATATTTTATTCCTCGAGAACTTCAACACCACTAATTCTCTTGATTACATTCGTCAAAACACCATAAGACCATCATCCGTCCATTCTTTTCAAACCTTTCATTATTTTAACCTATTAACAACTTAGACACCATAACAACCAAGTTTCAAAGGAAGAAATTATCTTTAATTGTAATGAGGGAAAATAACCTTGCCTTTAATGCCAACCGTTAATGAGTGAAACAGACGAAAAGCATAATAGAGAATGGTTCCAAAAGCGAAAGTCAAAAGTTTTGACAAAGCATTGAAAAATATTAAAATCGGTGGCCGCAATTCTTGAAAATCTATAAACAAAATCTATTTATGATTTCAACAAAAATCGGTGGCCGCAAATTTTGAATATATGTGTCAGAATCAACTTTAAATCCATTGGTATTCGGTGGAAAGATATGACATGGAAAAAGAAACATTTTTGAGCTTATAAAAGTCTGTGAAAATCAAAGAATATGTAGTTAACTGGTAGGATGCAGTTGATTGCTTCAAAATAGATGTAATTAATCAACTGTAAATTAACCAGTCCAAATTAAACTTTCTCAAAAATAGCTAGTCGACTTAATAATACTGATAGTCGACTGGCGAAAACATTGAGAATACAAAATAAATCATTTGATTGCATTTTTTTTTTACTTTTTTTTTTTTCAATGACGGCTATCACCTAGAACTTTTCTACAAGAATCAAAATATCAATGCTTCATCAAAGACAACAAGATAAAGACAGATTTCTGGTGATATCTTATCTTATACTCTTTATGTGCTTAATATGGGTCACAGTCATACTACTGTACATATACATGCTTGCCGTCATTTTTGAATTTTTTTTTATTTACCTTTAATTTAGTTGATATTCATAGTTGTTCTAATAATACCCGGCCTATTCGCATAGCTATTATAAATATGTCTTTCTCTAATTTCTATAAATACTTACATTAGTATCTTTGTATATTCTCAAAGTTAAGGTGATAGAAATTATGGAGGGAACAACATTCCGTCAGTTTCGAAATATCTGTGTCTTTTGTGGTTCCAGTCCTGGAAAAGATGAGGAGTATGTTAAAGCAGCACAAAATCTGGGTATGGTGCTGGCTAGGAGAAAAATTCATTTAGTGTATGGTGGAGGTAACTGTGGGTTAATGGGGTGTGTGGCTACAGCTGCACATGCAGGGGGATGCCAAGTTCTAGGTATTATTCCTACAGCTCTAGCTACATCCAGCAATATAGGGAAGACAATTGGGGAAGAATATAGGGTAGTTTCCATGCATGAACGCATGGCTAGAATGATGAGCAATGCTGAAGCCTTCATTGCCTTACCAGGTGGTTTTGGTACTTTAGAGGAGATTTTCCAAATAGTCTCTTGGGCACAACTAAATATGCATCACAAACCGATAGGTTTGTTAAATGTTAATCACTTCTTTGATGGTTTGTTATCTTTTCTAGATCAAGCTGTGGAACAGAGGTTTATCTCACACTCAGCACGACAAATTCTCATCTCAGCTTCAAATGTTGAGGAGTTGATTGATGCTTTACAAGCCTATGTTCATGTACCTGATCTAACTATTACTCCAGTAGAATGGACGGTAGATAACCGCAGGAAGCGTAAATTGGATTTGGATCTTCATCTTTAAATGTAGTAAAACGTAGCTATTATTGTACTACTTTTACTTTCTTAGACTCTACTTGTATACCATATTTACCAACCATACTCCTTTAGAGTTGGTAAAACTATCTTTGAATGTTGCTTATGATCCTCTGAACTTTTGAAATATTCTAGTATATCATCCATATATATAATAACAAATTGTTCCAAGGATGACCTAATTACTATTCATTAAATTTATGAATGCAGCTAAAGGTTTGTCAATTTAAATGCATCACCAAGAACTCATAATGCCCATAATAAGTCCTACATCCTCTTCTCTTATCCTTAATTAATGTTACTCATATCCCAAATCTATTTGTGGAAAAATATTGAACACCTTATAACTGGTCAAACAGGTAATCTATACGAGCTAATGAGTTTCTATTCTACATTGTTACCTTATTCAACTGTCTACAATCTATGCATAGTCATAGTAATCCATCTTTCTTTTTCACAAATAGAACTAGAGCACTCCAAATAAAAGTACTAGGGCATTTAAATCCCTTGTCTAACAAGTCTTGTAATTTTTTTTTTCCAGTAACTAGAATAATTCTTTTCTGATGTGGAAATACTGCAACCACGAAGCATACTAAGATTTTTCAAATAAAACCGGCACTTTCAAAACTTCTTGGAAATTTTATATGAGTACTAGGTAAATTCCATGTTAAAATTCCACACTAATATCTCGGTAACTGGATAGTAATTGTAGTCTGTAAACAGCGCACCAGAAAATTTCCCAGGAAAGAGAGGTGGGTCACTAATGGACACGCTTAAGTACCAAGTCTTTCCTTGCCAGAGCTTTCCTTAGACATGCATTTTTCACAAATCACAATTTTTTTTAAATTCAATCGATATCATTCTATATAGGGATATAGATACTAGTTGGGTTCTAAGGAGTAAATCAATACCAAATTCTCGAATTGCTGTGGCAAGGTTGTGCAAGATTTTCTCCGCATTGTTTGCCGGATTCCGCCTTGGTGGTGCCATTTCCTACTGTGGGAAAAATAAATTTATGCTACTATTGAGGTGATCAAGCCCAATAGTTAGTTTCAAAACAATATTTAACAGCAGTCATAACACCACCTCAGCATATAGATAAGAAACACTAGTAATTTCTTACCTATATGAGTCACTGATCCCCTACACAGCACAACCACAACATACTCAAGACACTATAAGATCGATTCAGATAACCATCCACCCACTGGCCATCTAGGATCGACCTGCTCTGATACCAATTATGTAACAACTTTTTTTTTCCTTTATTATTATACAATATTGAGTTCACATACATGTCATTAATCAAAACAGACGTATAACATATCAAACACATAGATATTTACATCTTGTTTATTTTGGTTGACCAATTCCGGTGATACAGGTGCGGGTGGTTGCACCTTCACCAGGATCTGAGCCAACTCGACCACAAACATCTTATTTGATTCTGAAATCTGCCCAACATAAAGTAACTCGATCCAATGTGCACTAAAAGCCAGAGCCTTAGAAACAAAAGCTGCATAAATAATTTTCTGAACATGATATGGAAATATAGTGAGAATTAAATCCCAGTAAGTTCAACAATAAATTATCATCAGTAAAGCTCATCACGTCATGTTCAGCTGTATAAACTACAGAAAATATCTTTGGTCACATGAATGCATTATATCTATGCACATAAGAATCATACTATAATGATATGTATGATATGATTAACTATTTTCAAAATATCATATGATGGCTATCAACTTATTCTCATTTCAAGCTACCCCGGTCAGGGTGAGTATCCTCTACTCTCCGGTACGGGCTTTTCTCGCTCCGTCCGACATGGCCCACTTTCTCTTTCTTTTCTCATTATCATGATCATAACCGTTGGTAGGGCGTCCCCTACTGGTGCACCACACGGATTGCCATGTGACCGTGCTCATTTCTTTTCTTTTCACAATGTTAGCCAAAAATATGCTTTCAATAACAAGTATGTTCATCAAAATATAACTATTACCATAAATCATTGGTAATCATGTCATGAACATAACCATTTCAAATATCACTTTATAAAATATTTCCATGTCAAAATTTCACACTTAAGATGGTAAGAAGTTCATACAATGGCAATGGCTATGGCTATACAAGTCATTTATTAAGATTCAGCTTCTTTTTTAAATACTAATTTTATTTCTTTATTTTCTTAATGCAGGTTTTCATCCTATCTAACCTTCTCTTACTAATCAGAGCATAACTCCCACAATTTAACTCTGATGTAGGTGATCTTGGTGTCCATTTCAAGATAAAACAATTATCTAAAACTATTATGTTGAACATTGTAACGAAAAATTAAGAAACAAAGGTGATATTACTCCCTCAAAGTACAGGACAGTTCCTCTCGGATAGGTTCTGACCTTTACTAACTAATTAGACCATATCTCCCAAATTGGAACTCCAAATTGAGTGATTCCAGTTGGTAAAAATCCATGAGCCATATATCTATAATTGTTATGTTGGCGCGCTATTTTAATTCCCTACAGAACATTCCCAGAAATACAAAAACTAAAGCATTAATAACATACTCTTCCCTGAATGAACATTTTCTGACCTCTGTTTACTAATCGGATCATATCTACCTCATATGAACTCCAACTTGCATAATTCCAGTGGGTATATTTCCATGAGACATAGATATATAACTTTAATGTTAACCATTTATTTTATTTCCATACAGATAATTCCCAGAAATTAAAATACAAAAGCTGTCCTAACATAATCTTCCCTGATGAACCATTTTCTGACCTTGGCTTACTAATCGGACCATATCTACCACATGTGGACTCCAAATGGAATGATTCCAGTGGCTAAAAATCCATGACACACATATCGTTAATTCTTATGTTAACCATTTATTTTAATTCCCTACCAATAATTCCCAGAAATTAAATTACCGAAGCTATCCTAACATATTCTTCCCTGATGATTCATTTTCTGACCTTTGAATACTAATCAGACCATATCTACCTCATATGGACTCCAAATGGAATGATTCCAGTGGGTGAAAATCCGTGACACATATATCTTTAATTCTTATGTTAACCATTTATTTTAATTCCTTATAGATTGTTCCCAGAAATTAAAATACCGAAGCTTAAAATTCTGTCAACCATAGCCATATCCATGCAGAACTATCTACACCAACCTAAGTATTCAAACATACATCACATGCAAGATCAATATGCAACATGATATAGCAACATCCATGACCAATCCTCAAAGTTCTAAGATCAAAATCTCATATAAATATTATGAGTTTCAAAGGTTTTCTTCAAAAAGAAATATTGTTAAACTTACCTGGAGCACTTAGTCTCCTAGACTTCTCCTTCCTCTTTCTTCCTTTCTTCCTCTCCTTTCCTCACACTACCTTGCTTCTATTTTTGCTCTCCCTCACTTGGACGAAATTCTAATGTTGTAAGGGTGGGTTTTCTTATATAGACCACCAAATAATTCACCTTTCATGATCATGGGTATACCTTATCACAATTAGGATACACTTTGTTGAATTTTTGGAAAACAAACAACTTATGTTCTTGTCTTCCTCTTCCTTAGTCAAGATATGCATAGAAAAAGGAGATTTGTATTTTGAAAATTATGATGATATGTTCTTAAGATATGGGGCAAGATCCCTTTGATTTAGGGATTCATTTCCTTTTTCTTTTGTCTTAATCAAGTATGATAGATTTGCCTTTTTAAGTGGCAAATTTCTAGCCCTTGAATTTTCCTTACTTAACTAAAATTATTTGTGTAGGATAATGATGTTTTGTCATAATGCTATGTATTATTACCCACTTGCTAAAGTTATGAATGTAGGATATAGATGTTTTGTCCTAAAGCCTTGTATTATTATGCCACTTGCCAAAATGATGAATGTAGAATCACACCACTTGTCAAATTTTTGTCTTAATGCCATGTCACTTAATCTTGATTACACTAATATTTCATCACTTTTATTTTATTTTTATTTTTATTTTTCCTCTTGGGTTTGGGCTCATTCTTGCCCATTTTCCTTACTTTGGTTAAAATTCTTCCTTTCATAATGGGCTTGGTCACATTTTCATGATTTTTGGGCTATCGGTCCAATTTCTATATCCTAGTCCAAGTCTATGTTTTATTTCTTCCTTGGCCTATCCTATTGGCTTGCTAAAAATTCATGTGAAGTAGAAAAACTCTATATGAAATGTCTATAGATTAAAGCCCAATTACGGGTGGAGATACTAAACTCAGTAACCTTTGCTCTTAAATTAAGAAAGATTACCCTAATCCGATCTTCTTGAAATTTTAAGACCTTTACTTACTTCACAAAAATTTATCTTTCTTTACCTAAGAATTTCACCTTTCTTTAACATGTTTATTTCTAATATTTCCTCTTAGGTTTTCTTTCTTTACCTATTCCATTAATATTAGAACATTTCTATGCATATATGTAAGGTGAAGAATTTCTAAGGAAAATATCTAAAAATTACGGGATGTTACAAAACCTTCCCTTAACACCTTAACTAGGGGAATGGTTTTATTTCTCAGTTGCTTCACGTCAGTGTCCAATATGGATGCAGGTACTAGCTGGTATGTCATGTTCTCCTTTATTTGGATTGGTTCATCCAGTATTACATGTGATGAATCTGAAAGATACTTCCGCAGTTGTGATACGTGGAAAACATTATGCAGGTTGGACAAATTAGGTGGGAGAGCAACTTGATATGCTGATGTCCCTACTTTCTTCAGAATTTGGTAGGGTCCTAAAAATCGTGGACTTAGCTTTCTTGTTTTGAGAGACCTACCAACTCCAGTAGTCGGGGAAAGTTTCAGAAATACATGGTCTCCTTCCTCAAACTCTAGTGGTCTATGTCTCTTATCGTAGTAACTCTTTTGCCGACTCTGCGCTGTAAGTATTTTGTTTCGTATCATCCTGATTTGTTCAGTGGTTTGTTGAACTAGATCAGGACCCAACAAGTTCTTTTCTCCTACCTCGAACCAACATAGTGGAGATCGGTACTTTCTACCGTATAAAGCTTCATAGGGAGCCATCTTAACGCTAGAGTGATAGCTATTATTATAAGCGAACTCTACTAAAGGTAGGTACTTATCCCATCCTTTACCTTGCTCTATCACACAGGCCCTCAACATATCTTCTAGGGTTTGAATGGTTCGTTCTGTCTGCCCGTCAGTCTGAGGATGGTAGGCAGTACTGAACCGCAACTGAGTACCAAAAGCTTCTTGCAACGCCTTCCAAAACCTCGACGTGAACCTCGGATCTCTATCAGAAACAATATTTAAGGGAATCCCATGGAGTCTAACTATTTCCTGAACGTACAATTGGGCCAATTTATCTAGTGAAAAGTTAATTTTTATAGGCAAAAAGTGAGCAGATTTGGTTAATCTGTCAACTATTACCCAGATAGAGTCATGTCCCACTGAAGTCTTAGGTAAACTTACAACAAAGTCCATCGAGATACTATCCCATTTCCATTTAGGGATCTCAAGAGGTTGTAGAAATCCCGCTGGCTTTTGATGCTCCACCTTCACCTTTTGACAAATGAGACATTTCGCCACAAACTCAGCAATGTCATTTTTCATCCCTGGCCACCAATACATCCTTTTTAAATCCTGGTACATTTTAGTGCATCCAGGATGGATTGTGTATTTACTTTGATGCGCTTCCTGCAGTATCTTAGTCCTCAACTCTTGTTCTTGAGGGACACAAATCCTTCCTTGATACATGATTGCTCCATCTTCTATGACAGAAAAATTACCTTGGTCTTTATGATCCTGTAAGTATTGATCGTGAGCTTGAGCCTCTTTGATCTGGGCTATAAGGTCAGACCCTATACTTAAACCATTAATGACTAGATTCTTTGGAGTAAGAGTTGTGGCTAGCTTCAAATTTCGAAACTCCTCTAGCATCTGCATCTCATACACCATCATCTGACCCATGTGCAGAGATTTTCGACTCAAGGCATCTGCTACAACATTCGCCTTTCCGGGATGATACTTTATCTCAAACTTGTAGTCATTGAGGAATTCTACCCATCTTCGTTGCCTCATATTTAACTCCTTCTGATCAAAGAGGTATTTAAGACTCTTATGATCACAATATACTTCAAAGGTTGCCCCGTACAAATAGTGTCGCCAAATCTTTAAGGCAAACACTACTGCCGCTAATTCAAGATCATGGGTTGGATAGTTTCCTTCGTGGGGTTTCAGTTGCCTAGAGGCGTAGGCAACTACTCTCTTATCTTGCATCAGCACACATCCTAGCCCTTTCTTTGAAGCGTCACTATACACTTCAAAATATCCTCTGGGGTCTGGAATAATTAAAACAGGAGGAGTGGTCAGTCTTGTCTTCAGCTCCTGAAAACTAGCATCACATTGATCAGTCCATTTGAAAGGACTTCCCTGCCTGGTCAATTTAGTCAATGGCAAGGCTATACGAGAGAAGTTTTGTATAAATCTCCTGTAGTATCCTGCCAAACCAAGGAAACTTCTGATTTCCGTAACCGTCTTTGGTGTCTCCCACTTAATCACTGCTTCCGTCTTGCTAGGATCTACGGCTACCCCTTTATTAGAGATGACATGTCCGAGAAACTTCACCTCTGATAGCCAAAATTCACACTTCTCCAATTTGGCATATAACTTTTTCTCTTTCAGCACTTGCAGCACGATTCGGAGATGTTGTTCATGTTCTTTCTCACTCTTAGAATATATCAAGATGTCATCAATGAATACTACAACAAATTGATCTAGGTAGGGTCGAAAAATGCGATTCATGTAATCCATGAAAATTGCAGGTGCATTTGTCAACCCAAAGGGCATTACAAGAAACTCATAGTGCCCATACCTAGTCCTGAAGGTAGTTTTTGATACATCCTCATCCTTGATCCTAATATGATGATATCCTGACCTCAAGTCAATTTTAGAAAAGATAGAGGCTCCCTTCAGTTGATCCAATAAGTCATCTATCCTAGGGAGAGGGTACTTGTTTTTAATAGTCACCTTATTCAGCTGTCTGTAATCTATGCATAGTCTCAAGATTTCATCTTTCTTTTTAACAAACAATACAGGAGCTCCCCAAGGTGATACACTTGGTCTAATGAATTGCTTGTCTAACAGTTCCTCCAACTGTTTCTTAAGTTCCTGTAGTTCCTTCGAGGCCATTCGATATGGTGCAATAGAGATAGGCCCTGTCCCAGGTAGGAGATCAATAGAGAACTCTATCTCTCTCTTGGGAGGTAAGCCTAGAATATCTGATGGAAACACTTCAGGAAACTCGTTGGCTATTGGAATTTCATCAAGCTTCGATTCGACTTCTAGGTTTGATAAATACAAGAGAATGTATCCAAGTACTCCATTCTTCAACTCCCTATTAACTTGATTGGCATTTAGCATCAATAACTGGACCTCCTCTTTCGGAGTAGAAGGTAGAAATTCAACGGTCTTGTTACAACAATTCAACAAGACTCGATTTCTAGACATCCAGTCTAACCCTAGAATGACCTCAATACCTCTTAAAGGTAAACAGACGAGGTCTACAGAAAAAGTTTTCTCCTGGATGGTGACTTGACAGTCTTTACATACAGAGGAAGTTAATACCCGTTCCCCTGTAGGGGTTACTACGGATAGCTCATAGGGAGTTTCAGAAATAGAAAACTGAAACTTTCTAATACATTCTTTCGATATAAATGAATGACTAGCACCAGAGTCAAATAACACCATAAGAGCAAATCCATAGATATAGCATGTACCTTGAATCATTTTAGAAGATTGGGCTGCCTCTTGGCTGCTCAGCGTGAAAACCCTTCCTTTCACCTAAGGCCTTTGTTCTGGCTGCTTCCCCACATTCTGTGGGCAGTTTTTCGCAAAATGTCCCTTCTGTCCGCAATTGAAGCAGACATCTTGTCCCATGTAGCATGGCCGGTTACCATGCATGCGTCCGCACTTAGCACACTTGACTGAGGCGAGGTCTTGTTGAAAAGGCCTAGGACCCGCAATCAATGGCCTCTTACAAGCTCCATATCCACTTCTTCTCATATTCTTTCCAGGGTTGGGAAAATTTTTCTTCCTCTTCCATAGGTTTCGCCTTTGCTTCTCGTCCTCCACTGCCCTTAAACTCTTTTCCAGGAGTCTGCATTTATTTATCAGAGGTACAAACTCCCTGATCTCCATAGCTATAACAGCATTCTTTAATTCCAGGTTTAGTCCTGCTTCAAACTTAACCGCCTTCCATGCTTCATCTGGGTTATATCGCAGATAAGAGGAGAACTTAGACAGCTCCTCGAACCTTGCAATATACTGGTCCACAGTCATGCTGCCTTGCCTGAGTTGGAGAAATTCGATCTCTTTCTCTACCCGTACAGTACTTGGAAAGTACTTTTCAAAAAAAATGTCCTTGAACACTTGCCAGGTGATCTGTCTTCCCTGATGAGCTAAAAGTTCTCTAGCTCCACGCCACCAGTATTCTGCTTCATCCTTTAACATATATGCAGCAAAAATAATTTGCTGCTCTTCAGTACAACCCATCACTTCAAAGATTTTCTCTAATTCCCTAATCCACCTTTCGGCTACCGTTGGGTCATAGCCACCTTGGAAACAAGGTGGTCTAATCCTCAGGAACTCGGATATGCCATTATCTTTTCCAGCCATTCGGTTGTTAGCACCATTCTCAACATTTGTGTTATTAGCATTCTGGAGATGTTGTAAAATTTGATTGGTGGTCAAGACTTGGTCTCGAATTACTGTGGCCAGGTTATGTAGGGTCTCTTCCGCATTGTTTGACGGATTCCTCCTTGGTGGTGCCATTTCCTACTGTGGCAAAAACAAAGTTATGCTGCTATTGAGGTGATCAAACCCAATAGTTAGTTTCAAAATATTTAACAGCAGTCATAACACCACCTCGGCATATAGATAGGAAACACTAGTAATTTCTTACCTATATGAACTCACTGATTCCCTACACAGCATAACCACAACATACTCAAGACACTATAAGATCGATTCAGATAACCATCCACCCACTGGCCATCTAGGATCGACCGCTCTGATACCAATTATGTAACAACTCCATTTATGTAACAATTTTTTTTTTAACATCATGAAGTTATTACCTTAACTCACAATAACATTTATTTAATTATACAATACTAAGTTTACACTTACATCATTAATACAAACATTTGTACAAGACATACATGTACATATAAGCCCTAATCTTCCACATAGACTATTTTCGGGGCCACTGGTTCCGGTGGTGGCACCTCCGCCGGAATCTTAGTCACTTCAACAACTGATATATCCGTAATAATAGGTATTTGCCCAAGATAGGGCACCTCGATCATACGTACAGCAATAATAAGTCTCATTGAAAACAACTGCATAGCTAATTTTCTGAACATGATATGGAAATATAGTGAGAATTAAATCCCAGTATGTTCAACAATAATTCATTATCAATATAGTTCATCACGTCATGTTCAGCTGTATAAACTACAGAAAATATCTTTAGGTCACATGAATGCACTTTATCATGCACATGAAAATTATACAGTTATGACATGTATGACATGAATAACTTTTTTTTTTTCGAATTTCATATGATGGCTATCAACTTATTCTTACTTCAAGCTACCTCGGTCAGGGTGAGTATTCTCTACTTTTCGGTACGGGCTTATCTCGCTCTGTCCGACATGGCACACTTTCTCTTTCTTTTCTCATGAATATAATCATAACCGTTGGTAGGGCGTCCCCTACTGGTGCACCACACGGAATGCCATGTGACCGTGCTCATTTCTTTTCTTTTCATATTAATAGCCGAAAATAAGATTCCAATAACAAGTATGTTCATTATATTCTCATGCCATAATGTATCAAAACATAATCATTCTCAAAATTCATTGGTAAACTGAAATTATGCCATGAATATAATCATTTTCTAATTTTCACTTTATAAAATATTTCCATGTCAAAATTCCACACTAATACCTCGGTAACTGGATAGTAATTGTAGTCTGTAAACAGCGCACCAGGAAAGTTTCCAGAAAAGAGAGGTGGGTCACTAATGGACACGCTTAAATACCAAGTCTTTCCTTGCCAGAGCTTTCCTTAGACATGCACTTTTCACAAATCACAATTTTTTTTTCCAGTAACTAGAATAATTCTTTTCTGATGTGGAAATACTGCAACCACGGAGCATACTAAGATTTTTCAAATAAAATCGGCACTTTCAAAACTTCTTGAAAATTTATATGAGTACTAGGATAAATTCTATGTTAAAAATTACACACTTAAAATGGTAGTAAGTTTATGCAAGGGCAATAGCTAGGGCATACACTAGGCATTTATTATTTTCATTTATAAAATTCCTCTTCTTTCTTGAATATTATTTTCATCTTTTCATTTTCTTTATGTCTAGGCATTTAGTCATTTTATTTCTACTTATATCATTTCCAACACATATTCTTACAAATTTTATAAAGCATTTTTCCTCAAATTGATTTCTACTATTACCTTAAAAATTCATCTAGGGTAGAAAAAATATTGAAAATAGGTTTTACTAACTTTTAACATAGCCTTTGCTTACAAATCAGAGCATACCTCTCTCATTTTAACTCCGATTAAGATGATTTTAGTGTCTATGAAAAGCTAAGACAATTATCTAAAACTATTATGTTAATCATATCAACAAAATAGTATGATATCATAGTGTTATTACTCCTTTAAATTTAGTATTATTTCTTCTCGTGTAGGTTCTGACCTTTACTGACTAATTAGACCATATCTCTCAAATTTGAACTCCAAATTGAGTTATTCCAGTTGGTAAAATTCCATGAGCCATATATCTATAATTGTTATGTTGGTGCACTATTTTAATTCCTTATAGATACTTCCCAGAAATTAAAATACTGAAGCTATCCTAACATATTTTTCCCTGATGACCCATTTTCTGACCTTTGTCTACTAATCGGCTCATATCTCCCTTATATGGACTCCAAATTGAATTATTCCAGTGCCTAAATATCCATGACACATATATATTTAATTCTTATGTTAACCATTTATTTTAATTACTTATATATTTTTCCCAGAAATTAAAATACCGAAGCTATCCTAACATATTTTTCCCTGATGACCCATTTTCTGACCTTTGTCTACTAATCGGCTCATATCTCCCTTATATGGACTCCAAATTGAATGATTCCAGTGCCTAAATATCCATGACACATATATATTTAATTCTTATGTTAACCATTTATTTTAATTCCTTATAGATTGTTCCCAGAAAGTAAAATACCGAAGCTTAAAATTTCTGCCACCCATAGCCATAACCATGCAGAACTATCTACACCAACCTAAGTATTCAAACATACATCACATGCAAGATCAATAAGTAACATGATATAACAACATCATGACCAATCATAAAAGTTCTAAGATCAAAATCTCATATAAATATTATAAGTTTTAAAAGTTTTCTTCAAAAAGAAATATTGTTAAACTTACCTGGAGCACTTAGTCCCCTAGACTTCTCCTTCCTCTTTCTTCCTTTCTTCCTCTCCTTTACTCACTCTACCTTGCTTCTATGTTTCCTCTCCCTCACTTGGACGAAATTCTAATGTTGTAAGGGTGGGTTTTCTTATATAGACCATCAAATAATTCACCTTTCATGATCATGGGTCTACCTTATCACAATTAAGATACACTTTGTTGAATTTTTGGAAAACAAACAACTTATGTTCTTGTCTTCCTCTTCCTTAGTCAAGATATGCATAGGAAAAGGAGATTTGTATTTTGAAAATTATGATGATATGTTCTTAAGATAAGGGACAAGGTCCCTTTGATTTAGGGATTCATTTCCATTTTCTTTTGTCTTAAACAAGTATGATAGGTTTGCCTTTTTAGGTGACAAATTTCTAACCCTTGAATCTCCATTATTTGGTTGATATTATTTGTGTGGGCTATGAATGTTTTGTCCTAATACCATGTATTATCATACCACTTGCCAAAATTATGAGTGTAGGATATAGATGTTTTTGTCCTAAAGCCTTGTATTATCATGCCACTTGCCTAAATGATGAATGTAGAATCACACCACTTGCTAAATTTTTGTCTTAATGCCATGTAACCTAATCCTTATTCTTATTATTATATCATCATCTAATTTATTTTATTTTATTTTTCCTCTTGGATTTGGGCTTATTCCTACCCATTATGGGCTTGTCCTACCCATTTTCTTTGCTTTGGATAAAATTCTTCCTTTCTTGGTGGGCTTGGTCACATTTTCATAATTTTTGGGCTATTGGTGCAATTACTATATCCTAGTCCAAGTCTATGTTTTATTTCTTGTTTAGGTTATCCAATGGGCTTGTTAGAAACTTATGTGAAGTGGAAAAACTCTATATGAAGTGTCCATAGGTAAAAGTCCAATGTATGGGTAAAGATTTTAAACTTAGTAACTATAGTTCTTGAATTAGGAAAAATTACCCTAATTCAATGTTCTTGAAATTTTAAGACCTTTACTTGTTTCTAAAAATTTATCTTCCTTATCCAAGAATTTTGCATCTCTTTAGTATGTTATTTCTAATTTCTTTCCTATTATATTTTCCTTCTTTATTTGTTCTCTTAATGTTAGAAACATTTTCTATGCATATACATAAGGTGAAGAATTTCTAAAGACTATATTTCCTTAGATATCTAAAATATTGTCTAATAAATTTTATTTCCTTAATTAAATTTTTTATGTACCTTTATAATGAAATGAAATTAAGGATGTTACAGGGCGAGCTTACATTGCTTCCAAGGCTCACAATTTTTAAATCATTTTGTACTTGTATTCTAAAATATGCTCTGAACGCCATAGGCAGGATCTCTACTTCTTCTGTAATAAATGTATAAAGACCTAGTGTGTATATTTGGTTATATAGGAAAAACTTGTAAACATATGATATTATTAAAATATGTGATATACTTAAAGCATGTATGCAATAAAATAAGGGTAAAGTTATCACTACTCGTGACAATCATGTTCCCTTATATTAGGAGCGTTACAGATATGTTCGAGGGATCATAGAACTTGAAGCTCCTCAACCTTTCAAAGTATCCAACAAAGTAGCATCTTATAGTTCTTGAGTCTAGCTTTTTCTCATTAGGCCTAGCCTCAGCTGGACCTCCCCAAACATGTAAATAACTAATGCTAGGCTATTTTTTTGTCCATAATTCATATACTATTTTGCTTGGATCTCCATTTAGGATGTAAACTGTAGCGTTGATGGCTTCACCCCAAAGTGATTCTGGTAAAAAGGAATGAATTATCATACTCCTCACCATATTTATTAGGGTTCTGTTTTGTTTCTCAGCTACACCATTTTGACTTGGAGTCCCAAGCATGGTCTATTGAAGAACGATTCCACATTTCATCAAATACTTAGGAAAGGGTCCTGGACGTTGTTCTCCTGATCCATCATATCTGTCGTAGTATTTACCACCACGATCAGATTTAATAGCTTTACTTTTCTTGACTAGTTGATTTTTAACTTCTGCTTTAAAAATCTTGAACATGTCCAAAGACTGTGACTTCTCACTAATCAAATACAGGTCCCATAATGAAAGTAGTCATCTATGAAAGTGATAAAATATTATTGTCCAATCCATGAGGTTGTTGGAAATAGACCACAAATGTCTGGATGTATCAATTTCATGACATTACTACTTCTATTCGTACTTTTTTTTTCAACATGTGTTTGTTTTCTCTTAATGCACTCAATACAAACTTCAAAGTCCGACAAGTTAAGGGAATCAAGAATTCCTTATAACACAAACATTCGAATTCGTTGTTTTGAAATATGACATAAACGCTTATACCATAACATTAATGAAACCTTATTTGTTAATTTGCGTTTAATGCCAAAATTACTTGCATGCATATTTTCATTGTAATTTAAGGTATTGAAGTTTAACTTAAAAAACTTATCAATTAAAGAACTAGTACCAATAAAATTTGAATTTTGGAAAAGTCTAAAAGTTTCATTACCAAATGAACAAAAATATCCTAATTTTTCCAAACATGAAATTGAACAATAAAAGTTTCAACATTAGCCTTGTTGAACAAAAATATCATAAAAGTTTCATCTAAATAATAGTACAATAAAAGTGTCTTCCAAATCTAAATAAAAACTAGTTCCTAATTTAAGCCTAAAAACACCTACAGCCTCCACATTAGCCTTGTTTCCATTTTCCATATAGATGTATCTTTCAACATCAGTAAGCAATCGACTCCTGAGACAACCTTGCATAGTGACACTTACGTGAGTAGTTGCACCTGTATCTATCAACTAAGTGTCATTAGGCATTAAAGCTAAATTAACTTCTGAACAAATAAAATTGAGGAATGTACCTTTCTTTACATGCCATTTGGCGTACTTGGGACAATTCTTTTTCACATGCTTAACCTTTTTACAAAATAAGAAAATTATCACCATATCTTTCCTCTGTTGCTCTTTATGTTGTGAAGTCCCTGAACCTGCAGTTTGCTTTCCTTTGTTATTTCTTTTCCTTTCCTGTTGGTACCATCGCCTTGAGAGATGAATGCCAAGTGAGCACTTTCAATTTTTTCTTGTTTCAATCTCTCCTCTTTTGACAACTCTAACTTGATTTCCTTTAATTGAGTCACAAGATTTGACATTTCCATAATATACTCCCTTTCCTATTATACTACATTGAGATTAGCTGAGTTAGAATAGTGCTTGTATTGACCTTTTCATTTGTAGTGAAACAGTCTGTTATTTGGTTAAGAAACTTCTTGGCATCATTCTCATTAGGAATGGAACCCCATATGGTATCTGGAATCGAGTGCTTCATAATCATTCGACTTATGCGATTTGTCCACTCCCAATTTTCAAAAGTAGCCATTTGTTCAGTAGAGCTTGTGTTGGTTAAAGGTGTGGGGCGATTAATCCTTAGTGCATAGTCCAAATCCATGTACTCGAGCAATATCATAATATGCTCTTTCCATTTCTTGAAGTTTACGCCGTTGAGCACGAAAAAGTTGTTAATGTTAGCAGAAATTGAAGATGTTATAAAATAGAGAATAAAAGCTGACAATTAATGATTCATACATATATAAATCAAATAAAACATAAATTATATACATTTGCAAGAGGGCCCATAATAAGATACCTAGAACAATGTTGTTATTTAGTCTTTGGACAAAAATAACAACTTGTAAATGGTACTCTTAAAAACATAGTTAATAAATATTGATACTAAATCCTCTTAACAATATGCCTTTTTTTGGACCGACATATTGCATGCATGGATAATACCAAAATTATATCACATATTTATTGTCAAAAATAGTGACTACAATTTGGCCAAAAAATAATCTTCCTTTGAGCCAACTATTTTTCGCATATATTTAATCACAAATTATATTATTCTTTATTATTATTCACATATTTTAATATAAATAAATTTACATAATAGAGGTCACTTTGATGGCACGTTATATCAATTTAAATTATATTAAAACATATGAATAAAGAAATAAATGATGCACAAAGATTATCAACAAGTGCATCTGGCAGAGCTGGCACTAGGGGTTTTAAGTTGCCTTCAGGGGCACGGGTTTAAGCCCCAGCATGTGTAGAAATATGTTTTTCTTGAAGGTTTCTAACCATTGGCCCTAACATAAACCCAAGATCGAATGGGTTCAATTACAAAATGTAATGGAGCTAGGTCTAAAATTAACTAAAGCCACAAAAAGGAAAGCAATTTAGATAAAATTGCAACAAATATGATTAAAGAAATTTAGTGGTCTTGTGGTATAATACATTGTTGTTGCAAGGAACCTTCCCGTGTTCAAATCCTAGCAAAATTGCCCCCTAAATTTATTTTTATTTTTATGAAATATACCGATGTCATATAGGCCATGGGGGTTCATCCTCCTATCGTTTTCCTTCTTTTGCATAAAAAACGCAGAAGCTTCAGGTCACCTACCTTTTTTATTTTAAAAAGATAGATTTAACTGGATCTCGATTTAGTTTTCAAATTGAATCATGATCCCAACAACTGCTTAGCATTCTCAACCAAAAACCCCTTCCATCCATGATTCCCGATCATAATGAGGCAACCGTTAATTGAGATTGTAACGTCCGGTTATTTATTTATTTATTATTTATCTCATTGTTATTATTATTTATTTTCACATTTCGCAGATTAAATATTCCATATGTTTAAACAAAATATATATGTATATATATATATATATATATATATTACAAACCTCACACATGTAATAATTATACAACTCAATATTTCAGTACACAAATAAGAGTCCCTGTACAGCATTCTATCCTTGAAATAGAAAGGGTGAGGAGGTGGTGCTGACATCGAGATCTCTATCAGTAACGTCATTCCCTGTAGCATCTCATTTCTTTTTATCTAAACATAACACCACAATAATAGTGAGAACAAAGGTTCCCAGTAGACTAAACATAAATAAAATATAATGAGAAAACATGAATTATGTTCAGCTGTACTTATTATAGAAAATATTAAGATTTGGAGATAAAATCATCACTTCAGTTGATGCCAATTAACATACTATATATGCACTAAAAATCCCCTCATTTGCTATACGCATAGTGACCGATCGACTACAATCAAAATAAGTGATCAGGCAATGTGAGTTCATCACCTATCTGCCTCCTCACATTTCCTCTGTTATTTGGTTGGAGTGGCCCTCCCTTCGCTCTCTAAGGCTAATAAAGTGTCCCCTACTCAGTATCGTATCAAGCCAGACAACCAATCGATATTCATCAATACATATAAATGTGTGTGTGTGTGTGTGTGTGTGTGTGTATATATATATATATATATATATATATATATATATATATATATATATATATATATATAAATGCATATTCATCAAATGCAATATATAATTATCAAGCAACTCGCCATGAGCTTTACATTTGCCATTCAATTACATTCATAATATGATGCATCATTTTTATACCTAATGATTAATAATCATTCATCACATAACAATATCCAATATGATTCATTTTAAATCAAATAAAGAAAAAGAGTAATTTGTGATAACAAAATTATCATTTTAAAAGTATTTTTCTTGGATATATGTTTTTTAAAAATATTTCAAAAAACTTCTGGGAATTCACAGACTACTGGAATCTCAAGCAGTTCCTGTTTCATAATCGAGTTAATAGTATACAGGAAAACACATCTTATATCTGCATTCTTTATCTCCTTATAGAGTCGGTGAGTACTAACAATGCTATACTTTTGATCCTCAGGTGGGTCCGGGAGGAACTCAAAAGTCTTATTGCAACAATCCAGAAGGACTCGGTTCTGACTTAACCAATCCATACCCAAGATGAGTTCTATACCGTCCAGAGGTAGATAGATTAGATCCACTACAAAGGATTTGTCACTCAGTACAACGAGACAATTCAAACACACTGATGAGGTAATTTTTTTTCCTCCTGTAGGTGTCACCACCGCTAACTTGTATGGTAACTCTGTAATAGGGTGTTGTAACTTCCCCACACATTCTATTGCTATGAAAGAATGGCTCGTACCAGAATCAAACAATACAATCAGAGGCAGATTGTCGATAAAACACATACCTTGCATCAAATAAGGAGTTGATTTTTCTTTAGAACCACTCAAAGTGAAAACTCTTCCTGTCATTTGTTGAGTTCGTGTAGTACCTTTCTCATTTTCTAGTGGACAATACCTTGCCACGTGCCCCTTCTGACTACATCAGAAGTAAGTAACTAGACCAAAATAACATGGTTTATCCCCATGGAATTTTCCGCATTTCCCACACTAACCTATTGCTGGCTTTTTTAGAAAAGGTCTGGGTTCCATAAGTGCTAGTTGTTTACCTCTCATGATATTCTTCCCTCTGGTATTTCTATCCATAACTGGGAACTCTCTCTTCTGCTTCCACTGAGTCCACCTCTCCCTTTCTTCATCTATTGCTTTTAGACTTGTCGCAAGCATTCAACATTTATTTACCAATGAGGTATATTCCCGAATCTTTAATGCCACCATAACATTCTTAAGCTCCGAGTTCAGTCCTAATTCAAACTTAGTTGTCTTCTAGGATTTATCTGGATTATTCTTCAATGTACTTGAGAACTTAGACAGTTATTCAAACTTGGTAATATAGTACTCAATGGTCCCATTTCCCTGTCTAAGCTGAAGAAACTCAATCTCTTTCTCACTTCTCACATTGCTAGGAAAATATTTGTTCAGAAAAGTCTCTCGGAACAATTGCTATGTAATTTTCCTGTCTTGATGTACTAGTAACTCTCTAGCTCCTCTCCACCAGTATTTGTAACATCCCTAATTTCGTTTCTTTTATTGATAATTGAATTAAGGAAATAAAGTTTATTAGACAATATTTTAGATATCTAAGGAAATATAATCCTTAGAAATTCTTCACCTTATGTATATGCATAGAAAATGTTTCTACCATTAAGAGAACAAATAAAGAGGGAAAACCTAATAGGAAAAACATAAATTAGAAATAACATACTAAAGAGATGCAAAATTCTTGGATACGGAAGATAAATTTTTAGAAACAAGTAAAGGTCTTAAAATTTCAAGAACATTGGATTAGGGTAATTTTTCCTAATTCAATAACTAGAGTTACTAAGTTTAAAACATTACCCATACATTGGGCTTTTACCTATTGACACATCATGTAGAGTTTTTCCACTTCATATAAGTTTCTAACAAGCCCATTGGATAACCTAAGCAAGAAATAAAACATAGACTTGGACTAGGATATAGTAATTGGACCAATAGCCCAAAAATTATGAAAATTTGACCAAGCCCTCCAAGAAAGGTAGAATTTTATCCAAAGCAAAGAAAATGGGTAGGAATAAGCCCAAATCCAAGAGAAAAAATAAAATAAAATAAATTAGGTGATGATATAATAATGTAATAATAATAAAGATTAGGTTACATGGCATTAAGACAAAAATTTTGCAAGTGGTGTGATTCTACATTCATCATTTTGGCAAGTGGCATAATAATACAAGGCTTTAGGACAAAAACATCTATATCCTACACTCATAATTTTAGCAAGTGGTATGATAATACATGGTATTAGGACAAAACATTCCTATCCCACACAAATAATATCAACCAAATAATGGAGATTCAAGGGCTAGAAATTTGCCACCTAAAAAGGCAAACTTATCATACTTGTTTAAGACAAAAGAAAATGGAAATGAATCCCTAAATCAAAGGGACCTTGTCCCTTATCTTAAGAACATATCATCATAATTTTCAAAATACAAAACTCCTTTTCCTATGCATATCTTGACTAAGGAAGAGGAAGACAAGAACATAAGTTGTTTGTTTTCCAAAAATTGAACAAAGTGTATCCTAATTGTGATAAGGTAGACCCATAATCATGAAAGGTGAATTATTTGGTGGCCTATATAAGGAAACCCACCCTTACAACATTAGAATTTCGTCCAAGTGAGGGAGAAGAAAAAATAGAAGCAAGGTAGAGTGAGGAAAGGAGAGGAAGAAAGGAAGAAAGAGGAAGGAGAAGTCTAGGAGACTAAGTGCTCCAGGTAAGTTTAACAATATTTATTTTTGAAGAAAACTTTTGAAACTTATAATATTTATATGAGATTTTGATCTTAGAACTTTTATGATTGGTCATGATGTTGCTATATCATGTTATATATTGATCTTGCATGTGATGTATGTTTGAATACTTAGGTTGGTGTAGATAGTTCTGCATGGGTATGGCTATGGGTGGCAGAATTTGAAGCTTCGATATTTTAATTTCTGGGAACAATCTATAAGGAATTAAAATAAATAGTTAACATAAGAATTATAGCTATGTGTGTCATGGAGTTTTAGCCACTGGAAACATTCAATTTGGAGTCCATATGTGGTAGATATGGTCTGATTAGTTTACAAAGGTCAGAAAATGGTTCATCAGGGAAGAATATGTTAGGATAGCTTCTGTGTTTTAATTTATGGGAATTATTTGTAGGGAATTAAAATAAATGGTTAACATAAGAATTAAAGATATATGTGTCATGGATTTGTAGCCACTGGAATCATTCAATTTGGAGTCCATATGAGGTAGATATGGTCTGATTAGTAGTCAAAGGTCAGAAAATGGTTCATCAGGGAAGAATATGTTAGGACAGTTTCTGTATTTTAATTTCTTAGAATTATCTTTATGGAATTAAAATAAATGGTTAACATAAGAATTCTAGATATGTGTGTCATGGATTTTTAGCCACTGGAATCATTCAATTTGGAGTCCATATGAGGAAGATATGAACCTATTAGTAGTCAAAGGTCAGAAAATGGTTCATCAGGGAAGAATATGTTAGGACAGCTTCTGTATTTTAATTTCTGGGAATTATATGTACAGTATTAAAATAAATGGTTAACATAAGAATTATAGATATGTGTGTCATGGATTTTTAGCCACTAGAATCACTCAATTTTGAGTCCATATGTGGTAGATATGGTCCGATTAGTAGGTAGAGGTCAGAACCTATCCGAAAAGAAATAACCTATACATTTAGGGAGTAATATCACCTTGATTTCTTAATATGTCGCTACAATGTTCAACATAATAGTTTTAGATAATTTTTTTATCTTGAAATTGATACCAAGATCACCTACATTAGAGTTAAATTGAGGGAGTTATGCTCTGATTAGTAAGAGAAGGTTAGATAGGATGAAAACCTACATCAAGAAAATAAAAAAATAAAATTAGTATTTAAAAAAGAAGATGAATCTTAATAAATGACTAGTATAGCCATAGCCATTGCCATTGTATGAACTTCTTACCATCTTAAGTGTGAAATTTTGACATGAAAATATTTTATAAAGTGATATTTGAAATGGTGGCATGATTACCAATGATTTTTGGTAATAATTATATTTTGATGAACATACTTGTTATTGAAAGCATATTTTTGGCTATCATTGTGAAAAAAAAAGAAATGAGCACGGTCACATGGAAATCCGTGTGGTGCACCAGTAGGGGACGCCCTACCAACGGTTATTATCATGATAATGAGAAAAGAAAGAGAAAGTGGGCCATGTTGGACGGAGCGAGAAAAGCCCGTTCTGGAGAGTAGAGGATACTCACCATGACCGGGGTAGCTTGAAATGAGAATAAGTTGATGGCCATCATATGATATTTTGAAAATAGTTAATCCTGTCATACATATCATTACAGTATGATTCTTATGTGCATAGATATAATGCATTCATGTGACCAAAGATATTTTCTGTAGTTTATACAGCTGAACATGACGTGATGAGCTATATTGATGATGATTTATTGTTGAACTTACTGAGATTTAATTCTCACTATATTTCCATATCATGTTTAAAAAAATTATTTATGCAGCTTTTGTTTCTAAGGCTCTGGCTTTTAGTGCACATTGGATCGAGTTACTTTATGTTGGGCAGATCTCAGAATCAAATAAGATGTTTATGGTCGAGTTGGCTCAGATCCCGGTGAAGGTGCAACCACCCGCACCTGTATCTCCGGAATTGGTCAACCAAAATAAACAAGATGTAAATATCTATGTGTTTGACATGTTACATGTATGTTTTGATTAATGATGTGTATGTGAACTCAATATTGTATAATAATAAAGGAAACAAAAAAGAAAAAAAAAGGTTGTTACAGTATTCAGCTTCTTCCCTCAGCATATATGTCCCAAAATTAACCTTCTGCTCATCAAAACAATTTAGAACTCCAAAAATCTTCTCGAGTTCCTTCAGCCATCTCTCAACAACTATGGGGTCATATGCACCCACAAAAGATGGAGGCCGCGTTCCTATAAATTTAGACCATCCATTACCATTTCCAGTTTTGTTTCCATTTCGATTTCATTCATTCTCCCTAGCCCTGTCATTATTATTAATATTCTAAAGGTGCTACAAAATTTGATTCGTAGCAGCTGGCTGAGCTTGAATACATGCGGCTATGTTATTTAAGGTAGCATCTGCGCTGCTTGGCAGATTCCTTCTTGGTGGTGCCATAACACACTGTATTAGTAAAACAAAATATTAGTTACTATTGAGGTGATCAAGCTCAATAACAGTTCAAAAATTTACAGTATTTATCACACTACATGTAACAACCTTTTTTTTTTTCCTTTATTATTATACAATATTGAGTTCACATACATGTCATTAATCAAAACATACGTATAACATATCAAACAGATAGATATTTACATCTTGTTTATTTTGGTTGACCAATTCCGGAGATACAGGTGCGGGTGGTTGCACCTTCACCGAGATCTGAGCCAACTCGACCACAAACATCTTATTTGATTCTAAAATCTTCCCAACATAAAGTAACTCGATCCAATGTGCACTAAAATCCAGAGCCTTAGAAACAAAAGCTGCATAAATAATTTTCTGAACATGATATGGAAATATAGTGAGAATTAAATCCCAGTAAGTTCAACAATAAATTATCATCAGTAAAGCTCATCACGTCATGTTCAGCTGTATAAACTACAGAAAATATCTTTGGTCACATGAATGCATTATATCTATGCACATAAGAATCATATTGTAATGATATGTATGACAGGATTAACCATTTTCAAAATATCATATGATGGCCATCAACTTATTCTCATTTCAAGCTACCCCGGTCAGGGTGAGTATCCTCTACTCTCCGGTACGGGCTTTTCTCGCTCCGTCCGACATGGCCCACTTTCTCTTTCTTTTCTCATTATCATGATCATAACCGTTGGTAGGGCGTCCCCTACTGGTGCACCACACGGATTGCCATGTGACCGTGCTTATTTCTTTTCTTTTCACAATGATAGCCAAAAATATGCTTTCAATAACAAGTATGTTCATCAAAATATAACTATTACCATAAATCATTGGTAATCATGCCATGAACATAACTATTTTCAAATATCACTTTATAAAATATTTTCATGTCAAAATTTCACACTTAAGATGGTAAGAAGTTCATACAATGGCAATGGCTATGGCTATACTAGTCATTTATTAAGATTCATCTTCTTTTTAAAATACTAATTTTATTTCTTTATTTTCTTGATGAAGGTTTTCATCCTATCTAACCTTCTCTTACTAATCAGAGCATAACTCCCTCAATTTAACTCTGATGTAGGTGATCTTGGTGTCCATTTCAAGATAAAACAATTATATAAAACTATTATGTTGAACATTGTAGCGAAAAATTAAGAAACAAAGGTGATATTACTCCCTCAAAGTACAGGATAGTTCCTCTCGGATAGGTTCTGACCTTTACAGACTAATTAGACCATATCTCCCAAATTAGAACTCCAAATTGAGTTATTCCAGTTGGTAAGAATCCATGAGTCATATATCTATAATTGTTATGTTGGCGCGCTATTTTAATTCCCTACAGAATATTCCCAGAAATTCAAAAACTACAGCATTAATAACATACTCTCCCCTGAATAAACATTTTCTGACCTCTGCTTACTAATCGGATCATATCTACCTCATATGAACTCCAAATTGCATAATTCCAGTGGGTATATTTCCATGAGACACAGATATATAACTTTCATGTTAACCATTTATTTTAATTCCATACAGATAATTCCCAGAAATTAAAATACAACAGCTGTCCTAACATAATCTTCCCTGATGAACCATTTTCTGACCTTGGCTTACTAATCAGATCATATCTACCTCATATGAACTCCAAATTGCATAATTCCAGTGGGTATATTTCCATGAGACATAGGTATATAACTTTCATGTTAACCATTTATTTTAATTCCATACAGATAATTCCCAGAAATTAAAATACAACAGCTGTCCTAACATAATCTTCCCTGATGAACCATTTTCTGACCTTGGCTTACTAATCGGACCATATCTACCACATGTGGACTCCAAATTGAATGATCCCAGTGGCTAAAAATCCATGACACACATATCTTTAATTCTTATGTTAACCATTTATTTTAATTCCCTACCAATAATTCCCAGAAATTAAATTACCGAAGCTATCCTAACATATTCTTCCCTGATGATTCATTTTCTGACCTTTGACTACTAATCAGACCATAGCTACCTCATATGGACTCCAAATGGAATGATTCCAGTGGGTAAAAATCCGTGACACATATATCTTTAATTCTTATGTTAACCATTTATTTTAATTCCTTATAGATTGTTCCCAGAAATTAAAATACCGAAGCTTAAAATTCTGTCAACCATAGCCATATCCATACAGAACTATCTACACCAACCTAAGTATTCAAACATACATCACATGCAAGATCAATATGCAACATGATATAGCAACATCCATGACCAATCATCAAAGTTCTAAGATCAAAATCTCATATAAATATTATGAGTTTCAAAGGTTTTCTTCAAAAAGAAATATTGTTAAACTTACCTGGAGTACTTAGTCTCCTAGACTTCTCCTTCCTCTTTCTTCCTTTCTTCCTCTCCTTTCCTCACACTACCTTGCTTCTATTTTTGCTCTCCCTCACTTGGACGAAATTCTAATGTTGTAAGGGTGGGTTTTCTTATATAGACCACCAAATAATTCACCTTTCATGATCATGGGTCTACCTTATCACAATTAGGATACACTTTGTTGAATTTTTGGAAAACAAACAACTTATGTTCTTGTCTTCCTCTTCCTTAGTCAAGATATGCATAGAAAAAGGAGATTTGTATTTTGAAAATTATGATGATATGTTCTTAAGATATGGGGCAAGATCCCTTTGATTTAGGGATTCATTTCCTTTTTCTTTTGTCTTAATCAAGTATGATAGATTTGCCTTTTTAAGTGGCAAATTTCTAGCCCTTGAATTTTCCTTACTTAACTAAAATTATTTGTGTAGGATAATGATGTTTTGTCATAATGCTATGTATTATTACCCACTTGCTAAAGTTATGAATGTAGGATATAGATGTTTTTGTCCTAAAGCCTTGTATTATTATGCCACTTGCCAAAATGATGAATGTAGAATCACACCACTTGTCAAATTTTTGTCTTAATGCCATGTCACTTAATCTTGATTACACTAATATTTCATCACTTTAATTTTTATTTTTATTTTTATTTTTCCTCTTGGGTTTGGGCTCATTCTTGCCCATTTTCCTTACTTTGGTTAAAATTCTTCCTTTCATAATGGGCTTGGTCACATTTTCATGATTTTTGGGCTATCGGTCCAATTTCTATATCCTAGTCCAAGTCTATGTTTTATTTCTTCCTTGGCCTATCCTATTGGCTTGCTAAAAATTCATGTGAAGTAGAAAAACTCTATATGAAGTGTCTATAGGTTAAAGCCCAATTACGGGTGGAGATACTAAACTCAGTAACTTTTGCTCTTAAATTAAGAAAAATTACACTAATCCGATCTTCTTGAAATTTTAAGACCTTTATTTACTTAACAAAAATTTATCTTTCTTTACCTAAGAATTTCACCTTTCTTTAACATGTTTATTTCTAATATTTCCTCTTAGGTTTTCTTTCTTTACCTATTCCATTAATATTAGAACATTTCTATGCATATATGTAAGGTGAAGAATTTCTAAGGAAAATATCTAAAAATTACGGGATGTTACATTCTTCCCCCCTTTAAGAAATTCGGTCCCCGAATTTCAATCCATCCTACCACATGTAGGGAATTAAATTAAGGCATTATTCAGAGTTACCAAACTTATTACCTAAATAATTAGAGATATCTTTTCTGTATGACATCTTTACTTTTTAATATGTCTATTCACTTGAGTGATTTTTGCCATATAACTTAACCATAAGGATTTCTTTCACTCATAAGTTCTTCAATTGATATCCTCTAGCCCGCATGGATATATCTATGGGTCGATATTAGAAAACACACATATAAAGGAACATATACACCTTCATATTGTGTAACTATCTTTTCTTATTCCAAACTTCTATCAAGTCAATTTTTTTTTTCATATATCAACATCATCCCCTGAATATCATCATCTTAATCTATCATCTATTTTTATCCTCAAATCCTTTAATCAATATGTTAAACATACGTAGCAATAAATCCTTCAAACCTTTAATAACATTTATGTACCATTGACACATGTCTAATAATTCCAACTTACATCATCACAGTAATTCTATACAAGCTTATTAACACCATTAAACTCATTGTCAAAAATTTCAATTATTTCTTCTATCATATCCAAAAGCACCTCATTCTAGCTTATGCCAATCCCATTTAATTCACCCAATCATTTCAAGAAGATTTGTGTTTTTGTTTTTGTTTTTTTTTTTCCTAACAATTACTCATACATGAATTCTCAATTCCAACATAATTCACATCCTATATACTAGACTCAATTTAGCATGATATAATCCTTTAAAACAAATATCTTGATAACCTACATTATTTTCGAACATGGTTCTCAGAATATTCTCTATGTTTCCAAATTAAGAGTTCAAATACTAACTTAAATCCTACTTCCTATATTTTATTCCTCGAGAACTTCAACACCACTAATTCTCTTAATTACATTAGTCAAAACACCATAAGACCATCATCCGTCCATTGTTTTTAAACTTTTCATTACTTTAATCTACTAACAACTTAGACACCATAATAACCGAGTTTTAAAGAAAAGAAATTATCTTTCATTGCGATGAGGGAAAATAACCTTGCATTTAATGCCAACCGTTAATGAGTGAAACAGACGAAAAGCATAATAGAGAATGGTTCCAAAAGCGAAAGTCAAAAGTTTTGACAAAGCATTGAAAAATATTAAAATCGGTGGCCGCAATTCTTGAAAATCTGTAAACAAAATCTATCTATGATTTCAACAAAAATCGGTGGCCGTAAATTTTGAATATATGTGTCAGAATCTACTTTAAATCTATTGGTATTCGGTGGAAAGATATCACATGGAAAAAGAAACATTTCTGAGCTTATAAAAGTCTGTGAAAATCAAAGAATATGTAGTTAACTGGTAGGATGCAGTTGATTGCTTCAAAATAGATGTAATTAATCAACTGTAAATTAACCAGTCCAAATTAAAATTTCTCAAAATAGCTAGTCGACTTAATAATACTGATAGTCGACTGGCGAAAACATTGAGAATACAAAATAAATCATTTGATTGCATTTTTTTATTTTTATTTTTTACTTTTTTTTTTTTTACGGCTATCACCTAGAACTTTTCTACAAGAATCAAAACATCAATGCTTCATCAAAGACAACAAGATAAAGACAGATTTCTGGTGATATCTTATCTTATACTCTTTATGTGCTTAATATGGGTCACAGTCATACTACTGTACATATACATGCTTGCCGTCATTTTTGAAATTTTTTTTTTTATTTACCTTTAATTTAGTTGATATCCACCAATCACTCACATAGTTGTTCTAATAATACCCGGCCTATTCGCATAGCTATTATAAATATGCCTTTCTCTGAGTTCTATAAATACTTACATTAGTATCTTTGTCTATTCTCAAAGTTAAGGTGATAGAAATTATGGAGGGAACAGCATTCCGTCAGTTTCGAAATATCTGTGTCTTTTGTGGTTCCAGTCCTGGAAAAGATGAGGAGTATGTTAAAGCAGCACAAAATCTGGGTATGGTGCTGGCTAGGAGAAAAATTCATTTAGTGTATGGTGGAGGTAACTGTGGGTTAATGGGGTGTATGGCTACAGCTGCACATGCAGGGGGATGCCAAGTTCTAGGTATTATTCCTACAGCTCTAGCTACATCCAGCAATATAGGGAAGACAATTGGGGAAGAATATAGGGTAGTTTCCATGCATGAACGCATGGCTAGAATGATGAGCAATGCTGACGCCTTCATTGCCTTACCAGGTGGTTTTGGTACTTTAGAGGAGATTTTTCAAATAGTCTCTTGGGCACAACTAAATATGCATCACAAACCAATAGGTTTGTTAAATGTTAATCACTTCTTTGATGGTTTGTTATCTTTTCTAGATCAAGCTGTGGAACAGAGGTTTATCTCACACTCAGCACGACAAATTCTCATCTCAGCTTCAAATGTTGAGGAGTTGATTGATGCTTTACAAGCCTATGTTCATGTACCTGATCTAACTATTACTCCAGTAGAATGGACGGCAGATAACCGCAGGAAGCGTAAATTGGATTTGGATCTTCATCTTTAAATGTAGTAAAACGTAGCTATTATTGTACTACTTTTACTTTCTTAGACTCTACTTGTATACCATATTTACCAACCATACTCCTTTAGAGTTGGTAAAACTATCTTTGAATGTTTCTTATGATCCTCTGAACTTTTGAAATATTCTAATTATCATTAATAATACAAAATTGATACAGGGATGACCTAATTACTATTCATTAAATCTATGAATGTAGCTAAAATATTTGTCAATTTAAATGCATCACCACGAACTCATAATGCCCATAATAAGTCCTACATCCTCTTCTCTTATCCTTAATTAATGTTACTCATATCCCAAATCTATTTGTGGAAAAATATTGAACACCTTATAACTGGTCAAACAGGTAATCTATACGAGCTAATGGGTTTCTATTCTACATTGTTACCTTATTCAACTGTCTACAATCTATGCATAGTCATAGTGATCCATCTTTCTTTTTCACAAATAGAACTAGAGCACTCCAAATAAAAGTACTAGGGCATTTAAATCCCTTGTCTAACAAGTCTTGTAAATTTTTTTTTTTCCAGTAACTAGAATAATTCTTTTCTGATGTGGAAATACTGCAACCACGGAGCATACTAAGATTTTTCAAATAAAACCGGTACTTTCAAAACTTCTTGGAAATTTTATATGAGTACTAGGGTAAATTCCATGTTAAAATTCCACACTAATATCTCGGTAACTGGATAGTAATTGTAGTCTGTAAACAGCGCACCAGAAAAGTTCCCAGGAAAGAGAGGTGGGTCACTAATGGACACGCTTAAGTACCAAGTCTTTCCTTGCCAGAGCTTTCCTTAGACATGCACTTTTCACAAATCACAATTTATTTTTTAAATTCAATTGATATCATTCTATATAGGGATATAGATACTAGTTGGGTTCTAAGGAGTAAATCAATACCAAATTCTCGAATTGCTGTGGCAAGGTTGTGCAAGATTTTCTCTGCATTGTTTGCCGGATTCCGCCTTGGTGGTGCCATTTCCTACTGTGGGAAAAATAAATTTATGCTACTATTGAGGTGATCAAGCCCAATAGTTAGTTTCAAAACAATATTTAACAGCAGTCATAACACCACCTCGGCATATAGATAAGAAACACTAGTAATTTCTTACCTATATGAGTCACTGATCCCCTACACAGCACAACCACAACATACTTAAGACACTATAAGATCGATTCAGATAACCATCCACCCACTGGCCATCTAGGATCGACCTGCTCTGATACCAATTATGTAACAACCTTTTTTTTTTCCTTTATTATTATACAATATTGAGTTCACATACATGTCATTAATCAAAACATACGTATAACATATCAAACAGATAGATATTTACATCTTGTTTATTTTGGTTGACCAATTCCGGAGATACAGGTGCGGGTGGTTGCACCTTCACCGAGATCTGAGCCAACTCGACCACAAACATCTTATTTGATTCTAAAATCTTCCCAACATAAAGTAACTCGATCCAATGTGCACTAAAATCCAGAGCCTTAGAAACAAAAGCTGCATAAATAATTTTCTGAACATGATATGGAAATATAGTGAGAATTAAATCCCAGTAAGTTCAACAATAAATTATCATCAGTAAAGCTCATCACGTCATGTTCAGCTGTATAAACTACAGAAAATATCTTTGGTCACATGAATGCATTATATCTATGCACATAAGAATCATATTGTAATGATATGTATGACAGGATTAACCATTTTCAAAATACAAATCTCCTTTTTCTATGCATATCTTGACTAAGGAAGAGGAAGACAAGAACATAAGTTGTTTGTTTTCCAAAAATTCAACAAAGTGTATCCTAATTGTGATAAGGTAGACCCATGATCATGAAAGGTGAATTATTTGGTGGTCTATATAAGAAAACCCACCCTTACAACATTAGAATTTCGTCCAAGTGAGGGAGAGCAAAAATAGAAGCAAGGTAGTGTGAGGAAAGGAGAGGAAGAAAGGAAGAAAGAGGAAGGAGAAGTCTAGGAGACTAAGTACTCCAGGTAAGTTTAACAATATTTCTTTTTGAAGAAAACCTTTGAAACTCATAATATTTATATGAGATTTTGATCTTAGAACTTTGATGATTGGTCATGGATGTTGCTATATCATGTTGCATATTGATCTTGCATGTGATGTATGTTTGAATACTTAGGTTGGTGTAGATAGTTCTGCATGGATATGGCTATGGTTGACAGAATTTTAAGCTTCGGTATTTTAATTTCTGGGAACAATCTATAAGGAATTAAAATAAATGGTTAACATAAGAATTAAAGATATATGTGTCACAGATTTTCACCCACTGGAATCATTCCATTTGGAGTCCATATGAGGTAGCTATGGTCTGATTAGTAGTCAAAGGTCAGAAAATGAATCATCAGGGAAGAATATGTTAGGATAGCTTCGGTAATTTAATTTCTGGGAATTATTGGTAGGGAATTAAAATAAATGGTTAACATAAGAATTAAAGATATGTGTGTCATGGATTTTTAGCCACTGGAATCATTCAATTTGGAGTTCACATGTGGTAGATATGGTCCGATTAGTAAGCCAAGGTCAGAAAATGGTTCATCAGGGAAGATTATGTTAGGACAACTTTTGTATTTTAATTTCTGGGAATTATCTGTATGGAATTAAAATAAATGGTTAACATGAAAGTTATATATCTATGTCTCATGGAAATATACCCACTAGAATTATGCAATTTGGAGTTTATATGAGGTAGATATGATCCGATTAGTAAGCAGAGGTCAGAAAATGTTTATTCAAGGAAGAGTATGTTATTAATGCTTTAGTTTTTGAATTTCTGGGAATATTCTGTAGGGAATTAAAATAGCGCGCCAACATAACAATTATAGATATATGGCTCATGGATTTTTACCAACTGGAATAACGCAATTTGGAATTCAAATTTGGGAGATATGATCTAATTAGTCAGTAAAGGTCAGAACCTATCCGAGAGGAACTATCCTGTACTTTGAGGGAGTAATATCACCTTTGTTTCTTAATTTTTCGCTACAATGTTCAACATAATAGTTTTAGATAATTGTTTTATCTTGAAATGGACACCAAGATAACCTACATCAGAGTTAAATTGAGGGAGTTATGCTCTGATTAGTAAGAGAAGGTTAGATAGGATGAAAACCTTCATCAAGATAATAAAGAAATAAAATTAGTATTTAAAAAAGAAGATGAATCTTAATAAATGACTAGTATAGCCATAGCCATTGCCATTATATGAACTTCTTACCATCTTAAGTGTGAAATTTTGACATGAAAATATTTTATAAAGTGATATTTGAAATGGTTATGTTCATGGCATGATTACCAATGATTTTTGGTAATAGTTATATTTTGATGAACATACTTGTTATTGAAAGCATATGTTTGGCTATCATTGTGAAAAGAAAAGAAATAAGCACGGTCACATGGCAATCCGTGTGGTGCACCAGTAGGGGACGCCCTACCAACGGTTATGATCATGATAATGAGAAAAGAAAGAGAAAGTGGGCCATGTCGGACGGAGCGAGAAAAGCCCGTACCGGAGAGTAGAGGATACTCACCCTGACCGGGGTAGCTTGAAATGAGAATAAGTTGATGGCCATCATATGATATTTTGAAAATGGTTAATCCTGTCATACATATCATTATGAAAGGAAGAATTTTAACCAAAGTAAGGAAAATGGGCAAGAATGAGCCCAAACCCAAGAGGAAAAATAAAAATAAAAATAAAAATTAAAGTGATGAAATATTAGTGTAATCAAGATTAAGTGACATGGCATTAAGACAAAAATTTGACATGTGGTGTGATTCTACATTCATCATTTTGGCAAGTGGCATAATAATACAAGGCTTTAGGACAAAAACATCTATATCCTACATTCATAACTTTAGCAAGTGGGTAATAATACATAGCATTATGACAAAACATCATTATCCTACACAAATAATTTTAGTTAAGTAAGGAAAATTCAAGGGCTAGAAATTTGCCACTTAAAAAGGCAAATCTATCATACTTGATTAAGACAAAAGAAAAAGGAAATGAATCCCTAAATCAAAGGGATCTTGCCCCATATCTTAAGAACATATCATCATAATTTTCAAAATACAAATCTCCTTTTTCTATGCATATCTTGACTAAGGAAGAGGAAGACAAGAACATAAGTTGTTTGTTTTCCAAAAATTCAACAAAGTGTATCCTAATTGTGATAAGGTAGACCCATGATCATGAAAGGTGAATTATTTGGTGGTCTATATAAGAAAACCCACCCTTACAACATTAGAATTTCGTCCAAGTGAGGGAGAGCAAAAATAGAAGCAAGGTAGTGTGAGGAAAGGAGAGGAAGAAAGGAAGAAAGAGGAAGGAGAAGTCTAGGAGACTAAGTACTCCAGGTAAGTTTAACAATATTTCTTTTTGAAGAAAACCTTTGAAACTCATAATATTTATATGAGATTTTGATCTTAGAACTTTGATGATTGGTCATGGATGTTGCTATATCATGTTGCATATTGATCTTGCATGTGATGTATGTTTGAATACTTAGGTTGGTGTAGATAGTTCTGCATGGATATGGCTATGGTTGACAGAATTTTAAGCTTCGGTATTTTAATTTCTGGGAACAATCTATAAGGAATTAAAATAAATGGTTAACATAAGAATTAAAGATATATGTGTCACAGATTTTCACCCACTGGAATCATTCCATTTGGAGTCCATATGAGGTAGCTATGGTCTGATTAGTAGTCAAAGGTCAGAAAATGAATCATCAGGGAAGAATATGTTAGGATAGCTTCGGTAATTTAATTTCTGGGAATTATTGGTAGGGAATTAAAATAAATGGTTAACATAAGAATTAAAGATATGTGTGTCATGGATTTTTAGCCACTGGAATCATTCAATTTGGAGTTCACATGTGGTAGATATGGTCCGATTAGTAAGCCAAGGTCAGAAAATGGTTCATCAGGGAAGATTATGTTAGGACAACTTTTGTATTTTAATTTCTGGGAATTATCTGTATGGAATTAAAATAAATGGTTAACATGAAAGTTATATATCTATGTCTCATGGAAATATACCCACTAGAATTATGCAATTTGGAGTTTATATGAGGTAGATATGATCCGATTAGTAAGCAGAGGTCAGAAAATGTTTATTCAAGGAAGAGTATGTTATTAATGCTTTAGTTTTTGAATTTCTGGGAATATTCTGTAGGGAATTAAAATAGCGCGCCAACATAACAATTATAGATATATGGCTCATGGATTTTTACCAACTGGAATAACGCAATTTGGAATTCAAATTTGGGAGATATGATCTAATTAGTCAGTAAAGGTCAGAACCTATCCGAGAGGAACTATCCTGTACTTTGAGGGAGTAATATCACCTTTGTTTCTTAATTTTTCGCTACAATGTTCAACATAATAGTTTTAGATAATTGTTTTATCTTGAAATGGACACCAAGATAACCTACATCAGAGTTAAATTGAGGGAGTTATGCTCTGATTAGTAAGAGAAGGTTAGATAGGATGAAAACCTTCATCAAGATAATAAAGAAATAAAATTAGTATTTAAAAAAGAAGATGAATCTTAATAAATGACTAGTATAGCCATAGCCATTGCCATTATATGAACTTCTTACCATCTTAAGTGTGAAATTTTGACATGAAAATATTTTATAAAGTGATATTTGAAATGGTTATGTTCATGGCATGATTACCAATGATTTTTGGTAATAGTTATATTTTGATGAACATACTTGTTATTGAAAGCATATGTTTGGCTATCATTGTGAAAAGAAAAGAAATAAGCACGGTCACATGGCAATCCGTGTGGTGCACCAGTAGGGGACGCCCTACCAACGGTTATGATCATGATAATGAGAAAAGAAAGAGAAAGTGGGCCATGTCGGACGGAGCGAGAAAAGCCCGTACCGGAGAGTAGAGGATACTCACCCTGACCGGGGTAGCTTGAAATGAGAATAAGTTGATGGCCATCATATGATATTTTGAAAATGGTTAATCCTGTCATACATATCATTATGAAAGGAAGAATTTTAACCAAAGTAAGGAAAATGGGCAAGAATGAGCCCAAACCCAAGAGGAAAAATAAAAATAAAAATAAAAATTAAAGTGATGAAATATTAGTGTAATCAAGATTAAGTGACATGGCATTAAGACAAAAATTTGACAAGTGGTGTGATTCTACATTCATCATTTTGGCAAGTGGCATAATAATACAAGGCTTTAGGACAAAAACATCTATATCCTACATTCATAACTTTAGCAAGTGGGTAATAATACATAGCATTATGACAAAACATCATTATCCTACACAAATAATTTTAGTTAAGTAAGGAAAATTCAAGGGCTAGAAATTTGCCACTTAAAAAGGCAAATCTATCATACTTGATTAAGACAAAAGAAAAAGGAAATGAATCCCTAAATCAAAGGGATCTTGCCCCATATCTTAAGAACATATCATCATAATTTTCAAAATACAAATCTCCTTTTTCTATGCATATCTTGACTAAGGAAGAGGAAGACAAGAACATAAGTTGTTTGTTTTCCAAAAATTCAACAAAGTGTATCCTAATTGTGATAAGGTAGACCCATGATCATGAAAGGTGAATTATTTGGTGGTCTATATAAGAAAACCCACCCTTACAACATTAGAATTTCGTCCAAGTGAGGGAGAGCAAAAATAGAAGCAAGGTAGTGTGAGGAAAGGAGAGGAAGAAAGGAAGAAAGAGGAAGGAGAAGTCTAGGAGACTAAGTACTCCAGGTAAGTTTAACAATATTTCTTTTTGAAGAAAACCTTTGAAACTCATAATATTTATATGAGATTTTGATCTTAGAACTTTGATGATTGGTCATGGATGTTGCTATATCATGTTGCATATTGATCTTGCATGTGATGTATGTTTGAATACTTAGGTTGGTGTAGATAGTTCTGCATGGATATGGCTATGGTTGACAGAATTTTAAGCTTCGGTATTTTAATTTCTGGGAACAATCTATAAGGAATTAAAATAAATGGTTAACATAAGAATTAAAGATATATGTGTCACAGATTTTCACCCACTGGAATCATTCCATTTGGAGTCCATATGAGGTAGCTATGGTCTGATTAGTAGTCAAAGGTCAGAAAATGAATCATCAGGGAAGAATATGTTAGGATAGCTTCGGTAATTTAATTTCTGGGAATTATTGGTAGGGAATTAAAATAAATGGTTAACATAAGAATTAAAGATATGTGTGTCATGGATTTTTAGCCACTGGAATCATTCAATTTGGAGTTCACATGTGGTAGATATGGTCCGATTAGTAAGCCAAGGTCAGAAAATGGTTCATCAGGGAAGATTATGTTAGGACAACTTTTGTATTTTAATTTCTGGGAATTATCTGTATGGAATTAAAATAAATGGTTAACATGAAAGTTATATATCTATGTCTCATGGAAATATACCCACTAGAATTATGCAATTTGGAGTTTATATGAGGTAGATATGATCCGATTAGTAAGCAGAGGTCAGAAAATGTTTATTCAAGGAAGAGTATGTTATTAATGCTTTAGTTTTTGAATTTCTGGGAATATTCTGTAGGGAATTAAAATAGCGCGCCAACATAACAATTATAGATATATGGCTCATGGATTTTTACCAACTGGAATAACGCAATTTGGAATTCAAATTTGGGAGATATGATCTAATTAGTCAGTAAAGGTCAGAACCTATCCGAGAGGAACTATCCTGTACTTTGAGGGAGTAATATCACCTTTGTTTCTTAATTTTTCGCTACAATGTTCAACATAATAGTTTTAGATAATTGTTTTATCTTGAAATGGACACCAAGATAACCTACATCAGAGTTAAATTGAGGGAGTTATGCTCTGATTAGTAAGAGAAGGTTAGATAGGATGAAAACCTTCATCAAGATAATAAAGAAATAAAATTAGTATTTAAAAAAGAAGATGAATCTTAATAAATGACTAGTATAGCCATAGCCATTGCCATTATATGAACTTCTTACCATCTTAAGTGTGAAATTTTGACATGAAAATATTTTATAAAGTGATATTTGAAATGGTTATGTTCATGGCATGATTACCAATGATTTTTGGTAATAGTTATATTTTGATGAACATACTTGTTATTGAAAGCATATGTTTGGCTATCATTGTGAAAAGAAAAGAAATAAGCACGGTCACATGGCAATCCGTGTGGTGCACCAGTAGGGGACGCCCTACCAACGGTTATGATCATGATAATGAGAAAAGAAAGAGAAAGTGGGCCATGTCGGACGGAGCGAGAAAAGCCCGTACCGGAGAGTAGAGGATACTCACCCTGACCGGGGTAGCTTGAAATGAGAATAAGTTGATGGCCATCATATGATATTTTGAAAATAGTTAATCCTGTCATACATATCATTGCAGTATGATTCTTATGTGCATAGATATAATGCATTCATGTGACCAAAGATATTTTCTGTAGTTTATACAGCTGAACATGACGTGATGAGCTTTACTGATGATAATTTATTGTTGAACTTACTGGGATTTAATTCTCACTATATTTCCATATCATGTTCAGAAAATTAATTATGCAGCTTTTGTTGCTAAGGCTCTGGCTTTTAGTGCACATTGGATCGAGTTACTTTATGTTGGGCAGATTTCAGAATCAAATAAGTTGTTTGTGGTCGAGTTGGCTCAGATCCCGGTGAAGGTGCAACCACCCGCACCTGTATCTCCGGAATTGGTCAACCAAAATAAACAAGATGTAAATATCTGTGTTTGATATGTTATACGTTTGTTTTGATTAATGACATGTATGTGAACTCAATATTGTATAATAATAAAGGAAAAAAAAAAGGTTGTTACATAATTGGTATCAGAGCAGGTCGATCCTAGATGGCCAGTGGGTGGATGGTTATCTGAATCGATCTTATAGTGTCTTGAGTATGTTGTGGTTGTGCTGTGTAGGGGATCAGTGACTCATATAGGTAAGAAATTACTAGTGTTTCTTATCTATATGCCGAGGTGGTGTTATGACTACTGTTAAATATTGTTTTGAAATTAACTATTGGGCTTGATCACCTCAATAGCAGCATAAATTTATTTTTCCCACAGTAGGAAATGGCACCACCAAGGCGGAATCCGGCAAACAATGCGGAGGAAATCTTGCACAACCTTGCCACAGCAATTCGAGAATTTGGTATTGATTTACTCCTTAGAACCCAACTAGTATCTATATCTCTATATAGAATGATATCGATTGAATTTAAAAAAAAATTGTGATTTGTGAAAAGTGCATGTCTAAGGAAAGCTCTGGCAAGGAAAGACTTGGTACTTAAGCGTGTCCATTAGTGACCCACCTCTCTTTCCTGGGAACTTTTCTGGTGCGCTGTTTACAGACTACAATTACTATCCAGTTACCGAGATATTAGTGTGGAATTTTAACATGGAATTTACCCTAGTACTCATATAAAATTTCCAAGAAGTTTTGAAAGTGCCGGTTTTATTTGAAAAATCTTAGTATGCTCCGTGGTTGCAGTATTTCCACATTAGAAAAGAATTATTCTAGTTACTGGAAAAAAAAAAATTTACAAGACTTGTTAGACAAGGGATTTAAATGCCCTAGTACTTTTATTTGGAGTGCTCTAGTTCTATTTGTGAAAAAGAAAGATGGATCACTATGACTATGCATAGATTGTAGACAGTTGAATAAGGTAACAATGTAGAATAGAAACCCATTAGCTCGTATAGATTACCTGTTTGACCAGTTATAAGGTGTTCAATATTTTTCCACAAATAGATTTGGGATATGAGTAACATTAATTAAGGATAAGAGAAGAGGATGTAGGACTTATTATGGGCATTATGAGTTCTTGGTGATGCATTTAATTGACAAACTTTTAGCTGCATTCATAAATTTAATGAATAGTAATTAGGTCATCCTTGGAACAATTTTTTATTATATATATGGTTGATATACTATAATATTTCAAAAGTTCAGAGGATCATAAGCAACATTCAAAGATAGTTTTACCAACTCTAAAGGAGTATGGTTGGTAAATATGGTATACAAGTAGAGTCTAAGAAAGTAAAAGTAGTACAATAATAGCTACGTTTTACTACATTTAAAGATGAAGATCCAAATCCAATTTACGCTTCCTGCGGTTATCTGCCGTCCATTCTACTGGAGTAATAGTTAGATCAGGTACATGAACATAGGCTTGTAAAGCATCAATCAACTCCTCAACATTTGAAGCTGAGATGAGAATTTGTCGTGCTGAGTGTGAGATAAACCTCTGTTCCACAGCTTGATCTAGAAAAGATAACAAACCATCAAAGAAGTGATTAACATTTAACAAACCTATTGGTTTGTGATGCATATTTAGTTGTGCCCAAGAGACTATTTGAAAAATCTCCTCTAAAGTACCAAAACCACCTGGTAAGGCAATGAAGGCGTCAGCATTGCTCATCATTCTAGCCATGCGTTCATGCATGGAAACTACCCTATATTCTTCCCCAATTGTCTTCCCTATATTGCTGGATGTAGCTAGAGCTGTAGGAATAATACCTAGAACTTGGCATCCCCCTGCATGTGCAGCTGTAGCCATACACCCCATTAACCCACAGTTACCTCCACCATACACTAAATGAATTTTTCTCCTAGCCAGCACCATACCCAGATTTTGTGCTGCTTTAACATACTCCTCATCTTTTCCAGGACTGGAACCACAAAAGACACAGATATTTCGAAACTGACGGAATGCTGTTCCCTCCATAATTTCTATCACCTTAACTTTGAGAATAGACAAAGATACTAATGTAAGTATTTATAGAACTCAGAGAAAGGCATATTTATAATAGCTATGCGAATAGGCCGGGTATTATTAGAACAACTATGTGAGTGATTGGTGGATATCAACTAAATTAAAGGTAAATAAAAAAAAAAATTTCAAAAATGACGGCAAGCATGTATATGTACAGTAGTATGACTGTGACCCATATTAAGCACATAAAGAGTATAAGATAAGATATCACCAGAAATCTGTCTTTATCTTGTTGTCTTTGATGAAGCATTGATGTTTTGATTCTTGTAGAAAAGTTCTAGGTGATAGCCGTAAAAAAAAAAAAAAGTAAAAAATAAAAATAAAAAAATGCAATCAAATGATTTATTTTGTATTCTCAATGTTTTCGCCAGTCGACTATCAGTATTATTAAGTCGACTAGCTATTTTGAGAAATTTTAATTTGGACTGGTTAATTTACAGTTGATTAATTACATCTATTTTGAAGCAATCAACTGCATCCTACCAGTTAACTACATATTCTTTGATTTTCACAGACTTTTATAAGCTCAGAAATGTTTCTTTTTCCATGTGATATCTTTCCACCGAATACCAATAGATTTAAAGTAGATTCTGACACATATATTCAAAATTTACGGCCACCGATTTTTGTTGAAATCATAGATAGATTTTGTTTACAGATTTTCAAGAATTGCGGCCACCGATTTTAATATTTTTCAATGCTTTGTCAAAACTTTTGACTTTCGCTTTTGGAACCATTCTCTATTATGCTTTTCGTCTGTTTCACTCATTAACGGTTGGCATTAAATGCAAGGTTATTTTCCCTCATCGCAATGAAAGATAATTTCTTTTCTTTAAAACTCGGTTATTATGGTGTCTAAGTTGTTAGTAGATTAAAGTAATGAAAAGTTTAAAAACAATGGACGGATGATGGTCTTATGGTGTTTTGACTAATGTAATTAAGAGAATTAGTGGTGTTGAAGTTCTCGAGGAATAAAATATAGGAAGTAGGATTTAAGTTAGTATTTGAACTCTTAATTTGGAAACATAGAGAATATTCTGAGAACCATGTTCGAAAATAATGTAGGTTATCAAGATATTTGTTTTAAAGGATTATATCATGCTAAATTGAGTCTAGTATATAGGATGTGAATTATGTTGGAATTGAGAATTCATGTATGAGTAATTGTTAGGAAAAAAAAAAAACAAAAACAAAAACACAAATCTTCTTGAAATGATTGGGTGAATTAAATGGGATTGGCATAAGCTAGAATGAGGTGCTTTTGGATATGATAGAAGAAATAATTGAAATTTTTGACAATGAGTTTAATGGTGTTAATAAGCTTGTATAGAATTACTGTGATGATGTAAGTTGGAATTATTAGACATGTGTCAATGGTACATAAATGTTATTAAAGGTTTGAAGGATTTATTGCTACGTATGTTTAACATATTGATTAAAGGATTTGAGGATAAAAATAGATGATAGATTAAGATGATGATATTCAGGGGATGATGTTGATATATGAAAAAAAAAATTGACTTGATAGAAGTTTGGAATAAGAAAAGATAGTTACACAATATGAAGGTGTATATGTTCCTTTATATGTGTGTTTTCTAATATCGACCCATAGATATATCCATGCGGGCTAGAGGATATCAATTGAAGAACTTATGAGTGAAAGAAATCCTTATGGTTAAGTTATATGGCAAAAATCACTCAAGTGAATAGACATATTAAAAAGTAAAGATGTCATACAGAAAAGATATCTCTAATTATTTAGGTAATAAGTTTGGTAACTCTGAATAATGCCTTAATTTAATTCCCTACATGTGGTAGGATGGATTGAAATTCGGGGACCGAATTTCTTAAAGGGGGGAAGAATGTAACATCCCGTAATTTTTAGATATTTTCCTTAGAAATTCTTCACCTTACATATATGCATAGAAATGTTCTAATATTAATGGAATAGGTAAAGAAAGAAAACCTAAGAGGAAATATTAGAAATAAACATGTTAAAGAAAGGTGAAATTCTTAGGTAAAGAAAGATAAATTTTTGTTAAGTAAATAAAGGTCTTAAAATTTCAAGAAGATCGGATTAGTGTAATTTTTCTTAATTTAAGAGCAAAAGTTACTGAGTTTAGTATCTCCACCCGTAATTGGGCTTTAACCTATAGACACTTCATATAGAGTTTTTCTACTTCACATGAATTTTTAGCAAGCCAATAGGATAGGCCAAGGAAGAAATAAAACATAGACTTGGACTAGGATATAGAAATTGGACCGATAGCCCAAAAATCATGAAAATGTGACCAAGCCCATTATGAAAGGAAGAATTTTAACCAAAGTAAGGAAAATGGGCAAGAATGAGCCCAAACCCAAGAGGAAAAATAAAAATAAAAATAAAAATTAAAGTGATGAAATATTAGTGTAATCAAGATTAAGTGACATGGCATTAAGACAAAAATTTGACAAGTGGTGTGATTCTACATTCATCATTTTGGCAAGTGGCATAATAATACAAGGCTTTAGGACAAAAACATCTATATCCTACATTCATAACTTTAGCAAGTGGGTAATAATACATAGCATTATGACAAAACATCATTATCCTACACAAATAATTTTAGTTAAGTAAGGAAAATTCAAGGGCTAGAAATTTGCCACTTAAAAAGGCAAATCTATCATACTTGATTAAGACAAAAGAAAAAGGAAATGAATCCCTAAATCAAAGGGATCTTGCCCCATATCTTAAGAACATATCATCATAATTTTCAAAATACAAATCTCCTTTTTCTATGCATATCTTGACTAAGGAAGAGGAAGACAAGAACATAAGTTGTTTGTTTTCCAAAAATTCAACAAAGTGTATCCTAATTGTGATAAGGTAGACCCATGATCATGAAAGGTGAATTATTTGGTGGTCTATATAAGAAAACCCACCCTTACAACATTAGAATTTCGTCCAAGTGAGGGAGAGCAAAAATAGAAGCAAGGTAGTGTGAGGAAAGGAGAGGAAGAAAGGAAGAAAGAGGAAGGAGAAGTCTAGGAGACTAAGTACTCCAGGTAAGTTTAACAATATTTCTTTTTGAAGAAAACCTTTGAAACTCATAATATTTATATGAGATTTTGATCTTAGAACTTTGATGATTGGTCATGGATGTTGCTATATCATGTTGCATATTGATCTTGCATGTGATGTATGTTTGAATACTTAGGTTGGTGTAGATAGTTCTGCATGGATATGGCTATGGTTGACAGAATTTTAAGCTTCGGTATTTTAATTTCTGGGAACAATCTATAAGGAATTAAAATAAATGGTTAACATAAGAATTAAAGATATATGTGTCACAGATTTTCACCCACTGGAATCATTCCATTTGGAGTCCATATGAGGTAGCTATGGTCTGATTAGTAGTCAAAGGTCAGAAAATGAATCATCAGGGAAGAATATGTTAGGATAGCTTCGGTAATTTAATTTCTGGGAATTATTGGTAGGGAATTAAAATAAATGGTTAACATAAGAATTAAAGATATGTGTGTCATGGATTTTTAGCCACTGGAATCATTCAATTTGGAGTTCACATGTGGTAGATATGGTCCGATTAGTAAGCCAAGGTCAGAAAATGGTTCATCAGGGAAGATTATGTTAGGACAACTTTTGTATTTTAATTTCTGGGAATTATCTGTATGGAATTAAAATAAATGGTTAACATGAAAGTTATATATCTATGTCTCATGGAAATATACCCACTAGAATTATGCAATTTGGAGTTTATATGAGGTAGATATGATCCGATTAGTAAGCAGAGGTCAGAAAATGTTTATTCAAGGAAGAGTATGTTATTAATGCTTTAGTTTTTGAATTTCTGGGAATATTCTGTAGGGAATTAAAATAGCGCGCCAACATAACAATTATAGATATATGGCTCATGGATTTTTACCAACTGGAATAACGCAATTTGGAATTCAAATTTGGGAGATATGATCTAATTAGTCAGTAAAGGTCAGAACCTATCCGAGAGGAACTATCCTGTACTTTGAGGGAGTAATATCACCTTTGTTTCTTAATTTTTCGCTACAATGTTCAACATAATAGTTTTAGATAATTGTTTTATCTTGAAATGGACACCAAGATAACCTACATCAGAGTTAAATTGAGGGAGTTATGCTCTGATTAGTAAGAGAAGGTTAGATAGGATGAAAACCTTCATCAAGATAATAAAGAAATAAAATTAGTATTTAAAAAAGAAGATGAATCTTAATAAATGACTAGTATAGCCATAGCCATTGCCATTATATGAACTTCTTACCATCTTAAGTGTGAAATTTTGACATGAAAATATTTTATAAAGTGATATTTGAAATGGTTATGTTCATGGCATGATTACCAATGATTTTTGGTAATAGTTATATTTTGATGAACATACTTGTTATTGAAAGCATATGTTTGGCTATCATTGTGAAAAGAAAAGAAATAAGCACGGTCACATGGCAATCCGTGTGGTGCACCAGTAGGGGACGCCCTACCAACGGTTATGATCATGATAATGAGAAAAGAAAGAAAAAGTGGGCCATGTCGGACGGAGCGAGAAAAGCCCGTACCGGAGAGTAGAGGATACTCACCCTGACCGGGGTAGCTTGAAATGAGAATAAGTTGATGGCCATCATATGATATTTTGAAAATAGTTAATCCTGTCATACATATCATTGCAGTATGATTCTTATGTGCATAGATATAATGCATTCATGTGACCAAAGATATTTTCTGTAGTTTATACAGCTGAACATGACGTGATGAGCTTTACTGATGATAATTTATTGTTGAACTTACTGGGATTTAATTCTCACTATATTTCCATATCATGTTCAGAAAATTAATTATGCAGCTTTTGTTGCTAAGGCTCTGGCTTTTAGTGCACATTGGATCGAGTTACTTTATGTTGGGCAGATTTCAGAATCAAATAAGTTGTTTGTGGTCGAGTTGGCTCAGATCCCGGTGAAGGTGCAACCACCCGCACCTGTATCTCCGGAATTGGTCAACCAAAATAAACAAGATGTAAATATCTGTGTTTGATATGTTATACGTTTGTTTTGATTAATGACATGTATGTGAACTCAATATTGTATAATAATAAAGGAAAAAAAAAAGGTTGTTACATAATTGGTATCAGAGCAGGTCGATCCTAGATGGCCAGTGGGTGGATGGTTATCTGAATCGATCTTATAGTGTCTTGAGTATGTTGTGGTTGTGCTGTGTAGGGGATCAGTGACTCATATAGGTAAGAAATTACTAGTGTTTCTTATCTATATGCCGAGGTGGTGTTATGACTGCTGTTAAATATTGTTTTGAAACTAACTATTGGGCTTGATCACCTCAATAGTAGCATAAATTTATTTTTCCCACAGTAGGAAATGGCACCACCAAGGCGGAATCCGGCAAACAATGCAGAGAAAATCTTGCACAACCTTGCCACAGCAATTCGAGAATTTGGTATTGATTTACTCCTTAGAACCCAACTAGTATCTATATCCCTATATAGAATGATATCAATTGAATTTAAAAAATAAATTGTGATTTGTGAAAAGTGCATGTCTAAGGAAAGCTCTGGCAAGGAAAGACTTGGTACTTAAGCGTGTCCATTAGTGACCCACCTCTCTTTCCTGGGAACTTTTCTGGTGCGCTGTTTACAGACTACAATTACTATCCAGTTACCGAGATATTAGTGTGGAATTTTAACATGGAATTTACCCTAGTACTCATATAAAATTTCCAAGAAGTTTTGAAAGTACCGGTTTTATTTGAAAAATCTTAGTATGCTCCGTGGTTGCAGTATTTCCACATCAGAAAAGAATTATTCTAGTTACTGGAAAAAAAAAAATTTACAAGACTTGTTAGACAAGGGATTTAAATGCCCTAGTACTTTTATTTGGAGTGCTCTAGTTCTATTTGTGAAAAAGAAAGATGGATCACTATGACTATGCATAGATTGTAGACAGTTGAATAAGGTAACAATGTAGAATAGAAACCCATTAGCTCGTATAGATTACCTGTTTGACCAGTTATAAGGTGTTCAATATTTTTCCACAAATAGATTTGGGATATGAGTAACATTAATTAAGGATAAGAGAAGAGGATGTAGGACTTATTATGGGCATTATGAGTTCGTGGTGATGCATTTAAATTGACAAATATTTTAGCTACATTCATAGATTTAATGAATAGTAATTAGGTCATCCCTGTATCAATTTTGTATTATTAATGATAATTAGAATATTTCAAAAGTTCAGAGGATCATAAGAAACATTCAAAGATAGTTTTACCAACTCTAAAGGAGTATGGTTGGTAAATATGGTATACAAGTAGAGTCTAAGAAAGTAAAAGTAGTACAATAATAGCTACGTTTTACTACATTTAAAGATGAAGATCCAAATCCAATTTACGCTTCCTGCGGTTATCTGCCGTCCATTCTACTGGAGTAATAGTTAGATCAGGTACATGAACATAGGCTTGTAAAGCATCAATCAACTCCTCAACATTTGAAGCTGAGATGAGAATTTGTCGTGCTGAGTGTGAGATAAACCTCTGTTCCACAGCTTGATCTAGAAAAGATAACAAACCATCAAAGAAGTGATTAACATTTAACAAACCTATCGGTTTGTGATGCATATTTAGTTGTGCCCAAGAGACTATTTGGAAAATCTCCTCTAAAGTACCAAAACCACCTGGTAAGGCAATGAAGGCGTCAGCATTGCTCATCATTCTAGCCATGCGTTCATGCATAGAAACTACCCTATATTCTTCCCCAATTGTCTTCCCTATATTGCTGGATGTAGCTAGAGCTGTAGGAATAATACCTAGAACTTGGCATCCCCCTGCATGTGCAGCTGTAGCCACACACCCCATTAACCCACAGTTACCTCCACCATACACTAAATGAATTTTTCTCCTAGCCAGCACCATACCCAGATTTTGTGCTGCTTTAACATACTCCTCATCTTTTCCAGGACTGGAACCACAAAAGACACAGATATTTCGAAACTGACGGAATGTTGTTCCCTCCATAATTTCTATCACCTTAACTTTGAGAATAGACAAAGATACTAATGTAAGTATTTATAGAACTCAGAGAAGGGCATATTTATAATAGCTATGCGACTAGGCCGGGTATTATTAGAACAACTATATGAGTGATTGGTGGAAATCAACTAAATTAAAGGTAAATAAAAAAAAATTCCAAAAATGACGGCAAGCATGTATATGTACAGTAGTATGACTGTGACCCATATTAAGCACATAAAGAGTATAAGATAAGATATCACCAGAAATCTGTCTTTATCTTGTTGTCTTTGATGAAGCATTGATGTTTTGATTCTTGTAGAAAAGTTGTAGGTGATAGCCGTCATTGAAAAAAAAAATGCAATCAAATGATTTATTTTGTATTCTCAATGTTTTTGCCAGTCGACTATCAGTATTATTAAGTCGACTAGCTATTTTGAGAAATTTTAATTTGGACTGGTTCTTTTTACAGTTGATTGATTACATCTATTTTGAAGCAATCAACTGCATCCTACCAGTTAACTACATATTCTTTGATTTTCACAGACTTTTATAAGCTCAGAAATGTTTCTTTTCCATGTGATATCTTTCCACCGAATACCAATAGATTTAAAGTAGATTCTGACACATATATTCAAAATTTGCGGCCACCGATTTTTGCTGAAATCATAGATAGATTTTGTTTACAGATTTTCAAGAATTACGGCCACCGATTTTAATATTTTTCAATGCTTTGTCAAAATCTTTGACTTTCGCTTTTGGCACCATTCTCTATTATGCTTTTCGTCTGTTTCACTCATTAACGGTTGGCATTAAATGCAAGGTTATTTTCCTTCATTGCAATGAAAGATAATTTCTTTTCTTTAAAACTCGGTTATTATGGTGTCTAAGTTGTTATTAAGTTAAAGTAATGAAAAGTTTAAAAAAAATGGACGGATGATGGTCTTATGGTGTTTTGACGAATGTAATCAAGAGAATTAGTGGTGTTGAAGTTCTCGAGGAATAAAATATAGGAAGTAGGATTTAAGTTAGTCTTTGAACTCTTAATTTGGAAATATAGAGAATATTCTGAGAACCATGTCCGGAAATAATGTAGGTTATCAAGATATTTGTGTTAAAGGATTATATCATGCTAAATTGAGTCTAGTATCTAGGATGTGAATTATGTTGGAATTGAGAATTCATGTATGAGTAATTGTTAGGAAAAAAAAAAAACACAAATCTTCTTCAAATGATTGGGTGAATTAAATGGGATTGGCATAAGCTAGAATGAGGTGCTTTTGGATATGATAGAAGAAATAATTGAAATTTTTGACAATGAGTTTAATGGTGTTAATAAGCTTGTATAGAATTACTGTGATGAGGTAAGTTGGAATTATTAGACATGTGTCAATGGTACATAAACGTTATTAAAGGTTTGAAGGATTTATTGCTACGTATGTTTAACATATTGATTAAAGGATTTGAGGATAAAAATAGATGATAGATTAAGATGATGATATTCAGGGGATGATGTTGATATATAAAAAAGAATTGACTTGATAGAAGTTTGGAATAAGAAAAGATAATTACACAAGATGAAGGTGTATATGTTCATTTATATGTGTGTTTTCTAATATCGACCGATAGATATATCCATACGGGCTAGAGGATATCAATTGAAGAACTTATGAGTGAAAGAAATCCTTATGGTTAAGTTATATGGCAAAAATCACTCAAGTGAATAGACATATTAAAAAGTAAAGATGTCATACAGAAAAGATATCTCTAATTATTTAGGTAATAAGTTTGGTAACTCTGAATAATGCCTTAATTTCATTCCCTACATGTGGTAGGATGGATTGAAATTCGGGGACCGAATTTCTAAAGGGGGGAAGAATGTAACATCCCGTAATTTTTAGATATTTTCCTTAGAAATTCTTCACCTTACATATATGCATAGAAATGTTCTAATATTAATGGAATAGGTAAAGAAAGAAAACCTAAGAGGAAATATTAGAAATAAACATGTTAAAGAAAAGTGAAATTCTTAGGTAAAGAAAGATAAATTTTTGTGAAGTAAGTAAAGGTCTTAAAATTTCAAGAAGATCGGATTAGGGTAATTTTTCTTAATTTAAGAGCAAAAGTTACTAAGTTTAGTATCTCCACCCATAATTGGGCTTTAACCTATAGACACTTCATATAGAGTTTTTCTACTTCACATGAATTTTTAGCAAGCCAATAGGATAGCCCAAGGAAGAAATAAAACATAGACTTGGACTAGGATATAGAAATTGGACCGGTAGCCCAAAAATCATGAAAATGTGACCAAGCCCATTATGAAAGGTAGAATTTTAACCAAAGTAAGGAAAATGGGCAAGAATGAGCCCAAACCCAAGAGGAAAAAAATAAAAATAAAATTAAAGTGATGAAATATTGGTGTAATCAAGATTAAGTGACATGGCATTAAGACAAAAATTTAGCAAGTGGTGTGATTCTACATTCATCATTTTGACAAGTGGCATAATAATACAAGGCTTTAGGACAAAAACATCTATATCCTACATTCATAACTTTAGCAAGTGGGTAATAATACATAGCATTATGACAAAACATCATTATCCTACACAAATAATTTTAGTTAAGTAAGGAAAATTCAAGGGCTAGAAATTTGCCACTTAAAAAGGCAAATCTATCATACTTAATTAAGACAAAAGAAAAAGGAAATGAATCCCTAAATCAAAGGGATCTTGCCCCATATCTTAAGAACATATCATCATAATTTTCAAAATACAAATCTCCTTTTTCTATGCATATCTTGACTAAGGAAGAGGAAGACAAGAACATAAGTTGTTTGTTTTCCAAAAATTCAACAAAGTGTATCCTAATTGTGATAAGGTAGACCCATGATCATGAAAGGTGAATTATTTGGTGGTCTATATAAGAAAACCCACCCTTACAACATTAGAATTTCGTCCAAGTGAGGGAGAGCAAAAATAGAAGCAAGGTAGTGTGAGGAAAGGAGAGGAAGAAAGGAAGAAAGAGGAAGGAGAAGTCTAGGAGACTAAGTACTCCAGGTAAGTTTGACAATATTTCTTTTTGAAGAAAACCTTTGAAACTCATAATATTTATATGAGATTTTGATCTTAGAACTTTGATGATTGGTCATGGATGTTGCTATATCATGTTGCATATTGATCTTGCATGTGATGTATGTTTGAATACTTAGGTTGGTGTAGATAGTTCTGCATGGATATGGCTATGGTTGACAGAATTTTAAGCTTCGGTATTTTAATTTCTGGGAACAATCTATAAGGAATTAAAATAAATGGTTAACATAAGAATTAAAGATATATGTGTCACAGATTTTCACCCACTGGAATCATTCCATTTGGAGTCCATATGAGGTAGCTATGGTCTGATTAGTAGTCAAAGGTCAGAAAATGAATCATCAGGGAAGAATATGTTAGGATAGCTTCGGTAATTTAATTTCTGGGAATTATTGGTAGGGAATTAAAATAAATGGTTAACATAAGAATTAAAGATATGTGTGTCATGGATTTTTAGCCACTGGAATCATTCAATTTGGAGTTCACATGTGGTAGATATGGTCCGATTAGTAAGCCAAGGTCAGAAAATGGTTCATCAGGGAAGATTATGTTAGGACAACTTTTGTATTTTAATTTCTGGGAATTATCTGTATGGAATTAAAATAAATGGTTAACATGAAAGTTATATATCTATGTCTCATGGAAATATACCCACTAGAATTATGCAATTTGGAGTTTATATGAGGTAGATATGATCCGATTAGTAAGCAGAGGTCAGAAAATGTTTATTCAAGGAAGAGTATGTTATTAATGCTTTAGTTTTTGAATTTCTGGGAATATTCTGTAGGGAATTAAAATAGCGCGCCAACATAACAATTATAGATATATGGCTCATGGATTTTTACCAACTGGAATAACGCAATTTGGAATTCAAATTTGGGAGATATGATCTAATTAGTCAGTAAAGGTCAGAACCTATCCGAGAGGAACTATCCTGTACTTTGAGGGAGTAATATCACCTTTGTTTCTTAATTTTTCGCTACAATGTTCAACATAATAGTTTTAGATAATTGTTTTATCTTGAAATGGACACCAAGATAACCTACATCAGAGTTAAATTGAGGGAGTTATGCTCTGATTAGTAAGAGAAGGTTAGATAGGATGAAAACCTTCATCAAGATAATAAAGAAATAAAATTAGTATTTAAAAAAGAAGATGAATCTTAATAAATGACTAGTATAGCCATAGCCATTGCCATTATATGAACTTCTTACCATCTTAAGTGTGAAATTTTGACATGAAAATATTTTATAAAGTGATATTTGAAATGGTTATGTTCATGGCATGATTACCAATGATTTTTGGTAATAGTTATATTTTGATGAACATACTTGTTATTGAAAGCATATGTTTGGCTATCATTGTGAAAAGAAAAGAAATAAGCACGGTCACATGGCAATCCGTGTGGTGCACCAGTAGGGGACGCCCTACCAACGGTTATGATCATGATAATGAGAAAAGAAAGAGAAAGTGGGCCATGTCGGACGGAGCGAGAAAAGCCCGTACCGGAGAGTAGAGGATACTCACCCTGACCGGGGTAGCTTGAAATGAGAATAAGTTGATGGCCATCATATGATATTTTGAAAATGGTTAATCCTGTCATACATATCATTACAATATGATTCTTATGTTAACCATTTATTTTAATTCCCTACCAATAATTCCCAGAAATTAAATTACCGAAGCTATCCTAACATATTCTTCCCTGATGATTCATTTTCTGACCTTTGACTACTAATCAGACCATAGCTACCTCATATGGACTCCAAATGGAATGATTCCAGTGGGTGAAAATCCGTGACACATATATCTTTAATTCTTATGTTAACCATTTATTTTAATTCCTTATAGATTGTTCCCAGAAATTAAAATACCGAAGCTTAAAATTCTGTCAACCATAGCCATATCCATACAGAACTATCTACACCAACCTAAGTATTCAAACATACATCACATGCAAGATCAATATGCAACATGATATAGCAACATCCATGACCAATCATCAAAGTTCTAAGATCAAAATCTCATATAAATATTATGAGTTTCAAAGGTTTTCTTCAAAAAGAAATATTGTTAAACTTACCTGGAGCACTTAGTCTCCTAGACTTCTCCTTCCTCTTTCTTCCTTTCTTCCTCTCCTTTCCTCACACTACCTTGCTTCTATTTTTGCTCTCCCTCACTTGGACGAAATTCTAATGTTGTAAGGGTGGGTTTTCTTATATAGACCACCAAATAATTCACCTTTCATGATCATGGGTCTACCTTATCACAATTAGGATACACTTTGTTGAATTTTTGGAAAACAAACAACTTATGTTCTTGTCTTCCTCTTCCTTAGTCAAGATATGCATAGAAAAAGGAGATTTGTATTTTGAAAATTATGATGATATGTTCTTAAGATATGGGGCAAGATCCCTTTGATTTAGGGATTCATTTCCTTTTTCTTTTGTCTTAATTAAGTATGATAGATTTGCCTTTTTAAGTGGCAAATTTCTAGCCCTTGAATTTTCCTTACTTAACTAAAATTATTTGTGTAGGATAATGATGTTTTGTCATAATGCTATGTATTATTACCCACTTGCTAAAGTTATGAATGTAGGATATAGATGTTTTTGTCCTAAAGCCTTGTATTATTATGCCACTTGTCAAAATGATGAATGTAGAATCACACCACTTGCTAAATTTTTGTCTTAATGCCATGTCACTTAATCTTGATTACACCAATATCTTTGGTCACATGAATGCATTATATCTATGCACATAAGAATCATATTGTAATGATATGTATGACAGGATTAACCATTTTCAAAATATCATATGATGGCCATCAACTTATTCTCATTTCAAGCTACCCCGGTCAGGGTGAGTATCCTCTACTCTCCGGTACGGGCTTTTCTCGCTCCGTCCGACATGGCCCACTTTCTCTTTCTTTTCTCATTATCATGATCATAACCGTTGGTAGGGCGTCCCCTACTGGTGCACCACACGGATTGCCATGTGACCGTGCTTATTTCTTTTCTTTTCACAATGATAGCCAAAAATATGCTTTCAATAACAAGTATGTTCATCAAAATATAACTATTACCATAAATCATTGGTAATCATGCCATGAACATAACTATTTTCAAATATCACTTTATAAAATATTTTCATGTCAAAATTTCACACTTAAGATGGTAAGAAGTTCATACAATGGCAATGGCTATGGCTATACTAGTCATTTATTAAGATTCATCTTCTTTTTAAAATACTAATTTTATTTCTTTATTTTCTTGATGAAGGTTTTCATCCTATCTAACCTTCTCTTACTAATCAGAGCATAACTCCCTCAATTTAACTCTGATGTAGGTGATCTTGGTGTCCATTTCAAGATAAAACAATTATATAAAACTATTATGTTGAACATTGTAGCGAAAAATTAAGAAACAAAGGTGATATTACTCCCTCAAAGTACAGGATAGTTCCTCTCGGATAGGTTCTGACCTTTACAGACTAATTAGACCATATCTCCCAAATTAGAACTCCAAATTGAGTTATTCCAGTTGGTAAGAATCCATGAGTCATATATCTATAATTGTTATGTTGGCGCGCTATTTTAATTCCCTACAGAATATTCCCAGAAATTCAAAAACTACAGCATTAATAACATACTCTCCCCTGAATAAACATTTTCTGACCTCTGCTTACTAATCGGATCATATCTACCTCATATGAACTCCAAATTGCATAATTCCAGTGGGTATATTTCCATGAGACACAGATATATAACTTTCATGTTAACCATTTATTTTAATTCCATACAGATAATTCCCAGAAATTAAAATACAACAGCTGTCCTAACATAATCTTCCCTGATGAACCATTTTCTGACCTTGGCTTACTAATCAGATCATATCTACCTCATATGAACTCCAAATTGCATAATTCCAGTGGGTATATTTCCATGAGACATAGGTATATAACTTTCATGTTAACCATTTATTTTAATTCCATACAGATAATTCCCAGAAATTAAAATACAACAGCTGTCCTAACATAATCTTCCCTGATGAACCATTTTCTGACCTTGGCTTACTAATCGGACCATATCTACCACATGTGGACTCCAAATTGAATGATCCCAGTGGCTAAAAATCCATGACACACATATCTTTAATTCTTATGTTAACCATTTATTTTAATTCCCTACCAATAATTCCCAGAAATTAAATTACCGAAGCTATCCTAACATATTCTTCCCTGATGATTCATTTTCTGACCTTTGACTACTAATCAGACCATAGCTACCTCATATGGACTCCAAATGGAATGATTCCAGTGGGTAAAAATCCGTGACACATATATCTTTAATTCTTATGTTAACCATTTATTTTAATTCCTTATAGATTGTTCCCAGAAATTAAAATACCGAAGCTTAAAATTCTGTCAACCATAGCCATATCCATACAGAACTATCTACACCAACCTAAGTATTCAAACATACATCACATGCAAGATCAATATGCAACATGATATAGCAACATCCATGACCAATCATCAAAGTTCTAAGATCAAAATCTCATATAAATATTATGAGTTTCAAAGGTTTTCTTCAAAATGTAACATCCCGTAATTTTTAGATATTTTCCTTAGAAATTCTTCACCTTACATATATGCATAGAAATGTTCTAATATTAATGGAATAGGTAAAGAAAGAAAACCTAAGAGGAAATATTAGAAATAAACATGTTAAAGAAAGGTGAAATTCTTAGGTAAAGAAAGATAAATTTTTGTTAAGTAAATAAAGGTCTTAAAATTTCAAGAAGATCGGATTAGTGTAATTTTTCTTAATTTAAGAGCAAAAGTTACTGAGTTTAGTATCTCCACCCGTAATTGGGCTTTAACCTATAGACACTTCATATAGAGTTTTTCTACTTCACATGAATTTTTAGCAAGCCAATAGGATAGGCCAAGGAAGAAATAAAACATAGACTTGGACTAGGATATAGAAATTGGACCGATAGCCCAAAAATCATGAAAATGTGACCAAGCCCATTATGAAAGGAAGAATTTTAACCAAAGTAAGGAAAATGGGCAAGAATGAGCCCAAACCCAAGAGGAAAAATAAAAATAAAAATAAAAATTAAAGTGATGAAATATTAGTGTAATCAAGATTAAGTGACATGGCATTAAGACAAAAATTTGACAAGTGGTGTGATTCTACATTCATCATTTTGGCAAGTGGCATAATAATACAAGGCTTTAGGACAAAAACATCTATATCCTACATTCATAACTTTAGCAAGTGGGTAATAATACATAGCATTATGACAAAACATCATTATCCTACACAAATAATTTTAGTTAAGTAAGGAAAATTCAAGGGCTAGAAATTTGCCACTTAAAAAGGCAAATCTATCATACTTGATTAAGACAAAAGAAAAAGGAAATGAATCCCTAAATCAAAGGGATCTTGCCCCATATCTTAAGAACATATCATCATAATTTTCAAAATACAAATCTCCTTTTTCTATGCATATCTTGACTAAGGAAGAGGAAGACAAGAACATAAGTTGTTTGTTTTCCAAAAATTCAACAAAGTGTATCCTAATTGTGATAAGGTAGACCCATGATCATGAAAGGTGAATTATTTGGTGGTCTATATAAGAAAACCCACCCTTACAACATTAGAATTTCGTCCAAGTGAGGGAGAGCAAAAATAGAAGCAAGGTAGTGTGAGGAAAGGAGAGGAAGAAAGGAAGAAAGAGGAAGGAGAAGTCTAGGAGACTAAGTACTCCAGGTAAGTTTAACAATATTTCTTTTTGAAGAAAACCTTTGAAACTCATAATATTTATATGAGATTTTGATCTTAGAACTTTGATGATTGGTCATGGATGTTGCTATATCATGTTGCATATTGATCTTGCATGTGATGTATGTTTGAATACTTAGGTTGGTGTAGATAGTTCTGCATGGATATGGCTATGGTTGACAGAATTTTAAGCTTCGGTATTTTAATTTCTGGGAACAATCTATAAGGAATTAAAATAAATGGTTAACATAAGAATTAAAGATATATGTGTCACAGATTTTCACCCACTGGAATCATTCCATTTGGAGTCCATATGAGGTAGCTATGGTCTGATTAGTAGTCAAAGGTCAGAAAATGAATCATCAGGGAAGAATATGTTAGGATAGCTTCGGTAATTTAATTTCTGGGAATTATTGGTAGGGAATTAAAATAAATGGTTAACATAAGAATTAAAGATATGTGTGTCATGGATTTTTAGCCACTGGAATCATTCAATTTGGAGTTCACATGTGGTAGATATGGTCCGATTAGTAAGCCAAGGTCAGAAAATGGTTCATCAGGGAAGATTATGTTAGGACAACTTTTGTATTTTAATTTCTGGGAATTATCTGTATGGAATTAAAATAAATGGTTAACATGAAAGTTATATATCTATGTCTCATGGAAATATACCCACTAGAATTATGCAATTTGGAGTTTATATGAGGTAGATATGATCCGATTAGTAAGCAGAGGTCAGAAAATGTTTATTCAAGGAAGAGTATGTTATTAATGCTTTAGTTTTTGAATTTCTGGGAATATTCTGTAGGGAATTAAAATAGCGCGCCAACATAACAATTATAGATATATGGCTCATGGATTTTTACCAACTGGAATAACGCAATTTGGAATTCAAATTTGGGAGATATGATCTAATTAGTCAGTAAAGGTCAGAACCTATCCGAGAGGAACTATCCTGTACTTTGAGGGAGTAATATCACCTTTGTTTCTTAATTTTTCGCTACAATGTTCAACATAATAGTTTTAGATAATTGTTTTATCTTGAAATGGACACCAAGATAACCTACATCAGAGTTAAATTGAGGGAGTTATGCTCTGATTAGTAAGAGAAGGTTAGATAGGATGAAAACCTTCATCAAGATAATAAAGAAATAAAATTAGTATTTAAAAAAGAAGATGAATCTTAATAAATGACTAGTATAGCCATAGCCATTGCCATTATATGAACTTCTTACCATCTTAAGTGTGAAATTTTGACATGAAAATATTTTATAAAGTGATATTTGAAATGGTTATGTTCATGGCATGATTACCAATGATTTTTGGTAATAGTTATATTTTGATGAACATACTTGTTATTGAAAGCATATGTTTGGCTATCATTGTGAAAAGAAAAGAAATAAGCACGGTCACATGGCAATCCGTGTGGTGCACCAGTAGGGGACGCCCTACCAACGGTTATGATCATGATAATGAGAAAAGAAAGAAAAAGTGGGCCATGTCGGACGGAGCGAGAAAAGCCCGTACCGGAGAGTAGAGGATACTCACCCTGACCGGGGTAGCTTGAAATGAGAATAAGTTGATGGCCATCATATGATATTTTGAAAATAGTTAATCCTGTCATACATATCATTGCAGTATGATTCTTATGTGCATAGATATAATGCATTCATGTGACCAAAGATATTTTCTGTAGTTTATACAGCTGAACATGACGTGATGAGCTTTACTGATGATAATTTATTGTTGAACTTACTGGGATTTAATTCTCACTATATTTCCATATCATGTTCAGAAAATTAATTATGCAGCTTTTGTTGCTAAGGCTCTGGCTTTTAGTGCACATTGGATCGAGTTACTTTATGTTGGGCAGATTTCAGAATCAAATAAGTTGTTTGTGGTCGAGTTGGCTCAGATCCCGGTGAAGGTGCAACCACCCGCACCTGTATCTCCGGAATTGGTCAACCAAAATAAACAAGATGTAAATATCTGTGTTTGATATGTTATACGTTTGTTTTGATTAATGACATGTATGTGAACTCAATATTGTATAATAATAAAGGAAAAAAAAAAGGTTGTTACATAATTGGTATCAGAGCAGGTCGATCCTAGATGGCCAGTGGGTGGATGGTTATCTGAATCGATCTTATAGTGTCTTGAGTATGTTGTGGTTGTGCTGTGTAGGGGATCAGTGACTCATATAGGTAAGAAATTACTAGTGTTTCTTATCTATATGCCGAGGTGGTGTTATGACTACTGTTAAATATTGTTTTGAAATTAACTATTGGGCTTGATCACCTCAATAGCAGCATAAATTTATTTTTCCCACAGTAGGAAATGGCACCACCAAGGCGGAATCCGGCAAACAATGCGGAGGAAATCTTGCACAACCTTGCCACAGCAATTCGAGAATTTGGTATTGATTTACTCCTTAGAACCCAACTAGTATCTATATCTCTATATAGAATGATATCGATTGAATTTAAAAAAAAATTGTGATTTGTGAAAAGTGCATGTCTAAGGAAAGCTCTGGCAAGGAAAGACTTGGTACTTAAGCGTGTCCATTAGTGACCCACCTCTCTTTCCTGGGAACTTTTCTGGTGCGCTGTTTACAGACTACAATTACTATCCAGTTACCGAGATATTAGTGTGGAATTTTAACATGGAATTTACCCTAGTACTCATATAAAATTTCCAAGAAGTTTTGAAAGTGCCGGTTTTATTTGAAAAATCTTAGTATGCTCCGTGGTTGCAGTATTTCCACATTAGAAAAGAATTATTCTAGTTACTGGAAAAAAAAAAATTTACAAGACTTGTTAGACAAGGGATTTAAATGCCCTAGTACTTTTATTTGGAGTGCTCTAGTTCTATTTGTGAAAAAGAAAGATGGATCACTATGACTATGCATAGATTGTAGACAGTTGAATAAGGTAACAATGTAGAATAGAAACCCATTAGCTCGTATAGATTACCTGTTTGACCAGTTATAAGGTGTTCAATATTTTTCCACAAATAGATTTGGGATATGAGTAACATTAATTAAGGATAAGAGAAGAGGATGTAGGACTTATTATGGGCATTATGAGTTCTTGGTGATGCATTTAATTGACAAACTTTTAGCTGCATTCATAAATTTAATGAATAGTAATTAGGTCATCCTTGGAACAATTTTTTATTATATATATGGTTGATATACTATAATATTTCAAAAGTTCAGAGGATCATAAGCAACATTCAAAGATAGTTTTACCAACTCTAAAGGAGTATGGTTGGTAAATATGGTATACAAGTAGAGTCTAAGAAAGTAAAAGTAGTACAATAATAGCTACGTTTTACTACATTTAAAGATGAAGATCCAAATCCAATTTACGCTTCCTGCGGTTATCTGCCGTCCATTCTACTGGAGTAATAGTTAGATCAGGTACATGAACATAGGCTTGTCAAGCATCAATCAACTCCTCAACATTTGAAGCTGAGATGAGAATTTGTCGTGCTGAGTGTGAGATAAACCTCTGTTCCACAGCTTGATCTAGAAAAGATAACAAACCATCAAAGAAGTGATTAACATTTAACAAACCTATTGGTTTGTGATGCATATTTAGTTGTGCCCAAGAGACTATTTGAAAAATCTCCTCTAAAGTACCAAAACCACCTGGTAAGGCAATGAAGGCGTCAGCATTGCTCATCATTCTAGCCATGCGTTCATGCATGGAAACTACCCTATATTCTTCCCCAATTGTCTTCCCTATATTGCTGGATGTAGCTAGAGCTGTAGGAATAATACCTAGAACTTGGCATCCCCCTGCATGTGCAGCTGTAGCCATACACCCCATTAACCCACAGTTACCTCCACCATACACTAAATGAATTTTTCTCCTAGCCAGCACCATACCCAGATTTTGTGCTGCTTTAACATACTCCTCATCTTTTCCAGGACTGGAACCACAAAAGACACAGATATTTCGAAACTGACGGAATGCTGTTCCCTCCATAATTTCTATCACCTTAACTTTGAGAATAGACAAAGATACTAATGTAAGTATTTATAGAACTCAGAGAAAGGCATATTTATAATAGCTATGCGAATAGGCCGGGTATTATTAGAACAACTATGTGAGTGATTGGTGGATATCAACTAAATTAAAGGTAAATAAAAAAAAAAAATTTCAAAAATGACGGCAAGCATGTATATGTACAGTAGTATGACTGTGACCCATATTAAGCACATAAAGAGTATAAGATAAGATATCACCAGAAATCTGTCTTTATCTTGTTGTCTTTGATGAAGCATTGATGTTTTGATTCTTGTAGAAAAGTTCTAGGTGATAGCCGTAAAAAAAAAAAAAGTAAAAAATAAAAATAAAAAAATGCAATCAAATGATTTATTTTGTATTCTCAATGTTTTCGCCAGTCGACTATCAGTATTATTAAGTCGACTAGCTATTTTGAGAAATTTTAATTTGGACTGGTTAATTTACAGTTGATTAATTACATCTATTTTGAAGCAATCAACTGCATCCTACCAGTTAACTACATATTCTTTGATTTTCACAGACTTTTATAAGCTCAGAAATGTTTCTTTTTCCATGTGATATCTTTCCACCGAATACCAATAGATTTAAAGTAGATTCTGACACATATATTCAAAATTTACGGCCACCGATTTTTGTTGAAATCATAGATAGATTTTGTTTACAGATTTTCAAGAATTGCGGCCACCGATTTTAATATTTTTCAATGCTTTGTCAAAACTTTTGACTTTCGCTTTTGGAACCATTCTCTATTATGCTTTTCGTCTGTTTCACTCATTAACGGTTGGCATTAAATGCAAGGTTATTTTCCCTCATCGCAATGAAAGATAATTTCTTTTCTTTAAAACTCGGTTATTATGGTGTCTAAGTTGTTAGTAGATTAAAGTAATGAAAAGTTTAAAAACAATGGACGGATGATGGTCTTATGGTGTTTTGACTAATGTAATTAAGAGAATTAGTGGTGTTGAAGTTCTCGAGGAATAAAATATAGGAAGTAGGATTTAAGTTAGTATTTGAACTCTTAATTTGGAAACATAGAGAATATTCTGAGAACCATGTTCGAAAATAATGTAGGTTATCAAGATATTTGTTTTAAAGGATTATATCATGCTAAATTGAGTCTAGTATATAGGATGTGAATTATGTTGGAATTGAGAATTCATGTATGAGTAATTGTTAGGAAAAAAAAAACAAAAACAAAAACACAAATCTTCTTGAAATGATTGGGTGAATTAAATGGGATTGGCATAAGCTAGAATGAGGTGCTTTTGGATATGATAGAAGAAATAATTGAAATTTTTGACAATGAGTTTAATGGTGTTAATAAGCTTGTATAGAATTACTGTGATGATGTAAGTTGGAATTATTAGACATGTGTCAATGGTACATAAATGTTATTAAAGGTTTGAAGGATTTATTGCTACGTATGTTTAACATATTGATTAAAGGATTTGAGGATAAAAATAGATGATAGATTAAGATGATGATATTCAGGGGATGATGTTGATATATGAAAAAAAAAATTGACTTGATAGAAGTTTGGAATAAGAAAAGATAGTTACACAATATGAAGGTGTATATGTTCCTTTATATGTGTGTTTTCTAATATCGACCCATAGATATATCCATGCGGGCTAGAGGATATCAATTGAAGAACTTATGAGTGAAAGAAATCCTTATGGTTAAGTTATATGGCAAAAATCACTCAAGTGAATAGACATATTAAAAAGTAAAGATGTCATACAGAAAAGATATCTCTAATTATTTAGGTAATAAGTTTGGTAACTCTGAATAATGCCTTAATTTAATTCCCTACATGTGGTAGGATGGATTGAAATTCGGGGACCGAATTTCTTAAAGGGGGGAAGAATGTAACATCCCGTAATTTTTAGATATTTTCCTTAGAAATTCTTCACCTTACATATATGCATAGAAATGTTCTAATATTAATGGAATAGGTAAAGAAAGAAAACCTAAGAGGAAATATTAGAAATAAACATGTTAAAGAAAGGTGAAATTCTTAGGTAAAGAAAGATAAATTTTTGTTAAGTAAATAAAGGTCTTAAAATTTCAAGAAGATCGGATTAGTGTAATTTTTCTTAATTTAAGAGCAAAAGTTACTGAGTTTAGTATCTCCACCCGTAATTGGGCTTTAACCTATAGACACTTCATATAGAGTTTTTCTACTTCACATGAATTTTTAGCAAGCCAATAGGATAGGCCAAGGAAGAAATAAAACATAGACTTGGACTAGGATATAGAAATTGGACCGATAGCCCAAAAATCATGAAAATGTGACCAAGCCCATTATGAAAGGAAGAATTTTAACCAAAGTAAGGAAAATGGGCAAGAATGAGCCCAAACCCAAGAGGAAAAATAAAAATAAAAATAAAAATTAAAGTGATGAAATATTAGTGTAATCAAGATTAAGTGACATGGCATTAAGACAAAAATTTGACAAGTGGTGTGATTCTACATTCATCATTTTGGCAAGTGGCATAATAATACAAGGCTTTAGGACAAAAACATCTATATCCTACATTCATAACTTTAGCAAGTGGGTAATAATACATAGCATTATGACAAAACATCATTATCCTACACAAATAATTTTAGTTAAGTAAGGAAAATTCAAGGGCTAGAAATTTGCCACTTAAAAAGGCAAATCTATCATACTTGATTAAGACAAAAGAAAAAGGAAATGAATCCCTAAATCAAAGGGATCTTGCCCCATATCTTAAGAACATATCATCATAATTTTCAAAATACAAATCTCCTTTTTCTATGCATATCTTGACTAAGGAAGAGGAAGACAAGAACATAAGTTGTTTGTTTTCCAAAAATTCAACAAAGTGTATCCTAATTGTGATAAGGTAGACCCATGATCATGAAAGGTGAATTATTTGGTGGTCTATATAAGAAAACCCACCCTTACAACATTAGAATTTCGTCCAAGTGAGGGAGAGCAAAAATAGAAGCAAGGTAGTGTGAGGAAAGGAGAGGAAAAAAGGAAGAAAGAGGAAGGAGAAGTCTAGGAGACTAAGTACTCCAGGTAAGTTTAACAATATTTCTTTTTGAAGAAAACCTTTGAAACTCATAATATTTATATGAGATTTTGATCTTAGAACTTTGATGATTGGTCATGGATGTTGCTATATCATGTTGCATATTGATCTTGCATGTGATGTATGTTTGAATACTTAGGTTGGTGTAGATAGTTCTGCATGGATATGGCTATGGTTGACAGAATTTTAAGCTTCGGTATTTTAATTTCTGGGAACAATCTATAAGGAATTAAAATAAATGGTTAACATAAGAATTAAAGATATATGTGTCACAGATTTTCACCCACTGGAATCATTCCATTTGGAGTCCATATGAGGTAGCTATGGTCTGATTAGTAGTCAAAGGTCAGAAAATGAATCATCAGGGAAGAATATGTTAGGATAGCTTCGGTAATTTAATTTCTGGGAATTATTGGTAGGGAATTAAAATAAATGGTTAACATAAGAATTAAAGATATGTGTGTCATGGATTTTTAGCCACTGGAATCATTCAATTTGGAGTTCACATGTGGTAGATATGGTCCGATTAGTAAGCCAAGGTCAGAAAATGGTTCATCAGGGAAGATTATGTTAGGACAACTTTTGTATTTTAATTTCTGGGAATTATCTGTATGGAATTAAAATAAATGGTTAACATGAAAGTTATATATCTATGTCTCATGGAAATATACCCACTAGAATTATGCAATTTGGAGTTTATATGAGGTAGATATGATCCGATTAGTAAGCAGAGGTCAGAAAATGTTTATTCAAGGAAGAGTATGTTATTAATGCTTTAGTTTTTGAATTTCTGGGAATATTCTGTAGGGAATTAAAATAGCGCGCCAACATAACAATTATAGATATATGGCTCATGGATTTTTACCAACTGGAATAACGCAATTTGGAATTCAAATTTGGGAGATATGATCTAATTAGTCAGTAAAGGTCAGAACCTATCCGAGAGGAACTATCCTGTACTTTGAGGGAGTAATATCACCTTTGTTTCTTAATTTTTCGCTACAATGTTCAACATAATAGTTTTAGATAATTGTTTTATCTTGAAATGGACACCAAGATAACCTACATCAGAGTTAAATTGAGGGAGTTATGCTCTGATTAGTAAGAGAAGGTTAGATAGGATGAAAACCTTCATCAAGATAATAAAGAAATAAAATTAGTATTTAAAAAAGAAGATGAATCTTAATAAATGACTAGTATAGCCATAGCCATTGCCATTATATGAACTTCTTACCATCTTAAGTGTGAAATTTTGACATGAAAATATTTTATAAAGTGATATTTGAAATGGTTATGTTCATGGCATGATTACCAATGATTTTTGGTAATAGTTATATTTTGATGAACATACTTGTTATTGAAAGCATATGTTTGGCTATCATTGTGAAAAGAAAAGAAATAAGCACGGTCACATGGCAATCCGTGTGGTGCACCAGTAGGGGACGCCCTACCAACGGTTATGATCATGATAATGAGAAAAGAAAGAAAAAGTGGGCCATGTCGGACGGAGCGAGAAAAGCCCGTACCGGAGAGTAGAGGATACTCACCCTGACCGGGGTAGCTTGAAATGAGAATAAGTTGATGGCCATCATATGATATTTTGAAAATAGTTAATCCTGTCATACATATCATTGCAGTATGATTCTTATGTGCATAGATATAATGCATTCATGTGACCAAAGATATTTTCTGTAGTTTATACAGCTGAACATGACGTGATGAGCTTTACTGATGATAATTTATTGTTGAACTTACTGGGATTTAATTCTCACTATATTTCCATATCATGTTCAGAAAATTAATTATGCAGCTTTTGTTGCTAAGGCTCTGGCTTTTAGTGCACATTGGATCGAGTTACTTTATGTTGGGCAGATTTCAGAATCAAATAAGTTGTTTGTGGTCGAGTTGGCTCAGATCCCGGTGAAGGTGCAACCACCCGCACCTGTATCTCCGGAATTGGTCAACCAAAATAAACAAGATGTAAATATCTGTGTTTGATATGTTATACGTTTGTTTTGATTAATGACATGTATGTGAACTCAATATTGTATAATAATAAAGGAAAAAAAAAAGGTTGTTACATAATTGGTATCAGAGCAGGTCGATCCTAGATGGCCAGTGGGTGGATGGTTATCTGAATCGATCTTATAGTGTCTTGAGTATGTTGTGGTTGTGCTGTGTAGGGGATCAGTGACTCATATAGGTAAGAAATTACTAGTGTTTCTTATCTATATGCCGAGGTGGTGTTATGACTACTGTTAAATATTGTTTTGAAATTAACTATTGGGCTTGATCACCTCAATAGCAGCATAAATTTATTTTTCCCACAGTAGGAAATGGCACCACCAAGGCGGAATCCGGCAAACAATGCGGAGGAAATCTTGCACAACCTTGCCACAGCAATTCGAGAATTTGGTATTGATTTACTCCTTAGAACCCAACTAGTATCTATATCTCTATATAGAATGATATCGATTGAATTTAAAAAAAAATTGTGATTTGTGAAAAGTGCATGTCTAAGGAAAGCTCTGGCAAGGAAAGACTTGGTACTTAAGCGTGTCCATTAGTGACCCACCTCTCTTTCCTGGGAACTTTTCTGGTGCGCTGTTTACAGACTACAATTACTATCCAGTTACCGAGATATTAGTGTGGAATTTTAACATGGAATTTACCCTAGTACTCATATAAAATTTCCAAGAAGTTTTGAAAGTGCCGGTTTTATTTGAAAAATCTTAGTATGCTCCGTGGTTGCAGTATTTCCACATTAGAAAAGAATTATTCTAGTTACTGGAAAAAAAAAAATTTACAAGACTTGTTAGACAAGGGATTTAAATGCCCTAGTACTTTTATTTGGAGTGCTCTAGTTCTATTTGTGAAAAAGAAAGATGGATCACTATGACTATGCATAGATTGTAGACAGTTGAATAAGGTAACAATGTAGAATAGAAACCCATTAGCTCGTATAGATTACCTGTTTGACCAGTTATAAGGTGTTCAATATTTTTCCACAAATAGATTTGGGATATGAGTAACATTAATTAAGGATAAGAGAAGAGGATGTAGGACTTATTATGGGCATTATGAGTTCTTGGTGATGCATTTAATTGACAAACTTTTAGCTGCATTCATAAATTTAATGAATAGTAATTAGGTCATCCTTGGAACAATTTTTTATTATATATATGGTTGATATACTATAATATTTCAAAAGTTCAGAGGATCATAAGCAACATTCAAAGATAGTTTTACCAACTCTAAAGGAGTATGGTTGGTAAATATGGTATACAAGTAGAGTCTAAGAAAGTAAAAGTAGTACAATAATAGCTACGTTTTACTACATTTAAAGATGAAGATCCAAATCCAATTTACGCTTCCTGCGGTTATCTGCCGTCCATTCTACTGGAGTAATAGTTAGATCAGGTACATGAACATAGGCTTGTCAAGCATCAATCAACTCCTCAACATTTGAAGCTGAGATGAGAATTTGTCGTGCTGAGTGTGAGATAAACCTCTGTTCCACAGCTTGATCTAGAAAAGATAACAAACCATCAAAGAAGTGATTAACATTTAACAAACCTATTGGTTTGTGATGCATATTTAGTTGTGCCCAAGAGACTATTTGAAAAATCTCCTCTAAAGTACCAAAACCACCTGGTAAGGCAATGAAGGCGTCAGCATTGCTCATCATTCTAGCCATGCGTTCATGCATGGAAACTACCCTATATTCTTCCCCAATTGTCTTCCCTATATTGCTGGATGTAGCTAGAGCTGTAGGAATAATACCTAGAACTTGGCATCCCCCTGCATGTGCAGCTGTAGCCATACACCCCATTAACCCACAGTTACCTCCACCATACACTAAATGAATTTTTCTCCTAGCCAGCACCATACCCAGATTTTGTGCTGCTTTAACATACTCCTCATCTTTTCCAGGACTGGAACCACAAAAGACACAGATATTTCGAAACTGACGGAATGCTGTTCCCTCCATAATTTCTATCACCTTAACTTTGAGAATAGACAAAGATACTAATGTAAGTATTTATAGAACTCAGAGAAAGGCATATTTATAATAGCTATGCGAATAGGCCGGGTATTATTAGAACAACTATGTGAGTGATTGGTGGATATCAACTAAATTAAAGGTAAATAAAAAAAAAAAATTTCAAAAATGACGGCAAGCATGTATATGTACAGTAGTATGACTGTGACCCATATTAAGCACATAAAGAGTATAAGATAAGATATCACCAGAAATCTGTCTTTATCTTGTTGTCTTTGATGAAGCATTGATGTTTTGATTCTTGTAGAAAAGTTCTAGGTGATAGCCGTAAAAAAAAAAAAAGTAAAAAATAAAAATAAAAAAATGCAATCAAATGATTTATTTTGTATTCTCAATGTTTTCGCCAGTCGACTATCAGTATTATTAAGTCGACTAGCTATTTTGAGAAATTTTAATTTGGACTGGTTAATTTACAGTTGATTAATTACATCTATTTTGAAGCAATCAACTGCATCCTACCAGTTAACTACATATTCTTTGATTTTCACAGACTTTTATAAGCTCAGAAATGTTTCTTTTTCCATGTGATATCTTTCCACCGAATACCAATAGATTTAAAGTAGATTCTGACACATATATTCAAAATTTACGGCCACCGATTTTTGTTGAAATCATAGATAGATTTTGTTTACAGATTTTCAAGAATTGCGGCCACCGATTTTAATATTTTTCAATGCTTTGTCAAAACTTTTGACTTTCGCTTTTGGAACCATTCTCTATTATGCTTTTCGTCTGTTTCACTCATTAACGGTTGGCATTAAATGCAAGGTTATTTTCCCTCATCGCAATGAAAGATAATTTCTTTTCTTTAAAACTCGGTTATTATGGTGTCTAAGTTGTTAGTAGATTAAAGTAATGAAAAGTTTAAAAACAATGGACGGATGATGGTCTTATGGTGTTTTGACTAATGTAATTAAGAGAATTAGTGGTGTTGAAGTTCTCGAGGAATAAAATATAGGAAGTAGGATTTAAGTTAGTATTTGAACTCTTAATTTGGAAACATAGAGAATATTCTGAGAACCATGTTCGAAAATAATGTAGGTTATCAAGATATTTGTTTTAAAGGATTATATCATGCTAAATTGAGTCTAGTATATAGGATGTGAATTATGTTGGAATTGAGAATTCATGTATGAGTAATTGTTAGGAAAAAAAAAACAAAAACAAAAACACAAATCTTCTTGAAATGATTGGGTGAATTAAATGGGATTGGCATAAGCTAGAATGAGGTGCTTTTGGATATGATAGAAGAAATAATTGAAATTTTTGACAATGAGTTTAATGGTGTTAATAAGCTTGTATAGAATTACTGTGATGATGTAAGTTGGAATTATTAGACATGTGTCAATGGTACATAAATGTTATTAAAGGTTTGAAGGATTTATTGCTACGTATGTTTAACATATTGATTAAAGGATTTGAGGATAAAAATAGATGATAGATTAAGATGATGATATTCAGGGGATGATGTTGATATATGAAAAAAAAAATTGACTTGATAGAAGTTTGGAATAAGAAAAGATAGTTACACAATATGAAGGTGTATATGTTCCTTTATATGTGTGTTTTCTAATATCGACCCATAGATATATCCATGCGGGCTAGAGGATATCAATTGAAGAACTTATGAGTGAAAGAAATCCTTATGGTTAAGTTATATGGCAAAAATCACTCAAGTGAATAGACATATTAAAAAGTAAAGATGTCATACAGAAAAGATATCTCTAATTATTTAGGTAATAAGTTTGGTAACTCTGAATAATGCCTTAATTTAATTCCCTACATGTGGTAGGATGGATTGAAATTCGGGGACCGAATTTCTTAAAGGGGGGAAGAATGTAACATCCCGTAATTTTTAGATATTTTCCTTAGAAATTCTTCACCTTACATATATGCATAGAAATGTTCTAATATTAATGGAATAGGTAAAGAAAGAAAACCTAAGAGGAAATATTAGAAATAAACATGTTAAAGAAAGGTGAAATTCTTAGGTAAAGAAAGATAAATTTTTGTTAAGTAAATAAAGGTCTTAAAATTTCAAGAAGATCGGATTAGTGTAATTTTTCTTAATTTAAGAGCAAAAGTTACTGAGTTTAGTATCTCCACCCGTAATTGGGCTTTAACCTATAGACACTTCATATAGAGTTTTTCTACTTCACATGAATTTTTAGCAAGCCAATAGGATAGGCCAAGGAAGAAATAAAACATAGACTTGGACTAGGATATAGAAATTGGACCGATAGCCCAAAAATCATGAAAATGTGACCAAGCCCATTATGAAAGGAAGAATTTTAACCAAAGTAAGGAAAATGGGCAAGAATGAGCCCAAACCCAAGAGGAAAAATAAAAATAAAAATAAAAATTAAAGTGATGAAATATTAGTGTAATCAAGATTAAGTGACATGGCATTAAGACAAAAATTTGACAAGTGGTGTGATTCTACATTCATCATTTTGGCAAGTGGCATAATAATACAAGGCTTTAGGACAAAAACATCTATATCCTACATTCATAACTTTAGCAAGTGGGTAATAATACATAGCATTATGACAAAACATCATTATCCTACACAAATAATTTTAGTTAAGTAAGGAAAATTCAAGGGCTAGAAATTTGCCACTTAAAAAGGCAAATCTATCATACTTGATTAAGACAAAAGAAAAAGGAAATGAATCCCTAAATCAAAGGGATCTTGCCCCATATCTTAAGAACATATCATCATAATTTTCAAAATACAAATCTCCTTTTTCTATGCATATCTTGACTAAGGAAGAGGAAGACAAGAACATAAGTTGTTTGTTTTCCAAAAATTCAACAAAGTGTATCCTAATTGTGATAAGGTAGACCCATGATCATGAAAGGTGAATTATTTGGTGGTCTATATAAGAAAACCCACCCTTACAACATTAGAATTTCGTCCAAGTGAGGGAGAGCAAAAATAGAAGCAAGGTAGTGTGAGGAAAGGAGAGGAAAAAAGGAAGAAAGAGGAAGGAGAAGTCTAGGAGACTAAGTACTCCAGGTAAGTTTAACAATATTTCTTTTTGAAGAAAACCTTTGAAACTCATAATATTTATATGAGATTTTGATCTTAGAACTTTGATGATTGGTCATGGATGTTGCTATATCATGTTGCATATTGATCTTGCATGTGATGTATGTTTGAATACTTAGGTTGGTGTAGATAGTTCTGCATGGATATGGCTATGGTTGACAGAATTTTAAGCTTCGGTATTTTAATTTCTGGGAACAATCTATAAGGAATTAAAATAAATGGTTAACATAAGAATTAAAGATATATGTGTCACAGATTTTCACCCACTGGAATCATTCCATTTGGAGTCCATATGAGGTAGCTATGGTCTGATTAGTAGTCAAAGGTCAGAAAATGAATCATCAGGGAAGAATATGTTAGGATAGCTTCGGTAATTTAATTTCTGGGAATTATTGGTAGGGAATTAAAATAAATGGTTAACATAAGAATTAAAGATATGTGTGTCATGGATTTTTAGCCACTGGAATCATTCAATTTGGAGTTCACATGTGGTAGATATGGTCCGATTAGTAAGCCAAGGTCAGAAAATGGTTCATCAGGGAAGATTATGTTAGGACAACTTTTGTATTTTAATTTCTGGGAATTATCTGTATGGAATTAAAATAAATGGTTAACATGAAAGTTATATATCTATGTCTCATGGAAATATACCCACTAGAATTATGCAATTTGGAGTTTATATGAGGTAGATATGATCCGATTAGTAAGCAGAGGTCAGAAAATGTTTATTCAAGGAAGAGTATGTTATTAATGCTTTAGTTTTTGAATTTCTGGGAATATTCTGTAGGGAATTAAAATAGCGCGCCAACATAACAATTATAGATATATGGCTCATGGATTTTTACCAACTGGAATAACGCAATTTGGAATTCAAATTTGGGAGATATGATCTAATTAGTCAGTAAAGGTCAGAACCTATCCGAGAGGAACTATCCTGTACTTTGAGGGAGTAATATCACCTTTGTTTCTTAATTTTTCGCTACAATGTTCAACATAATAGTTTTAGATAATTGTTTTATCTTGAAATGGACACCAAGATAACCTACATCAGAGTTAAATTGAGGGAGTTATGCTCTGATTAGTAAGAGAAGGTTAGATAGGATGAAAACCTTCATCAAGATAATAAAGAAATAAAATTAGTATTTAAAAAAGAAGATGAATCTTAATAAATGACTAGTATAGCCATAGCCATTGCCATTATATGAACTTCTTACCATCTTAAGTGTGAAATTTTGACATGAAAATATTTTATAAAGTGATATTTGAAATGGTTATGTTCATGGCATGATTACCAATGATTTTTGGTAATAGTTATATTTTGATGAACATACTTGTTATTGAAAGCATATGTTTGGCTATCATTGTGAAAAGAAAAGAAATAAGCACGGTCACATGGCAATCCGTGTGGTGCACCAGTAGGGGACGCCCTACCAACGGTTATGATCATGATAATGAGAAAAGAAAGAAAAAGTGGGCCATGTCGGACGGAGCGAGAAAAGCCCGTACCGGAGAGTAGAGGATACTCACCCTGACCGGGGTAGCTTGAAATGAGAATAAGTTGATGGCCATCATATGATATTTTGAAAATAGTTAATCCTGTCATACATATCATTGCAGTATGATTCTTATGTGCATAGATATAATGCATTCATGTGACCAAAGATATTTTCTGTAGTTTATACAGCTGAACATGACGTGATGAGCTTTACTGATGATAATTTATTGTTGAACTTACTGGGATTTAATTCTCACTATATTTCCATATCATGTTCAGAAAATTAATTATGCAGCTTTTGTTGCTAAGGCTCTGGCTTTTAGTGCACATTGGATCGAGTTACTTTATGTTGGGCAGATTTCAGAATCAAATAAGTTGTTTGTGGTCGAGTTGGCTCAGATCCCGGTGAAGGTGCAACCACCCGCACCTGTATCTCCGGAATTGGTCAACCAAAATAAACAAGATGTAAATATCTGTGTTTGATATGTTATACGTTTGTTTTGATTAATGACATGTATGTGAACTCAATATTGTATAATAATAAAGGAAAAAAAAAAAGGTTGTTACATAATTGGTATCAGAGCAGGTCGATCCTAGATGGCCAGTGGGTGGATGGTTATCTGAATCGATCTTATAGTGTCTTGAGTATGTTGTGGTTGTGCTGTGTAGGGGATCAGTGACTCATATAGGTAAGAAATTACTAGTGTTTCTTATCTATATGCCGAGGTGGTGTTATGACTACTGTTAAATATTGTTTTGAAATTAACTATTGGGCTTGATCACCTCAATAGCAGCATAAATTTATTTTTCCCACAGTAGGAAATGGCACCACCAAGGCGGAATCCGGCAAACAATGCGGAGGAAATCTTGCACAACCTTGCCACAGCAATTCGAGAATTTGGTATTGATTTACTCCTTAGAACCCAACTAGTATCTATATCTCTATATAGAATGATATCGATTGAATTTAAAAAAAAATTGTGATTTGTGAAAAGTGCATGTCTAAGGAAAGCTCTGGCAAGGAAAGACTTGGTACTTAAGCGTGTCCATTAGTGACCCACCTCTCTTTCCTGGGAACTTTTCTGGTGCGCTGTTTACAGACTACAATTACTATCCAGTTACCGAGATATTAGTGTGGAATTTTAACATGGAATTTACCCTAGTACTCATATAAAATTTCCAAGAAGTTTTGAAAGTGCCGGTTTTATTTGAAAAATCTTAGTATGCTCCGTGGTTGCAGTATTTCCACATTAGAAAAGAATTATTCTAGTTACTGGAAAAAAAAAAATTTACAAGACTTGTTAGACAAGGGATTTAAATGCCCTAGTACTTTTATTTGGAGTGCTCTAGTTCTATTTGTGAAAAAGAAAGATGGATCACTATGACTATGCATAGATTGTAGACAGTTGAATAAGGTAACAATGTAGAATAGAAACCCATTAGCTCGTATAGATTACCTGTTTGACCAGTTATAAGGTGTTCAATATTTTTCCACAAATAGATTTGGGATATGAGTAACATTAATTAAGGATAAGAGAAGAGGATGTAGGACTTATTATGGGCATTATGAGTTCTTGGTGATGCATTTAATTGACAAACTTTTAGCTGCATTCATAAATTTAATGAATAGTAATTAGGTCATCCTTGGAACAATTTTTTATTATATATATGGTTGATATACTATAATATTTCAAAAGTTCAGAGGATCATAAGCAACATTCAAAGATAGTTTTACCAACTCTAAAGGAGTATGGTTGGTAAATATGGTATACAAGTAGAGTCTAAGAAAGTAAAAGTAGTACAATAATAGCTACGTTTTACTACATTTAAAGATGAAGATCCAAATCCAATTTACGCTTCCTGCGGTTATCTGCCGTCCATTCTACTGGAGTAATAGTTAGATCAGGTACATGAACATAGGCTTGTAAAGCATCAATCAACTCCTCAACATTTGAAGCTGAGATGAGAATTTGTCGTGCTGAGTGTGAGATAAACCTCTGTTCCACAGCTTGATCTAGAAAAGATAACAAACCATCAAAGAAGTGATTAACATTTAACAAACCTATTGGTTTGTGATGCATATTTAGTTGTGCCCAAGAGACTATTTGAAAAATCTCCTCTAAAGTACCAAAACCACCTGGTAAGGCAATGAAGGCGTCAGCATTGCTCATCATTCTAGCCATGCGTTCATGCATGGAAACTACCCTATATTCTTCCCCAATTGTCTTCCCTATATTGCTGGATGTAGCTAGAGCTGTAGGAATAATACCTAGAACTTGGCATCCCCCTGCATGTGCAGCTGTAGCCATACACCCCATTAACCCACAGTTACCTCCACCATACACTAAATGAATTTTTCTCCTAGCCAGCACCATACCCAGATTTTGTGCTGCTTTAACATACTCCTCATCTTTTCCAGGACTGGAACCACAAAAGACACAGATATTTCGAAACTGACGGAATGCTGTTCCCTCCATAATTTCTATCACCTTAACTTTGAGAATAGACAAAGATACTAATGTAAGTATTTATAGAACTCAGAGAAAGGCATATTTATAATAGCTATGCGAATAGGCCGGGTATTATTAGAACAACTATGTGAGTGATTGGTGGATATCAACTAAATTAAAGGTAAATAAAAAAAAAAATTTCAAAAATGACGGCAAGCATGTATATGTACAGTAGTATGACTGTGACCCATATTAAGCACATAAAGAGTATAAGATAAGATATCACCAGAAATCTGTCTTTATCTTGTTGTCTTTGATGAAGCATTGATGTTTTGATTCTTGTAGAAAAGTTCTAGGTGATAGCCGTAAAAAAAAAAAAAAGGTTGTTACATAATTGGTATCAGAGCAGGTCGATCCTAGATGGCCAGTGGGTGGATGGTTATCTGAATCGATCTTATAGTGTCTTGAGTATGTTGTGGTTGTGCTGTGTAGGGGATCAGTGACTCATATAGGTAAGAAATTACTAGTGTTTCTTATCTATATGCCGAGGTGGTGTTATGACTACTGTTAAATATTGTTTTGAAATTAACTATTGGGCTTGATCACCTCAATAGCAGCATAAATTTATTTTTCCCACAGTAGGAAATGGCACCACCAAGGCGGAATCCGGCAAACAATGCGGAGGAAATCTTGCACAACCTTGCCACAGCAATTCGAGAATTTGGTATTGATTTACTCCTTAGAACCCAACTAGTATCTATATCTCTATATAGAATGATATCGATTGAATTTAAAAAAAAATTGTGATTTGTGAAAAGTGCATGTCTAAGGAAAGCTCTGGCAAGGAAAGACTTGGTACTTAAGCGTGTCCATTAGTGACCCAACTCTCTTTCCTGGGAACTTTTCTGGTGCGCTGTTTACAGACTACAATTACTATCCAGTTACCGAGATATTAGTGTGGAATTTTAACATGGAATTTACCCTAGTACTCATATAAAATTTCCAAGAAGTTTTGAAAGTGCCGGTTTTATTTGAAAAATCTTAGTATGCTCCGTGGTTGCAGTATTTCCACATTAGAAAAGAATTATTCTAGTTACTGGAAAAAAAAAAATTTACAAGACTTGTTAGACAAGGGATTTAAATGCCCTAGTACTTTTATTTGGAGTGCTCTAGTTCTATTTGTGAAAAAGAAAGATGGATCACTATGACTATGCATAGATTGTAGACAGTTGAATAAGGTAACAATGTAGAATAGAAACCCATTAGCTCGTATAGATTACCTGTTTGACCAGTTATAAGGTGTTCAATATTTTTCCACAAATAGATTTGGGATATGAGTAACATTAATTAAGGATAAGAGAAGAGGATGTAGGACTTATTATGGGCATTATGAGTTCTTGGTGATGCATTTAATTGACAAACTTTTAGCTGCATTCATAAATTTAATGAATAGTAATTAGGTCATCCTTGGAACAATTTTTTATTATATATATGGTTGATATACTATAATATTTCAAAAGTTCAGAGGATCATAAGCAACATTCAAAGATAGTTTTACCAACTCTAAAGGAGTATGGTTGGTAAATATGGTATACAAGTAGAGTCTAAGAAAGTAAAAGTAGTACAATAATAGCTACGTTTTACTACATTTAAAGATGAAGATCCAAATCCAATTTACGCTTCCTGCGGTTATCTGCCGTCCATTCTACTGGAGTAATAGTTAGATCAGGTACATGAACATAGGCTTGTAAAGCATGTATATGTACAGTAGTATGACTGTGACCCATATTAAGCACATAAAGAGTATAAGATAAGATATCACCAGAAATCTGTCTTTATCTTGTTGTCTTTGATGAAGCATTGATGTTTTGATTCTTGTAGAAAAGTTCTAGGTGATAGCCGTAAAAAAAAAAAAAAAGTAAAAAATAAAAATAAAAAAATGCAATCAAATGATTTATTTTGTATTCTCAATGTTTTCGCCAGTCGACTATCAGTATTATTAAGTCGACTAGCTATTTTGAGAAATTTTAATTTGGACTGGTTAATTTACAGTTGATTAATTACATCTATTTTGAAGCAATCAACTGCATCCTACCAGTTAACTACATATTCTTTGATTTTCACAGACTTTTATAAGCTCAGAAATGTTTCTTTTTCCATGTGATATCTTTCCACCGAATACCAATAGATTTAAAGTAGATTCTGACACATATATTCAAAATTTACGGCCACCGATTTTTGTTGAAATCATAGATAGATTTTGTTTACAGATTTTCAAGAATTGCGGCCACCGATTTTAATATTTTTCAATGCTTTGTCAAAACTTTTGACTTTCGCTTTTGGAACCATTCTCTATTATGCTTTTCGTCTGTTTCACTCATTAACGGTTGGCATTAAATGCAAGGTTATTTTCCCTCATCGCAATGAAAGATAATTTCTTTTCTTTAAAACTCGGTTATTATGGTGTCTAAGTTGTTAGTAGATTAAAGTAATGAAAAGTTTAAAAACAATGGACGGATGATGGTCTTATGGTGTTTTGACTAATGTAATTAAGAGAATTAGTGGTGTTGAAGTTCTCGAGGAATAAAATATAGGAAGTAGGATTTAAGTTAGTATTTGAACTCTTAATTTGGAAACATAGAGAATATTCTGAGAACCATGTTCGAAAATAATGTAGGTTATCAAGATATTTGTTTTAAAGGATTATATCATGCTAAATTGAGTCTAGTATATAGGATGTGAATTATGTTGGAATTGAGAATTCATGTATGAGTAATTGTTAGGAAAAAAAAAAAACAAAAACAAAAACACAAATCTTCTTGAAATGATTGGGTGAATTAAATGGGATTGGCATAAGCTAGAATGAGGTGCTTTTGGATATGATAGAAGAAATAATTGAAATTTTTGACAATGAGTTTAATGGTGTTAATAAGCTTGTATAGAATTACTGTGATGATGTAAGTTGGAATTATTAGACATGTGTCAATGGTACATAAATGTTATTAAAGGTTTGAAGGATTTATTGCTACGTATGTTTAACATATTGATTAAAGGATTTGAGGATAAAAATAGATGATAGATTAAGATGATGATATTCAGGGGATGATGTTGATATATGAAAAAAAAAAATTGACTTGATAGAAGTTTGGAATAAGAAAAGATAGTTACACAATATGAAGGTGTATATGTTCCTTTATATGTGTGTTTTCTAATATCGACCCATAGATATATCCATGCGGGCTAGAGGATATCAATTGAAGAACTTATGAGTGAAAGAAATCCTTATGGTTAAGTTATATGGCAAAAATCACTCAAGTGAATAGACATATTAAAAAGTAAAGATGTCATACAGAAAAGATATCTCTAATTATTTAGGTAATAAGTTTGGTAACTCTGAATAATGCCTTAATTTAATTCCCTACATGTGGTAGGATGGATTGAAATTCGGGGACCGAATTTCTTAAAGGGGGGAAGAATGTAACATCCCGTAATTTTTAGATATTTTCCTTAGAAATTCTTCACCTTACATATATGCATAGAAATGTTCTAATATTAATGGAATAGGTAAAGAAAGAAAACCTAAGAGGAAATATTAGAAATAAACATGTTAAAGAAAGGTGAAATTCTTAGGTAAAGAAAGATAAATTTTTGTTAAGTAAATAAAGGTCTTAAAATTTCAAGAAGATCGGATTAGTGTAATTTTTCTTAATTTAAGAGCAAAAGTTACTGAGTTTAGTATCTCCACCCGTAATTGGGCTTTAACCTATAGACACTTCATATAGAGTTTTTCTACTTCACATGAATTTTTAGCAAGCCAATAGGATAGGCCAAGGAAGAAATAAAACATAGACTTGGACTAGGATATAGAAATTGGACCGATAGCCCAAAAATCATGAAAATGTGACCAAGCCCATTATGAAAGGAAGAATTTTAACCAAAGTAAGGAAAATGGGCAAGAATGAGCCCAAACCCAAGAGGAAAAATAAAAATAAAAATAAAAATTAAAGTGATGAAATATTAGTGTAATCAAGATTAAGTGACATGGCATTAAGACAAAAATTTGACAAGTGGTGTGATTCTACATTCATCATTTTGGCAAGTGGCATAATAATACAAGGCTTTAGGACAAAAACATCTATATCCTACATTCATAACTTTAGCAAGTGGGTAATAATACATAGCATTATGACAAAACATCATTATCCTACACAAATAATTTTAGTTAAGTAAGGAAAATTCAAGGGCTAGAAATTTGCCACTTAAAAAGGCAAATCTATCATACTTGATTAAGACAAAAGAAAAAGGAAATGAATCCCTAAATCAAAGGGATCTTGCCCCATATCTTAAGAACATATCATCATATGATATTTTGAAAATAGTTAATCCTGTCATACATATCATTGCAGTATGATTCTTATGTGCATAGATATAATGCATTCATGTGACCAAAGATATTTTCTGTAGTTTATACAGCTGAACATGACGTGATGAGCTTTACTGATGATAATTTATTGTTGAACTTACTGGGATTTAATTCTCACTATATTTCCATATCATGTTCAGAAAATTAATTATGCAGCTTTTGTTGCTAAGGCTCTGGCTTTTAGTGCACAAAACAAAAGCTGCATAAATAATTTTCTGAACATGATATGGAAATATAGTGAGAATTAAATCCCAGTAAGTTCAACAATAAATTATCATCAGTAAAGCTCATCACGTCATGTTCAGCTGTATAAACTACAGAAAATATCTTTGGTCACATGAATGCATTATATCTATGCACATAAGAATCATATTGTAATGATATGTATGACAGGATTAACCATTTTCAAAATATCATATGATGGCCATCAACTTATTCTCATTTCAAGCTACCCCGGTCAGGGTGAGTATCCTCTACTCTCCGGTACGGGCTTTTCTCGCTCCGTCCGACATGGCCCACTTTCTCTTTCTTTTCTCATTATCATGATCATAACCGTTGGTAGGGCGTCCCCTACTGGTGCACCACACGGATTGCCATGTGGCCGGGTATTATTAGAACAACTATATGAGTGATTGGTGGAAATCAACTAAATTAAAGGTAAATAAAAAAAAATTCCAAAAATGACGGCAAGCATGTATATGTACAGTAGTATGACTGTGACCCATATTAAGCACATAAAGAGTATAAGATAAGATATCACCAGAAATCTGTCTTTATCTTGTTGTCTTTGATGAAGCATTGATGTTTTGATTCTTGTAGAAAAGTTGTAGGTGATAGCCGTCATTGAAAAAAAAATGCAATCAAATGATTTATTTTGTATTCTCAATGTTTTTGCCAGTCGACTATCAGTATTATTAAGTCGACTAGCTATTTTGAGAAATTTTAATTTGGACTGGTTCTTTTTACAGTTGATTGATTACATCTATTTTGAAGCAATCAACTGCATCCTACCAGTTAACTACATATTCTTTGATTTTCACAGACTTTTATAAGCTCAGAAATGTTTCTTTTCCATGTGATATCTTTCCACCGAATACCAATAGATTTAAAGTAGATTCTGACACATATATTCAAAATTTGCGGCCACCGATTTTTGCTGAAATCATAGATAGATTTTGTTTACAGATTTTCAAGAATTACGGCCACCGATTTTAATATTTTTCAATGCTTTGTCAAAATCTTTGACTTTCGCTTTTGGCACCATTCTCTATTATGCTTTTCGTCTGTTTCAGTCATTAACGGTTGGCATTAAATGCAAGGTTATTTTCCTTCATTGCAATGAAAGATAATTTCTTTTCTTTAAAACTCGGTTATTATGGTGTCTAAGTTGTTATTAAGTTAAAGTAATGAAAAGTTTAAAAAAAATGGACGGATGATGGTCTTATGGTGTTTTGACGAATGTAATCAAGAGAATTAGTGGTGTTGAAGTTCTCGAGGAATAAAATATAGGAAGTAGGATTTAAGTTAGTCTTTGAACTCTTAATTTGGAAATATAGAGAATATTCTGAGAACCATGTCCGGAAATAATGTAGGTTATCAAGATATTTGTGTTAAAGGATTATATCATGCTAAATTGAGTCTAGTATCTAGGATGTGAATTATGTTGGAATTGAGAATTCATGTATGAGTAATTGTTAGGAAAAAAAAAAACACAAATCTTCTTCAAATGATTGGGTGAATTAAATGGGATTGGCATAAGCTAGAATGAGGTGCTTTTGGATATGATAGAAGAAATAATTGAAATTTTTGACAATGAGTTTAATGGTGTTAATAAGCTTGTATAGAATTACTGTGATGAGGTAAGTTGGAATTATTAGACATGTGTCAATGGTACATAAACGTTATTAAAGGTTTGAAGGATTTATTGCTACGTATGTTTAACATATTGATTAAAGGATTTGAGGATAAAAATAGATGATAGATTAAGATGATGATATTCAGGGGATGATGTTGATATATAAAAAAGAATTGACTTGATAGAAGTTTGGAATAAGAAAAGATAATTACACAAGATGAAGGTGTATATGTTCATTTATATGTGTGTTTTCTAATATCGACCGATAGATATATCCATACGGGCTAGAGGATATCAATTGAAGAACTTATGAGTGAAAGAAATCCTTATGGTTAAGTTATATGGCAAAAATCACTCAAGTGAATAGACATATTAAAAAGTAAAGATGTCATACAGAAAAGATATCTCTAATTATTTAGGTAATAAGTTTGGTAACTCTGAATAATGCCTTAATTTCATTCCCTACATGTGGTAGGATGGATTGAAATTCGGGGACCGAATTTCTAAAGGGGGGAAGAATGTAACATCCCGTAATTTTTAGATATTTTCCTTAGAAATTCTTCACCTTACATATATGCATAGAAATGTTCTAATATTAATGGAATAGGTAAAGAAAGAAAACCTAAGAGGAAATATTAGAAATAAACATGTTAAAGAAAAGTGAAATTCTTAGGTAAAGAAAGATAAATTTTTGTGAAGTAAGTAAAGGTCTTAAAATTTCAAGAAGATCGGATTAGGGTAATTTTTCTTAATTTAAGAGCAAAAGTTACTAAGTTTAGTATCTCCACCCATAATTGGGCTTTAACCTATAGACACTTCATATAGAGTTTTTCTACTTCACATGAATTTTTAGCAAGCCAATAGGATAGCCCAAGGAAGAAATAAAACATAGACTTGGACTAGGATATAGAAATTGGACCGGTAGCCCAAAAATCATGAAAATGTGACCAAGCCCATTATGAAAGGTAGAATTTTAACCAAAGTAAGGAAAATGGGCAAGAATGAGCCCAAACCCAAGAGGAAAAAAATAAAAATAAAATTAAAGTGATGAAATATTGGTGTAATCAAGATTAAGTGACATGGCATTAAGACAAAAATTTAGCAAGTGGTGTGATTCTACATTCATCATTTTGACAAGTGGCATAATAATACAAGGCTTTAGGACAAAAACATCTATATCCTACATTCATAACTTTAGCAAGTGGGTAATAATACATAGCATTATGACAAAACATCATTATCCTACACAAATAATTTTAGTTAAGTAAGGAAAATTCAAGGGCTAGAAATTTGCCACTTAAAAAGGCAAATCTATCATACTTAATTAAGACAAAAGAAAAAGGAAATGAATCCCTAAATCAAAGGGATCTTGCCCCATATCTTAAGAACATATCATCATAATTTTCAAAATACAAATCTCCTTTTTCTATGCATATCTTGACTAAGGAAGAGGAAGACAAGAACATAAGTTGTTTGTTTTCCAAAAATTCAACAAAGTGTATCCTAATTGTGATAAGGTAGACCCATGATCATGAAAGGTGAATTATTTGGTGGTCTATATAAGAAAACCCACCCTTACAACATTAGAATTTCGTCCAAGTGAGGGAGAGCAAAAATAGAAGCAAGGTAGTGTGAGGAAAGGAGAGGAAGAAAGGAAGAAAGAGGAAGGAGAAGTCTAGGAGACTAAGTGCTCCAGGTAAGTTTAACAATATTTCTTTTTGAAGAAAACCTTTGAAACTCATAATATTTATATGAGATTTTGATCTTAGAACTTTGATGATTGGTCATGGATGTTGCTATATCATGTTGCATATTGATCTTGCATGTGATGTATGTTTGAATACTTAGGTTGGTGTAGATAGTTCTGCATGGATATGGCTATGGTTGACAGAATTTTAAGCTTCGGTATTTTAATTTCTGGGAACAATCTATAAGGAATTAAAATAAATGGTTAACATAAGAATTAAAGATATATGTGTCGCGGATTTTTACCCACTGGAATCATTCCATTTGGAGTCCATATGAGGTAGATATGGTCTGATTAGTAATCAAAGGTCAGAAAATGAATCATCAGGGAAGAATATCTTAGGATAGCTTCGGTAATTTAATTTCTGGGAATTATTGGTAGGAAATTAAAATAAATGGTTAACATAAGAATTAAATATATGTGTGTCATGGATTTTTAGCCACTGGAATCATTCAATTTGGAGTCCACATGTGGTAGATATGGTCCGATTAGTAAGCCAAGGTCAGAAAATGGTTCATCAGGGAAGATTATGTTAGGACAGCTTTTGTATTTTAATTTCTGGGAATTATCTGTATGGAATTAAAATAAATGGTTAACATGAAAGTTATATACCTATGTCTCATGGAAATATACCCACTGGAATTATGCAATTTGGAGTTCATATTGAGTTCACATACATGTCATTAATCAAAACATACGTATAACATATCAAACAGATAGATATTTACATCTTGTTTATTTTGGTTGACCAATTCCGGAGATACAGGTGCGGGTGGTTGCACCTTCACCGAGATCTGAGCCAACTCGACCACAAACATCTTATTTGATTCTAAAATCTTCCCAACATAAAGTAACTCGATCCAATGTGCACTAAAATCCAGAGCCTTAGAAACAAAAGCTGCATAAATAATTTTCTGAACATGATATGGAAATATAGTGAGAATTAAATCCCAGTAAGTTCAACAATAAATTATCATCAGTAAAGCTCATCACGTCATGTTCAGCTGTATAAACTACAGAAAATATCTTTGGTCACATGAATGCATTATATCTATGCACATAAGAATCATATTGTAATGATATGTATGACAGGATTAACCATTTTCAAAATATCATATGATGGCCATCAACTTATTCTCATTTCAAGCTACCCCGGTCAGGGTGAGTATCCTCTACTCTCCGGTACGGGCTTTTCTCGCTCCGTCCGACATGGCCCACTTTCTCTTTCTTTTCTCATTATCATGATCATAACCGTTGGTAGGGCGTCCCCTACTGGTGCACCACACGGATTGCCATGTGACCGTGCTTATTTCTTTTCTTTTCACAATGATAGCCAAAAATATGCTTTCAATAACAAGTATGTTCATCAAAATATAACTATTACCATAAATCATTGGTAATCATGCCATGAACATAACTATTTTCAAATATCACTTTATAAAATATTTTCATGTCAAAATTTCACACTTAAGATGGTAAGAAGTTCATACAATGGCAATGGCTATGGCTATACTAGTCATTTATTAAGATTCATCTTCTTTTTAAAATACTAATTTTATTTCTTTATTTTCTTGATGAAGGTTTTCATCCTATCTAACCTTCTCTTACTAATCAGAGCATAACTCCCTCAATTTAACTCTGATGTAGGTGATCTTGGTGTCCATTTCAAGATAAAACAATTATATAAAACTATTATGTTGAACATTGTAGCGAAAAATTAAGAAACAAAGGTGATATTACTCCCTCAAAGTACAGGATAGTTCCTCTCGGATAGGTTCTGACCTTTACAGACTAATTAGACCATATCTCCCAAATTAGAACTCCAAATTGAGTTATTCCAGTTGGTAAGAATCCATGAGTCATATATCTATAATTGTTATGTTGGCGCGCTATTTTAATTCCCTACAGAATATTCCCAGAAATTCAAAAACTACAGCATTAATAACATACTCTCCCCTGAATAAACATTTTCTGACCTCTGCTTACTAATCGGATCATATCTACCTCATATGAACTCCAAATTGCATAATTCCAGTGGGTATATTTCCATGAGACACAGATATATAACTTTCATGTTAACCATTTATTTTAATTCCATACAGATAATTCCCAGAAATTAAAATACAACAGCTGTCCTAACATAATCTTCCCTGATGAACCATTTTCTGACCTTGGCTTACTAATCAGATCATATCTACCTCATATGAACTCCAAATTGCATAATTCCAGTGGGTATATTTCCATGAGACATAGGTATATAACTTTCATGTTAACCATTTATTTTAATTCCATACAGATAATTCCCAGAAATTAAAATACAACAGCTGTCCTAACATAATCTTCCCTGATGAACCATTTTCTGACCTTGGCTTACTAATCGGACCATATCTACCACATGTGGACTCCAAATTGAATGATCCCAGTGGCTAAAAATCCATGACACACATATCTTTAATTCTTATGTTAACCATTTATTTTAATTCCCTACCAATAATTCCCAGAAATTAAATTACCGAAGCTATCCTAACATATTCTTCCCTGATGATTCATTTTCTGACCTTTGACTACTAATCAGACCATAGCTACCTCATATGGACTCCAAATGGAATGATTCCAGTGGGTAAAAATCCGTGACACATATATCTTTAATTCTTATGTTAACCATTTATTTTAATTCCTTATAGATTGTTCCCAGAAATTAAAATACCGAAGCTTAAAATTCTGTCAACCATAGCCATATCCATACAGAACTATCTACACCAACCTAAGTATTCAAACATACATCACATGCAAGATCAATATGCAACATGATATAGCAACATCCATGACCAATCATCAAAGTTCTAAGATCAAAATCTCATATAAATATTATGAGTTTCAAAGGTTTTCTTCAAAAAGAAATATTGTTAAACTTACCTGGAGCACTTAGTCTCCTAGACTTCTCCTTCCTCTTTCTTCCTTTCTTCCTCTCCTTTCCTCACACTACCTTGCTTCTATTTTTGCTCTCCCTCACTTGGACGAAATTCTAATGTTGTAAGGGTGGGTTTTCTTATATAGACCACCAAATAATTCACCTTTCATGATCATGGGTCTACCTTATCACAATTAGGATACACTTTGTTGAATTTTTGGAAAACAAACAACTTATGTTCTTGTCTTCCTCTTCCTTAGTCAAGATATGCATAGAAAAAGGAGATTTGTATTTTGAAAATTATGATGATATGTTCTTAAGATATGGGGCAAGATCCCTTTGATTTAGGGATTCATTTCCTTTTTCTTTTGTCTTAATTAAGTATGATAGATTTGCCTTTTTAAGTGGCAAATTTCTAGCCCTTGAATTTTCCTTACTTAACTAAAATTATTTGTGTAGGATAATGATGTTTTGTCATAATGCTATGTATTATTACCCACTTGCTAAAGTTATGAATGTAGGATATAGATGTTTTTGTCCTAAAGCCTTGTATTATTATGCCACTTGTCAAAATGATGAATGTAGAATCACACCACTTGCTAAATTTTTGTCTTAATGCCATGTCACTTAATCTTGATTACACCAATATTTCATCACTTTAATTTTATTTTTATTTTTTTCCTCTTGGGTTTGGGCTCATTCTTGCCCATTTTCCTTACTTTGGTTAAAATTCTACCTTTCATAATGGGCTTGGTCACATTTTCATGATTTTTGGGCTACCGGTCCAATTTCTATATCCTAGTCCAAGTCTATGTTTTATTTCTTCCTTGGGCTATCCTATTGGCTTGCTAAAAATTCATGTGAAGTAGAAAAACTCTATATGAAGTGTCTATAGGTTAAAGCCCAATTATGGGTGGAGATACTAAACTTAGTAACTTTTGCTCTTAAATTAAGAAAAATTACCCTAATCCGATCTTCTTGAAATTTTAAGACCTTTACTTACTTCACAAAAATTTATCTTTCTTTACCTAAGAATTTCACTTTTCTTTAACATGTTTATTTCTAATATTTCCTCTTAGGTTTTCTTTCTTTACCTATTCCATTAATATTAGAACATTTCTATGCATATATGTAAGGTGAAGAATTTCTAAGGAAAATATCTAAAAATTACGGGATGTTACATTCTTCCCCCCTTTAGAAATTCGGTCCCCGAATTTCAATCCATCCTACCACATGTAGGGAATGAAATTAAGGCATTATTCAGAGTTACCAAACTTATTACCTAAATAATTAGAGATATCTTTTCTGTATGACATCTTTACTTTTTAATATGTCTATTCACTTGAGTGATTTTTGCCATATAACTTAACCATAAGGATTTCTTTCACTCATAAGTTCTTCAATTGATATCCTCTAGCCCGTATGGATATATCTATCGGTCGATATTAGAAAACACACATATAAATGAACATATACACCTTCATCTTGTGTAATTATCTTTTCTTATTCCAAACTTCTATCAAGTCAATTCTTTTTTATATATCAACATCATCCCCTGAATATCATCATCTTAATCTATCATCTATTTTTATCCTCAAATCCTTTAATCAATATGTTAAACATACGTAGCAATAAATCCTTCAAACCTTTAATAACGTTTATGTACCATTGACACATGTCTAATAATTCCAACTTACCTCATCACAGTAATTCTATACAAGCTTATTAACACCATTAAACTCATTGTCAAAAATTTCAATTATTTCTTCTATCATATCCAAAAGCACCTCATTCTAGCTTATGCCAATCCCATTTAATTCACCCAATCATTTGAAGAAGATTTGTGTTTTTTTTTTTTTTCCTAACAATTACTCATACATGAATTCTCAATTCCAACATAATTCACATCCTAGATACTAGACTCAATTTAGCATGATATAATCCTTTAACACAAATATCTTGATAACCTACATTATTTCCGGACATGGTTCTCAGAATATTCTCTATATTTCCAAATTAAGAGTTCAAAGACTAACTTAAATCCTACTTCCTATATTTTATTCCTCGAGAACTTCAACACCACTAATTCTCTTGATTACATTCGTCAAAACACCATAAGACCATCATCCGTCCATTTTTTTTTAAACTTTTCATTACTTTAACTTAATAACAACTTAGACACCATAATAACCGAGTTTTAAAGAAAAGAAATTATCTTTCATTGCAATGAAGGAAAATAACCTTGCATTTAATGCCAACCGTTAATGAGTGAAACAGACGAAAAGCATAATAGAGAATGGTGCCAAAAGCGAAAGTCAAAGATTTTGACAAAGCATTGAAAAATATTAAAATCGGTGGCCGTAATTCTTGAAAATCTGTAAACAAAATCTATCTATGATTTCAGCAAAAATCGGTGGCCGCAAATTTTGAATATATGTGTCAGAATCTACTTTAAATCTATTGGTATTCGGTGGAAAGATATCACATGGAAAAGAAACATTTCTGAGCTTATAAAAGTCTGTGAAAATCAAAGAATATGTAGTTAACTGGTAGGATGCAGTTGATTGCTTCAAAATAGATGTAATCAATCAACTGTAAAAAGAACCAGTCCAAATTAAAATTTCTCAAAATAGCTAGTCGACTTAATAATACTGATAGTCGACTGGCAAAAACATTGAGAATACAAAATAAATCATTTGATTGCATTTTTTTTTTTCAATGACGGCTATCACCTACAACTTTTCTACAAGAATCAAAACATCAATGCTTCATCAAAGACAACAAGATAAAGACAGATTTCTGGTGATATCTTATCTTATACTCTTTATGTGCTTAATATGGGTCACAGTCATACTACTGTACATATACATGCTTGCCGTCATTTTTGGAATTTTTTTTTTATTTACCTTTAATTTAGTTGATTTCCACCAATCACTCATATAGTTGTTCTAATAATACCCGGCCTAGTCGCATAGCTATTATAAATATGCCCTTCTCTGAGTTCTATAAATACTTACATTAGTATCTTTGTCTATTCTCAAAGTTAAGGTGATAGAAATTATGGAGGGAACAACATTCCGTCAGTTTCGAAATATCTGTGTCTTTTGTGGTTCCAGTCCTGGAAAAGATGAGGAGTATGTTAAAGCAGCACAAAATCTGGGTATGGTGCTGGCTAGGAGAAAAATTCATTTAGTGTATGGTGGAGGTAACTGTGGGTTAATGGGGTGTGTGGCTACAGCTGCACATGCAGGGGGATGCCAAGTTCTAGGTATTATTCCTACAGCTCTAGCTACATCCAGCAATATAGGGAAGACAATTGGGGAAGAATATAGGGTAGTTTCTATGCATGAACGCATGGCTAGAATGATGAGCAATGCTGACGCCTTCATTGCCTTACCAGGTGGTTTTGGTACTTTAGAGGAGATTTTCCAAATAGTCTCTTGGGCACAACTAAATATGCATCACAAACCGATAGGTTTGTTAAATGTTAATCACTTCTTTGATGGTTTGTTATCTTTTCTAGATCAAGCTGTGGAACAGAGGTTTATCTCACACTCAGCACGACAAATTCTCATCTCAGCTTCAAATGTTGAGGAGTTGATTGATGCTTTACAAGCCTATGTTCATGTACCTGATCTAACTATTACTCCAGTAGAATGGACGGCAGATAACCGCAGGAAGCGTAAATTGGATTTGGATCTTCATCTTTAAATGTAGTAAAACGTAGCTATTATTGTACTACTTTTACTTTCTTAGACTCTACTTGTATACCATATTTACCAACCATACTCCTTTAGAGTTGGTAAAACTATCTTTGAATGTTTCTTATGATCCTCTGAACTTTTGAAATATTCTAATTATCATTAATAATACAAAATTGATACAGGGATGACCTAATTACTATTCATTAAATCTATGAATGTAGCTAAAATATTTGTCAATTTAAATGCATCACCACGAACTCATAATGCCCATAATAAGTCCTACATCCTCTTCTCTTATCCTTAATTAATGTTACTCATATCCCAAATCTATTTGTGGAAAAATATTGAACACCTTATAACTGGTCAAACAGGTAATCTATACGAGCTAATGGGTTTCTATTCTACATTGTTACCTTATTCAACTGTCTACAATCTATGCATAGTCATAGTGATCCATCTTTCTTTTTCACAAATAGAACTAGAGCACTCCAAATAAAAGTACTAGGGCATTTAAATCGATTGGGCTTTAACCTATAGACACTTCATATAGAGTTTTTCTACTTCACATGAATTTTTAGCAAGCCAATAGGATAGCCCAAGGAAGAAATAAAACATAGACTTGGACTAGGATATAGAAATTGGACCGGTAGCCCAAAAATCATGAAAATGTGACCAAGCCCATTATGAAAGGTAGAATTTTAACCAAAGTAAGGAAAATGGGCAAGAATGAGCCCAAACCCAAGAGGAAAAAAATAAAAATAAAATTAAAGTGATGAAATATTGGTGTAATCAAGATTAAGTGACATGGCATTAAGACAAAAATTTAGCAAGTGGTGTGATTCTACATTCATCATTTTGACAAGTGGCATAATAATACAAGGCTTTAGGACAAAAACATCTATATCCTACATTCATAACTTTAGCAAGTGGGTAATAATACATAGCATTATGACAAAACATCATTATCCTACACAAATAATTTTAGTTAAGTAAGGAAAATTCAAGGGCTAGAAATTTGCCACTTAAAAAGGCAAATCTATCATACTTAAGTAAGACAAAAGAAAAAGGAAATGAATCCCTAAATCAAAGGGATCTTGCCCCATATCTTAAGAACATATCATCATAATTTTCAAAATACAAATCTCCTTTTTCTATGCATATCTTGACTAAGGAAGAGGAAGACAAGAACATAAGTTGTTTGTTTTCCAAAAATTCAACAAAGTGTATCCTAATTGTGATAAGGTAGACCCATGATCATGAAAGGTGAATTATTTGGTGGTCTATATAAGAAAACCCACCCTTACAACATTAGAATTTCGTCCAAGTGAGGGAGAGCAAAAATAGAAGCAAGGTAGTGTGAGGAAAGGAGAGGAAGAAAGGAAGAAAGAGGAAGGAGAAGTCTAGGAGACTAAGTGCTCCAGGTAAGTTTAACAATATTTCTTTTTGAAGAAAACCTTTGAAACTCATAATATTTATATGAGATTTTGATCTTAGAACTTTGATGATTGGTCATGGATGTTGCTATATCATGTTGCATATTGATCTTGCATGTGATGTATGTTTGAATACTTAGGTTGGTGTAGATAGTTCTGTATGGATATGGCTATGGTTGACAGAATTTTAAGCTTCGGTATTTTAATTTCTGGGAACAATCTATAAGGAATTAAAATAAATGGTTAACATAAGAATTAAAGATATATGTGTCACGGATTTTTACCCACTGGAATCATTCCATTTGGAGTCCATATGAGGTAGCTATGGTCTGATTAGTAGTCAAAGGTCAGAAAATGAATCATCAGGGAAGAATATGTTAGGATAGCTTCGGTAATTTAATTTCTGGGAATTATTGGTAGGGAATTAAAATAAATGGTTAACATAAGAATTAAAGATATGTGTGTCATGGATTTTTAGCCACTGGGATCATTCAATTTGGAGTCCACATGTGGTAGATATGGTCCGATTAGTAAGCCAAGGTCAGAAAATGGTTCATCAGGGAAGATTATGTTAGGACAGCTGTTGTATTTTAATTTCTGGGAATTATCTGTATGGAATTAAAATAAATGGTTAACATGAAAGTTATATACCTATGTCTCATGGAAATATACCCACTGGAATTATGCAATTTGGAGTTCATATGAGGTAGATATGATCTGATTAGTAAGCCAAGGTCAGAAAATGGTTCATCAGGGAAGATTATGTTAGGACAGCTGTTGTATTTTAATTTCTGGGAATTATCTGTATGGAATTAAAATAAATGGTTAACATGAAAGTTATATATCTGTGTCTCATGGAAATATACCCACTGGAATTATGCAATTTGGAGTTCATATGAGGTAGATATGATCCGATTAGTAAGCAGAGGTCAGAAAATGTTTATTCAGGGGAGAGTATGTTATTAATGCTGTAGTTTTTGAATTTCTGGGAATATTCTGTAGGGAATTAAAATAGCGCGCCAACATAACAATTATAGATATATGACTCATGGATTCTTACCAACTGGAATAACTCAATTTGGAGTTCTAATTTGGGAGATATGGTCTAATTAGTCTGTAAAGGTCAGAACCTATCCGAGAGGAACTATCCTGTACTTTGAGGGAGTAATATCACCTTTGTTTCTTAATTTTTCGCTACAATGTTCAACATAATAGTTTTATATAATTGTTTTATCTTGAAATGGACACCAAGATCACCTACATCAGAGTTAAATTGAGGGAGTTATGCTCTGATTAGTAAGAGAAGGTTAGATAGGATGAAAACCTTCATCAAGAAAATAAAGAAATAAAATTAGTATTTTAAAAAGAAGATGAATCTTAATAAATGACTAGTATAGCCATAGCCATTGCCATTGTATGAACTTCTTACCATCTTAAGTGTGAAATTTTGACATGAAAATATTTTATAAAGTGATATTTGAAAATAGTTATGTTCATGGCATGATTACCAATGATTTATGGTAATAGTTATATTTTGATGAACATACTTGTTATTGAAAGCATATTTTTGGCTATCATTGTGAAAAGAAAAGAAATAAGCACGGTCACATGGCAATCCGTGTGGTGCACCAGTAGGGGACGCCCTACCAACGGTTATGATCATGATAATGAGAAAAGAAAGAGAAAGTGGGCCATGTCGGACGGAGCGAGAAAAGCCCGTACCGGAGAGTAGAGGATACTCACCCTGACCGGGGTAGCTTGAAATGAGAATAAGTTGATGGCCATCATATGATATTTTGAAAATGGTTAATCCTGTCATACATATCATTACAATATGATTCTTATGTGCATAGATATAATGCATTCATGTGACCAAAGATATTTTCTGTAGTTTATACAGCTGAACATGACGTGATGAGCTTTACTGATGATAATTTATTGTTGAACTTACTGGGATTTAATTCTCACTATATTTCCATATCATGTTCAGAAAATTATTTATGCAGCTTTTGTTTCTAAGGCTCTGGATTTTAGTGCACATTGGATCGAGTTACTTTATGTTGGGAAGATTTTAGAATCAAATAAGATGTTTGTGGTCGAGTTGGCTCAGATCTCGGTGAAGGTGCAACCACCCGCACCTGTATCTCCGGAATTGGTCAACCAAAATAAACAAGATGTAAATATCTATCTGTTTGATATGTTATACGTATGTTTTGATTAATGACATGTATGTGAACTCAATATTGTATAATAATAAAGGAAAAAAAAAAGGTTGTTACATAATTGGTATCTTAATAAATGACTAGTATAGCCATAGCCATTGCCATTGTATGAACTTCTTACCATCTTAAGTGTGAAATTTTGACATGAAAATATTTTATAAAGTGATATTTGAAAATAGTTATGTTCATGGCATGATTACCAATGATTTATGGTAATAGTTATATTTTGATGAACATACTTGTTATTGAAAGCATATTTTTGGCTATCATTGTGAAAAGAAAAGAAATAAGCACGGTCACATGGCAATCCGTGTGGTGCACCAGTAGGGGACGCCCTACCAACGGTTATGATCATGATAATGAGAAAAGAAAGAGAAAGTGGGCCATGTCGGACGGAGCGAGAAAAGCCCGTACCGGAGAGTAGAGGATACTCACCCTGACCGGGGTAGCTTGAAATGAGAATAAGTTGATGGCCATCATATGATATTTTGAAAATGGTTAATCCTGTCATACATATCATTACAATATGATTCTTATGTGCATAGATATAATGCATTCATGTGACCAAAGATATTTTCTGTAGTTTATACAGCTGAACATGACGTGATGAGCTTTACTGATGATAATTTATTGTTGAACTTACTGGGATTTAATTCTCACTATATTTCCATATCATGTTCAGAAAATTATTTATGCAGCTTTTGTTTCTAAGGCTCTGGATTTTAGTGCACATTGGATCGAGTTACTTTATGTTGGGAAGATTTTAGAATCAAATAAGATGTTTGTGGTCGAGTTGGCTCAGATCTCGGTGAAGGTGCAACCACCCGCACCTGTATCTCCGGAATTGGTCAACCAAAATAAACAAGATGTAAATATCTATCTGTTTGATATGTTATACGTATGTTTTGATTAATGACATGTATGTGAACTCAATATTGTATAATAATAAAGGAAAAAAAAAAGGTTGTTACCAATTATGTAACAACCTTTTTTTTTTCCTTTATTATTATACAATATTGAGTTCACATACATGTCATTAATCAAAACAAACGTATAACATATCAAACACAGATATTTACATCTTGTTTATTTTGGTTGACCAATTCCGGAGATACAGGTGCGGGTGGTTGCACCTTCACCGGGATCTGAGCCAACTCGACCACAAACAACTTATTTGATTCTGAAATCTGCCCAACATAAAGTAACTCGATCCAATGTGCACTAAAAGCCAGAGCCTTAGCAACAAAAGCTGCATAATTAATTTTCTGAACATGATATGGAAATATAGTGAGAATTAAATCCCAGTAAGTTCAACAATAAATTATCATCAGTAAAGCTCATCACGTCATGTTCAGCTGTATAAACTACAGAAAATATCTTTGGTCACATGAATGCATTATATCTATGCACATAAGAATCATACTGCAATGATATGTATGACAGGATTAACTATTTTCAAAATATCATATGATGGCCATCAACTTATTCTCATTTCAAGCTACCCCGGTCAGGGTGAGTATCCTCTACTCTCCGGTACGGGCTTTTCTCGCTCCGTCCGACATGGCCCACTTTTTCTTTCTTTTCTCATTATCATGATCATAACCGTTGGTAGGGCGTCCCCTACTGGTGCACCACACGGATTGCCATGTGACCGTGCTTATTTCTTTTCTTTTCACAATGATAGCCAAACATATGCTTTCAATAACAAGTATGTTCATCAAAATATAACTATTACCAAAAATCATTGGTAATCATGCCATGAACATAACCATTTCAAATATCACTTTATAAAATATTTTCATGTCAAAATTTCACACTTAAGATGGTAAGAAGTTCATATAATGGCAATGGCTATGGCTATACTAGTCATTTATTAAGATTCATCTTCTTTTTTAAATACTAATTTTATTTCTTTATTATCTTGATGAAGGTTTTCATCCTATCTAACCTTCTCTTACTAATCAGAGCATAACTCCCTCAATTTAACTCTGATGTAGGTTATCTTGGTGTCCATTTCAAGATAAAACAATTATCTAAAACTATTATGTTGAACATTGTAGCGAAAAATTAAGAAACAAAGGTGATATTACTCCCTCAAAGTACAGGATAGTTCCTCTCGGATAGGTTCTGACCTTTACTGACTAATTAGATCATATCTCCCAAATTTGAATTCCAAATTGCGTTATTCCAGTTGGTAAAAATCCATGAGCCATATATCTATAATTGTTATGTTGGCGCGCTATTTTAATTCCCTACAGAATATTCCCAGAAATTCAAAAACTAAAGCATTAATAACATACTCTTCCTTGAATAAACATTTTCTGACCTCTGCTTACTAATCGGATCATATCTACCTCATATAAACTCCAAATTGCATAATTCTAGTGGGTATATTTCCATGAGACATAGATATATAACTTTCATGTTAACCATTTATTTTAATTCCATACAGATAATTCCCAGAAATTAAAATACAAAAGTTGTCCTAACATAATCTTCCCTGATGAACCATTTTCTGACCTTGGCTTACTAATCGGACCATATCTACCACATGTGAACTCCAAATTGAATGATTCCAGTGGCTAAAAATCCATGACACACATATCTTTAATTCTTATGTTAACCATTTATTTTAATTCCCTACCAATAATTCCCAGAAATTAAATTACCGAAGCTATCCTAACATATTCTTCCCTGATGATTCATTTTCTGACCTTTGACTACTAATCAGACCATAGCTACCTCATATGGACTCCAAATGGAATGATTCCAGTGGGTGAAAATCTGTGACACATATATCTTTAATTCTTATGTTAACCATTTATTTTAATTCCTTATAGATTGTTCCCAGAAATTAAAATACCGAAGCTTAAAATTCTGTCAACCATAGCCATATCCATGCAGAACTATCTACACCAACCTAAGTATTCAAACATACATCACATGCAAGATCAATATGCAACATGATATAGCAACATCCATGACCAATCATCAAAGTTCTAAGATCAAAATCTCATATAAATATTATGAGTTTCAAAGGTTTTCTTCAAAAAGAAATATTGTTAAACTTACCTGGAGTACTTAGTCTCCTAGACTTCTCCTTCCTCTTTCTTCCTTTCTTCCTCTCCTTTCCTCACACTACCTTGCTTCTATTTTTGCTCTCCCTCACTTGGACGAAATTCTAATGTTGTAAGGGTGGGTTTTCTTATATAGACCACCAAATAATTCACCTTTCATGATCATGGGTCTACCTTATCACAATTAGGATACACTTTGTTGAATTTTTGGAAAACAAACAACTTATGTTCTTGTCTTCCTCTTCCTTAGTCAAGATATGCATAGAAAAAGGAGATTTGTATTTTGAAAATTATGATGATATGTTCTTAAGATATGGGGCAAGATCCCTTTGATTTAGGGATTCATTTCCTTTTTCTTTTGTCTTAATCAAGTATGATAGATTTGCCTTTTTAAGTGGCAAATTTCTAGCCCTTGAATTTTCCTTACTTAACTAAAATTATTTGTGTAGGATAATGATGTTTTGTCATAATGCTATGTATTATTACCCACTTGCTAAAGTTATGAATGTAGGATATAGATGTTTTTGTCCTAAAGCCTTGTATTATTATGCCACTTGCCAAAATGATGAATGTAGAATCACACCACTTGTTTTTTTTTTTCCTAACAATTACTCATACATGAATTCTCAATTCCAACATAATTCACATCCTATATACTAGACTCAATTTAGCATGATATAATCCTTTAAAACAAATATCTTGATAACCTACATTATTTTCGAACATGGTTCTCAGAATATTCTCTATGTTTCCAAATTAAGAGTTCAAATACTAACTTAAATCCTACTTCCTATATTTTATTCCTCGAGAACTTCAACACCACTAATTCTCTTAATTACATTAGTCAAAACACCATAAGACCATCATCCGTCCATTGTTTTTAAACTTTTCATTACTTTAATCTACTAACAACTTAGACACCATAATAACCGAGTTTTAAAGAAAAGAAATTATCTTTCATTGCGATGAGGGAAAATAACCTTGCATTTAATGCCAACCGTTAATGAGTGAAACAGACGAAAAGCATAATAGAGAATGGTTCCAAAAGCGAAAGTCAAAAGTTTTGACAAAGCATTGAAAAATATTAAAATCGGTGGCCGCAATTCTTGAAAATCTGTAAACAAAATCTATCTATGATTTCAACAAAAATCGGTGGCCGTAAATTTTGAATATATGTGTCAGAATCTACTTTAAATCTATTGGTATCAGAGCAGGTCGATCCTAGATGGCCAGTGGGTGGATGGTTATCTGAATCGATCTTATAGTGTCTTGAGTATGTTGTGGTTGTGCTGTGTAGGGGATCAGTGACTCATATAGGTAAGAAATTACTAGTGTTTCTTATCTATATGCCGAGGTGGTGTTATGACTACTGTTAAATATTGTTTTGAAATTAACTATTGGGCTTGATCACCTCAATAGCAGCATAAATTTATTTTTCCCACAGTAGGAAATGGCACCACCAAGGCGGAATCCGGCAAACAATGCGGAGGAAATCTTGCACAACCTTGCCACAGCAATTCGAGAATTTGGTATTGATTTACTCCTTAGAACCCAACTAGTATCTATATCTCTATATAGAATGATATCGATTGAATTTAAAAAAAAATTGTGATTTGTGAAAAGTGCATGTCTAAGGAAAGCTCTGGCAAGGAAAGACTTGGTACTTAAGCGTGTCCATTAGTGACCCACCTCTCTTTCCTGGGAACTTTTCTGGTGCGCTGTTTACAGACTACAATTACTATCCAGTTACCGAGATATTAGTGTGGAATTTTAACATGGAATTTACCCTAGTACTCATATAAAATTTCCAAGAAGTTTTGAAAGTGCCGGTTTTATTTGAAAAATCTTAGTATGCTCCGTGGTTGCAGTATTTCCACATTAGAAAAGAATTATTCTAGTTACTGGAAAAAAAAAAAAAAATTTACAAGACTTGTTAGACAAGGGATTTAAATGCCCTAGTACTTTTATTTGGAGTGCTCTAGTTCTATTTGTGAAAAAGAAAGATGGATCACTATGACTATGCATAGATTGTAGACAGTTGAATAAGGTAACAATGTAGAATAGAAACCCATTAGCTCGTATAGATTACCTGTTTGACCAGTTATAAGGTGTTCAATATTTTTCCACAAATAGATTTGGGATATGAGTAACATTAATTAAGGATAAGAGAAGAGGATGTAGGACTTATTATGGGCATTATGAGTTCTTGGTGATGCATTTAATTGACAAACTTTTAGCTGCATTCATAAATTTAATGAATAGTAATTAGGTCATCCTTGGAACAATTTTTTATTATATATATGGTTGATATACTATAATATTTCAAAAGTTCAGAGGATCATAAGCAACATTCAAAGATAGTTTTACCAACTCTAAAGGAGTATGGTTGGTAAATATGGTATACAAGTAGAGTCTAAGAAAGTAAAAGTAGTACAATAATAGCTACGTTTTACTACATTTAAAGATGAAGATCCAAATCCAATTTACGCTTCCTGCGGTTATCTGCCGTCCATTCTACTGGAGTAATAGTTAGATCAGGTACATGAACATAGGCTTGTAAAGCATCAATCAACTCCTCAACATTTGAAGCTGAGATGAGAATTTGTCGTGCTGAGTGTGAGATAAACCTCTGTTCCACAGCTTGATCTAGAAAAGATAACAAACCATCAAAGAAGTGATTAACATTTAACAAACCTATTGGTTTGTGATGCATATTTAGTTGTGCCCAAGAGACTATTTGAAAAATCTCCTCTAAAGTACCAAAACCACCTGGTAAGGCAATGAAGGCGTCAGCATTGCTCATCATTCTAGCCATGCGTTCATGCATGGAAACTACCCTATATTCTTCCCCAATTGTCTTCCCTATATTGCTGGATGTAGCTAGAGCTGTAGGAATAATACCTAGAACTTGGCATCCCCCTGCATGTGCAGCTGTAGCCATACACCCCATTAACCCACAGTTACCTCCACCATACACTAAATGAATTTTTCTCCTAGCCAGCACCATACCCAGATTTTGTGCTGCTTTAACATACTCCTCATCTTTTCCAGGACTGGAACCACAAAAGACACAGATATTTCGAAACTGACGGAATGCTGTTCCCTCCATAATTTCTATCACCTTAACTTTGAGAATAGACAAAGATACTAATGTAAGTATTTATAGAACTCAGAGAAAGGCATATTTATAATAGCTATGCGAATAGGCCGGGTATTATTAGAACAACTATGTGAGTGATTGGTGGATATCAACTAAATTAAAGGTAAATAAAAAAAAAAATTTCAAAAATGACGGCAAGCATGTATATGTACAGTAGTATGACTGTGACCCATATTAAGCACATAAAGAGTATAAGATAAGATATCACCAGAAATCTGTCTTTATCTTGTTGTCTTTGATGAAGCATTGATGTTTTGATTCTTGTAGAAAAGTTCTAGGTGATAGCCGTAAAAAAAAAAAAAGTAAAAAATAAAAAAATGCAATCAAATGATTTATTTTGTATTCTCAATGTTTTCGCCAGTCGACTATCAGTATTATTAAGTCGACTAGCTATTTTGAGAAATTTTAATTTGGACTGGTTAATTTACAGTTGATTAATTACATCTATTTTGAAGCAATCAACTGCATCCTACCAGTTAACTACATATTCTTTGATTTTCAAATTAAATGGGATTGGCATAAGCTAGAATGAGGTGCTTTTGGATATGATAGAAGAAATAATTGAAATTTTTGACAATGAGTTTAATGGTGTTAATAAGCTTGTATAGAATTACTGTGATGAGGTAAGTTGGAATTATTAGACATGTGTCAATGGTACATAAACGTTATTAAAGGTTTGAAGGATTTATTGCTACGTATGTTTAACATATTGATTAAAGGATTTGAGGATAAAAATAGATGATAGATTAAGATGATGATATTCAGGGGATGATGTTGATATATAAAAAAGAATTGACTTGATAGAAGTTTGGAATAAGAAAAGATAATTACACAAGATGAAGGTGTATATGTTCATTTATATGTGTGTTTTCTAATATCGACCGATAGATATATCCATACGGGCTAGAGGATATCAATTGAAGAACTTATGAGTGAAAGAAATCCTTATGGTTAAGTTATATGGCAAAAATCACTCAAGTGAATAGACATATTAAAAAGTAAAGATGTCATACAGAAAAGATATCTCTAATTATTTAGGTAATAAGTTTGGTAACTCTGAATAATGCCTTAATTTCATTCCCTACATGTGGTAGGATGGATTGAAATTCGGGGACCGAATTTCTAAAGGGGGGAAGAATGTAACATCCCGTAATTTTTAGATATTTTCCTTAGAAATTCTTCACCTTACATATATGCATAGAAATGTTCTAATATTAATGGAATAGGTAAAGAAAGAAAACCTAAGAGGAAATATTAGAAATAAACATGTTAAAGAAAAGTGAAATTCTTAGGTAAAGAAAGATAAATTTTTGTGAAGTAAGTAAAGGTCTTAAAATTTCAAGAAGATCGGATTAGGGTAATTTTTCTTAATTTAAGAGCAAAAGTTACTAAGTTTAGTATCTCCACCCATAATTGGGCTTTAACCTATAGACACTTCATATAGAGTTTTTCTACTTCACATGAATTTTTAGCAAGCCAATAGGATAGCCCAAGGAAGAAATAAAACATAGACTTGGACTAGGATATAGAAATTGGACCGGTAGCCCAAAAATCATGAAAATGTGACCAAGCCCATTATGAAAGGTAGAATTTTAACCAAAGTAAGGAAAATGGGCAAGAATGAGCCCAAACCCAAGAGGAAAAAAATAAAAATAAAATTAAAGTGATGAAATATTGGTGTAATCAAGATTAAGTGACATGGCATTAAGACAAAAATTTAGCAAGTGGTGTGATTCTACATTCATCATTTTGACAAGTGGCATAATAATACAAGGCTTTAGGACAAAAACATCTATATCCTACATTCATAACTTTAGCAAGTGGGTAATAATACATAGCATTATGACAAAACATCATTATCCTACACAAATAATTTTAGTTAAGTAAGGAAAATTCAAGGGCTAGAAATTTGCCACTTAAAAAGGCAAATCTATCATACTTAATTAAGACAAAAGAAAAAGGAAATGAATCCCTAAATCAAAGGGATCTTGCCCCATATCTTAAGAACATATCATCATAATTTTCAAAATACAAATCTCCTTTTTCTATGCATATCTTGACTAAGGAAGAGGAAGACAAGAACATAAGTTGTTTGTTTTCCAAAAATTCAACAAAGTGTATCCTAATTGTGATAAGGTAGACCCATGATCATGAAAGGTGAATTATTTGGTGGTCTATATAAGAAAACCCACCCTTACAACATTAGAATTTCGTCCAAGTGAGGGAGAGCAAAAATAGAAGCAAGGTAGTGTGAGGAAAGGAGAGGAAGAAAGGAAGAAAGAGGAAGGAGAAGTCTAGGAGACTAAGTGCTCCAGGTAAGTTTAACAATATTTCTTTTTGAAGAAAACCTTTGAAACTCATAATATTTATATGAGATTTTGATCTTAGAACTTTGATGATTGGTCATGGATGTTGCTATATCATGTTGCATATTGATCTTGCATGTGATGTATGTTTGAATACTTAGGTTGGTGTAGATAGTTCTGTATGGATATGGCTATGGTTGACAGAATTTTAAGCTTCGGTATTTTAATTTCTGGGAACAATCTATAAGGAATTAAAATAAATGGTTAAGATAAGAATTAAAGATATATGTGTCACGGATTTTTACCCACTGGAATCATTCCATTTGGAGTCCATATGAGGTAGCTATGGTCTGATTAGTAGTCAAAGGTCAGAAAATGAATCATCAGGGAAGAATATGTTAGGATAGCTTCGGTAATTTAATTTCTGGGAATTATTGGTAGGGAATTAAAATAAATGGTTAACATAAGAATTAAAGATATGTGTGTCATGGATTTTTAGCCACTGGGATCATTCAATTTGGAGTCCACATGTGGTAGATATGGTCCGATTAGTAAGCCAAGGTCAGAAAATGGTTCATCAGGGAAGATTATGTTAGGACAGCTGTTGTATTTTAATTTCTGGGAATTATCTGTATGGAATTAAAATAAATGGTTAACATGAAAGTTATATACCTATGTCTCATGGAAATATACCCACTGGAATTATGCAATTTGGAGTTCATATGAGGTAGATATGATCTGATTAGTAAGCCAAGGTCAGAAAATGGTTCATCAGGGAAGATTATGTTAGGACAGCTGTTGTATTTTAATTTCTGGGAATTATCTGTATGGAATTAAAATAAATGGTTAACATGAAAGTTATATATCTGTGTCTCATGGAAATATACCCACTGGAATTATGCAATTTGGAGTTCATATGAGGTAGATATGATCCGATTAGTAAGCAGAGGTCAGAAAATGTTTATTCAGGGGAGAGTATGTTATTAATGCTGTAGTTTTTGAATTTCTGGGAATATTCTGTAGGGAATTAAAATAGCGCGCCAACATAACAATTATAGATATATGACTCATGGATTCTTACCAACTGGAATAACTCAATTTGGAGTTCTAATTTGGGAGATATGGTCTAATTAGTCTGTAAAGGTCAGAACCTATCCGAGAGGAACTATCCTGTACTTTGAGGGAGTAATATCACCTTTGTTTCTTAATTTTTCGCTACAATGTTCAACATAATAGTTTTATATAATTGTTTTATCTTGAAATGGACACCAAGATCACCTACATCAGAGTTAAATTGAGGGAGTTATGCTCTGATTAGTAAGAGAAGGTTAGATAGGATGAAAACCTTCATCAAGAAAATAAAGAAATAAAATTAGTATTTTAAAAAGAAGATGAATCTTAATAAATGACTAGTATAGCCATAGCCATTGCCATTGTATGAACTTCTTACCATCTTAAGTGTGAAATTTTGACATGAAAATATTTTATAAAGTGATATTTGAAAATAGTTATGTTCATGGCATGATTACCAATGATTTATGGTAATAGTTATATTTTGATGAACATACTTGTTATTGAAAGCATATTTTTGGCTATCATTGTGAAAAGAAAAGAAATAAGCACGGTCACATGGCAATCCGTGTGGTGCACCAGTAGGGGACGCCCTACCAACGGTTATGATCATGATAATGAGAAAAGAAAGAGAAAGTGGGCCATGTCGGACGGAGCGAGAAAAGCCCGTACCGGAGAGTAGAGGATACTCACCCTGACCGGGGTAGCTTGAAATGAGAATAAGTTGATGGCCATCATATGATATTTTGAAAATGGTTAATCCTGTCATACATATCATTACAATATGATTCTTATGTGCATAGATATAATGCATTCATGTGACCAAAGATATTTTCTGTAGTTTATACAGCTGAACATGACGTGATGAGCTTTACTGATGATAATTTATTGTTGAACTTACTGGGATTTAATTCTCACTATATTTCCATATCATGTTCAGAAAATTATTTATGCAGCTTTTGTTTCTAAGGCTCTGGATTTTAGTGCACATTGGATCGAGTTACTTTATGTTGGGAAGATTTTAGAATCAAATAAGATGTTTGTGGTCGAGTTGGCTCAGATCTCGGTGAAGGTGCAACCACCCGCACCTGTATCTCCGGAATTGGTCAACCAAAATAAACAAGATGTAAATATCTATCTGTTTGATATGTTATACGTATGTTTTGATTAATGACATGTATGTGAACTCAATATTGTATAATAATAAAGGAAAAAAAAAAGGTTGTTACATAATTGGTATCAGAGCAGGTCGATCCTAGATGGCCAGTGGGTGGATGGTTATCTGAATCGATCTTATAGTGTCTTAAGTATGTTGTGGTTGTGCTGTGTAGGGGATCAGTGACTCATATAGGTAAGAAATTACTAGTGTTTCTTATCTATATGCCGAGGTGGTGTTATGACTGCTGTTAAATATTGTTTTGAAACTAACTATTGGGCTTGATCACCTCAATAGTAGCATAAATTTATTTTTCCCACAGTAGGAAATGGCACCACCAAGGCGGAATCCGGCAAACAATGCAGAGAAAATCTTGCACAACCTTGCCACAGCAATTCGAGAATTTGGTATTGATTTACTCCTTAGAACCCAACTAGTATCTATATCCCTATATAGAATGATATCAATTGAATTTAAAAAATAAATTGTGATTTGTGAAAAGTGCATGTCTAAGGAAAGCTCTGGCAAGGAAAGACTTGGTACTTAAGCGTGTCCATTAGTGACCCACCTCTCTTTCCTGGGAACTTTTCTGGTGCGCTGTTTACAGACTACAATTACTATCCAGTTACCGAGATATTAGTGTGGAATTTTAACATGGAATTTACCCTAGTACTCATATAAAATTTCCAAGAAGTTTTGAAAGTACCGGTTTTATTTGAAAAATCTTAGTATGCTCCGTGGTTGCAGTATTTCCACATCAGAAAAGAATTATTCTAGTTACTGGAAAAAAAAAAATTTACAAGACTTGTTAGACAAGGGATTTAAATGCCCTAGTACTTTTATTTGGAGTGCTCTAGTTCTATTTGTGAAAAAGAAAGATGGATCACTATGACTATGCATAGATTGTAGACAGTTGAATAAGGTAACAATGTAGAATAGAAACCCATTAGCTCGTATAGATTACCTGTTTGACCAGTTATAAGGTGTTCAATATTTTTCCACAAATAGATTTGGGATATGAGTAACATTAATTAAGGATAAGAGAAGAGGATGTAGGACTTATTATGGGCATTATGAGTTCGTGGTGATGCATTTAAATTGACAAATATTTTAGCTACATTCATAGATTTAATGAATAGTAATTAGGTCATCCCTGTATCAATTTTGTATTATTAATGATAATTAGAATATTTCAAAAGTTCAGAGGATCATAAGAAACATTCAAAGATAGTTTTACCAACTCTAAAGGAGTATGGTTGGTAAATATGGTATACAAGTAGAGTCTAAGAAAGTAAAAGTAGTACAATAATAGCTACGTTTTACTACATTTAAAGATGAAGATCCAAATCCAATTTACGCTTCCTGCGGTTATCTGCCGTCCATTCTACTGGAGTAATAGTTAGATCAGGTACATGAACATAGGCTTGTAAAGCATCAATCAACTCCTCAACATTTGAAGCTGAGATGAGAATTTGTCGTGCTGAGTGTGAGATAAACCTCTGTTCCACAGCTTGATCTAGAAAAGATAACAAACCATCAAAGAAGTGATTAACATTTAACAAACCTATCGGTTTGTGATGCATATTTAGTTGTGCCCAAGAGACTATTTGGAAAATCTCCTCTAAAGTACCAAAACCACCTGGTAAGGCAATGAAGGCGTCAGCATTGCTCATCATTCTAGCCATGCGTTCATGCATAGAAACTACCCTATATTCTTCCCCAATTGTCTTCCCTATATTGCTGGATGTAGCTAGAGCTGTAGGAATAATACCTAGAACTTGGCATCCCCCTGCATGTGCAGCTGTAGCCACACACCCCATTAACCCACAGTTACCTCCACCATACACTAAATGAATTTTTCTCCTAGCCAGCACCATACCCAGATTTTGTGCTGCTTTAACATACTCCTCATCTTTTCCAGGACTGGAACCACAAAAGACACAGATATTTCGAAACTGACGGAATGTTGTTCCCTCCATAATTTCTATCACCTTAACTTTGAGAATAGACAAAGATACTAATGTAAGTATTTATAGAACTCAGAGAAGGGCATATTTATAATAGCTATGCGACTAGGCCGGGTATTATTAGAACAACTATATGAGTGATTGGTGGAAATCAACTAAATTAAAGGTAAATAAAAAAAAATTCCAAAAATGACGGCAAGCATGTATATGTACAGTAGTATGACTGTGACCCATATTAAGCACATAAAGAGTATAAGATAAGATATCACCAGAAATCTGTCTTTATCTTGTTGTCTTTGATGAAGCATTGATGTTTTGATTCTTGTAGAAAAGTTGTAGGTGATAGCCGTCATTGAAAAAAAAATGCAATCAAATGATTTATTTTGTATTCTCAATGTTTTTGCCAGTCGACTATCAGTATTATTAAGTCGACTAGCTATTTTGAGAAATTTTAATTTGGACTGGTTCTTTTTACAGTTGATTGATTACATCTATTTTGAAGCAATCAACTGCATCCTACCAGTTAACTACATATTCTTTGATTTTCACAGACTTTTATAAGCTCAGAAATGTTTCTTTTCCATGTGATATCTTTCCACCGAATACCAATAGATTTAAAGTAGATTCTGACACATATATTCAAAATTTGCGGCCACCGATTTTTGCTGAAATCATAGATAGATTTTGTTTACAGATTTTCAAGAATTACGGCCACCGATTTTAATATTTTTCAATGCTTTGTCAAAATCTTTGACTTTCGCTTTTGGCACCATTCTCTATTATGCTTTTCGTCTGTTTCACTCATTAACGGTTGGCATTAAATGCAAGGTTATTTTCCTTCATTGCAATGAAAGATAATTTCTTTTCTTTAAAACTCGGTTATTATGGTGTCTAAGTTGTTATTAAGTTAAAGTAATGAAAAGTTTAAAAAAAATGGACGGATGATGGTCTTATGGTGTTTTGACGAATGTAATCAAGAGAATTAGTGGTGTTGAAGTTCTCGAGGAATAAAATATAGGAAGTAGGATTTAAGTTAGTCTTTGAACTCTTAATTTGGAAATATAGAGAATATTCTGAGAACCATGTCCGGAAATAATGTAGGTTATCAAGATATTTGTGTTAAAGGATTATATCATGCTAAATTGAGTCTAGTATCTAGGATGTGAATTATGTTGGAATTGAGAATTCATGTATGAGTAATTGTTAGGAAAAAAAAAAAACACAAATCTTCTTCAAATGATTGGGTGAATTAAATGGGATTGGCATAAGCTAGAATGAGGTGCTTTTGGATATGATAGAAGAAATAATTGAAATTTTTGACAATGAGTTTAATGGTGTTAATAAGCTTGTATAGAATTACTGTGATGAGGTAAGTTGGAATTATTAGACATGTGTCAATGGTACATAAACGTTATTAAAGGTTTGAAGGATTTATTGCTACGTATGTTTAACATATTGATTAAAGGATTTGAGGATAAAAATAGATGATAGATTAAGATGATGATATTCAGGGGATGATGTTGATATATAAAAAAGAATTGACTTGATAGAAGTTTGGAATAAGAAAAGATAATTACACAAGATGAAGGTGTATATGTTCATTTATATGTGTGTTTTCTAATATCGACCGATAGATATATCCATACGGGCTAGAGGATATCAATTGAAGAACTTATGAGTGAAAGAAATCCTTATGGTTAAGTTATATGGCAAAAATCACTCAAGTGAATAGACATATTAAAAAGTAAAGATGTCATACAGAAAAGATATCTCTAATTATTTAGGTAATAAGTTTGGTAACTCTGAATAATGCCTTAATTTCATTCCCTACATGTGGTAGGATGGATTGAAATTCGGGGACCGAATTTCTAAAGGGGGGAAGAATGTAACATCCCGTAATTTTTAGATATTTTCCTTAGAAATTCTTCACCTTACATATATGCATAGAAATGTTCTAATATTAATGGAATAGGTAAAGAAAGAAAACCTAAGAGGAAATATTAGAAATAAACATGTTAAAGAAAAGTGAAATTCTTAGGTAAAGAAAGATAAATTTTTGTGAAGTAAGTAAAGGTCTTAAAATTTCAAGAAGATCGGATTAGGGTAATTTTTCTTAATTTAAGAGCAAAAGTTACTAAGTTTAGTATCTCCACCCATAATTGGGCTTTAACCTATAGACACTTCATATAGAGTTTTTCTACTTCACATGAATTTTTAGCAAGCCAATAGGATAGCCCAAGGAAGAAATAAAACATAGACTTGGACTAGGATATAGAAATTGGACCGGTAGCCCAAAAATCATGAAAATGTGACCAAGCCCATTATGAAAGGTAGAATTTTAACCAAAGTAAGGAAAATGGGCAAGAATGAGCCCAAACCCAAGAGGAAAAAAATAAAAATAAAATTAAAGTGATGAAATATTGGTGTAATCAAGATTAAGTGACATGGCATTAAGACAAAAATTTAGCAAGTGGTGTGATTCTACATTCATCATTTTGACAAGTGGCATAATAATACAAGGCTTTAGGACAAAAACATCTATATCCTACATTCATAACTTTAGCAAGTGGGTAATAATACATAGCATTATGACAAAACATCATTATCCTACACAAATAATTTTAGTTAAGTAAGGAAAATTCAAGGGCTAGAAATTTGCCACTTAAAAAGGCAAATCTATCATACTTAATTAAGACAAAAGAAAAAGGAAATGAATCCCTAAATCAAAGGGATCTTGCCCCATATCTTAAGAACATATCATCATAATTTTCAAAATACAAATCTCCTTTTTCTATGCATATCTTGACTAAGGAAGAGGAAGACAAGAACATAAGTTGTTTGTTTTCCAAAAATTCAACAAAGTGTATCCTAATTGTGATAAGGTAGACCCATGATCATGAAAGGTGAATTATTTGGTGGTCTATATAAGAAAACCCACCCTTACAACATTAGAATTTCGTCCAAGTGAGGGAGAGCAAAAAATAGAAGCAAGGTAGTGTGAGGAAAGGAGAGGAAGAAAGGAAGAAAGAGGAAGGAGAAGTCTAGGAGACTAAGTGCTCCAGGTAAGTTTAACAATATTTCTTTTTGAAGAAAACCTTTGAAACTCATAATATTTATATGAGATTTTGATCTTAGAACTTTGATGATTGGTCATGGATGTTGCTATATCATGTTGCATATTGATCTTGCATGTGATGTATGTTTGAATACTTAGGTTGGTGTAGATAGTTCTGTATGGATATGGCTATGGTTGACAGAATTTTAAGCTTCGGTATTTTAATTTCTGGGAACAATCTATAAGGAATTAAAATAAATGGTTAACATAAGAATTAAAGATATATGTGTCACGGATTTTTACCCACTGGAATCATTCCATTTGGAGTCCATATGAGGTAGCTATGGTCTGATTAGTAGTCAAAGGTCAGAAAATGAATCATCAGGGAAGAATATGTTAGGATAGCTTCGGTAATTTAATTTCTGGGAATTATTGGTAGGGAATTAAAATAAATGGTTAACATAAGAATTAAAGATATGTGTGTCATGGATTTTTAGCCACTGGGATCATTCAATTTGGAGTCCACATGTGGTAGATATGGTCCGATTAGTAAGCCAAGGTCAGAAAATGGTTCATCAGGGAAGATTATGTTAGGACAGCTGTTGTATTTTAATTTCTGGGAATTATCTGTATGGAATTAAAATAAATGGTTAACATGAAAGTTATATACCTATGTCTCATGGAAATATACCCACTGGAATTATGCAATTTGGAGTTCATATGAGGTAGATATTATCTGATTAGTAAGCCAAGGTCAGAAAATGGTTCATCAGGGAAGATTATGTTAGGACAGCTGTTGTATTTTAATTTCTGGGAATTATCTGTATGGAATTAAAATAAATGGTTAACATGAAAGTTATATATCTGTGTCTCATGGAAATATACCCACTGGAATTATGCAATTTGGAGTTCATATGAGGTAGATATGATCCGATTAGTAAGCAGAGGTCAGAAAATGTTTATTCAGGGGAGAGTATGTTATTAATGCTGTAGTTTTTGAATTTCTGGGAATATTCTGTAGGGAATTAAAATAGCGCGCCAACATAACAATTATAGATATATGACTCATGGATTCTTACCAACTGGAATAACTCAATTTGGAGTTCTAATTTGGGAGATATGGTCTAATTAGTCTGTAAAGGTCAGAACCTATCCGAGAGGAACTATCCTGTACTTTGAGGGAGTAATATCACCTTTGTTTCTTAATTTTTCGCTACAATGTTCAACATAATAGTTTTATATAATTGTTTTATCTTGAAATGGACACCAAGATCACCTACATCAGAGTTAAATTGAGGGAGTTATGCTCTGATTAGTAAGAGAAGGTTAGATAGGATGAAAACCTTCATCAAGAAAATAAAGAAATAAAATTAGTATTTTAAAAAGAAGATGAATCTTAATAAATGACTAGTATAGCCATAGCCATTGCCATTGTATGAACTTCTTACCATCTTAAGTGTGAAATTTTGACATGAAAATATTTTATAAAGTGATATTTGAAAATAGTTATGTTCATGGCATGATTACCAATGATTTATGGTAATAGTTATATTTTGATGAACATACTTGTTATTGAAAGCATATTTTTGGCTATCATTGTGAAAAGAAAAGAAATAAGCACGGTCACATGGCAATCCGTGTGGTGCACCAGTAGGGGACGCCCTACCAACGGTTATGATCATGATAATGAGAAAAGAAAGAGAAAGTGGGCCATGTCGGACGGAGCGAGAAAAGCCCGTACCGGAGAGTAGAGGATACTCACCCTGACCGGGGTAGCTTGAAATGAGAATAAGTTGATGGCCATCATATGATATTTTGAAAATGGTTAATCCTGTCATACATATCATTACAATATGATTCTTATGTGCATAGATATAATGCATTCATGTGACCAAAGATATTTTCTGTAGTTTATACAGCTGAACATGACGTGATGAGCTTTACTGATGATAATTTATTGTTGAACTTACTGGGATTTAATTCTCACTATATTTCCATATCATGTTCAGAAAATTATTTATGCAGCTTTTGTTTCTAAGGCTCTGGATTTTAGTGCACATTGGATCGAGTTACTTTATGTTGGGAAGATTTTAGAATCAAATAAGATGTTTGTGGTCGAGTTGGCTCAGATCTCGGTGAAGGTGCAACCACCAACTTTCATGTTAACCATTTATTTTAATTCCATACAGATAATTCCCAGAAATTAAAATACAAAAGTTGTCCTAACATAATCTTCCCTGATGAACCATTTTCTGACCTTGGCTTACTAATCGGACCATATCTACCACATGTGAACTCCAAATTGAATGATTCCAGTGGCTAAAAATCCATGACACACATATCTTTAATTCTTATGTTAACCATTTATTTTAATTCCCTACCAATAATTCCCAGAAATTAAATTACCGAAGCTATCCTAACATATTCTTCCCTGATGATTCATTTTCTGACCTTTGACTACTAATCAGACCATAGCTACCTCATATGGACTCCAAATGGAATGATTCCAGTGGGTGAAAATCTGTGACACATATATCTTTAATTCTTATGTTAACCATTTATTTTAATTCCCTACCAATAATTCCCAGAAATTAAATTACCGAAGCTATCCTAACATATTCTTCCCTGATGATTCATTTTCTGACCTTTGACTACTAATCAGACCATAGCTACCTCATATGGACTCCAAATGGAATGATTCCAGTGGGTGAAAAATGTAACATCCCGTAATTTTTAGATATTTTCCTTAGAAATTCTTCACCTTACATATATGCATAGAAATGTTCTAATATTAATGGAATAGGTAAAGAAAGAAAACCTAAGAGGAAATATTAGAAATAAACATGTTAAAGAAAGGTGAAATTCTTAGGTAAAGAAAGATAAATTTTTGTTAAGTAAATAAAGGTCTTAAAATTTCAAGAAGATCGGATTAGTGTAATTTTTCTTAATTTAAGAGCAAAAGTTACTGAGTTTAGTATCTCCACCCGTAATTGGGCTTTAACCTATAGACACTTCATATAGAGTTTTTCTACTTCACATGAATTTTTAGCAAGCCAATAGGATAGGCCAAGGAAGAAATAAAACATAGACTTGGACTAGGATATAGAAATTGGACCGATAGCCCAAAAATCATGAAAATGTGACCAAGCCCATTATGAAAGGAAGAATTTTAACCAAAGTAAGGAAAATGGGCAAGAATGAGCCCAAACCCAAGAGGAAAAATAAAAATAAAAATAAAAATTAAAGTGATGAAATATTAGTGTAATCAAGATTAAGTGACATGGCATTAAGACAAAAATTTGACAAGTGGTGTGATTCTACATTCATCATTTTGGCAAGTGGCATAATAATACAAGGCTTTAGGACAAAAACATCTATATCCTACATTCATAACTTTAGCAAGTGGGTAATAATACATAGCATTATGACAAAACATCATTATCCTACACAAATAATTTTAGTTAAGTAAGGAAAATTCAAGGGCTAGAAATTTGCCACTTAAAAAGGCAAATCTATCATACTTGATTAAGACAAAAGAAAAAGGAAATGAATCCCTAAATCAAAGGGATCTTGCCCCATATCTTAAGAACATATCATCATAATTTTCAAAATACAAATCTCCTTTTTCTATGCATATCTTGACTAAGGAAGAGGAAGACAAGAACATAAGTTGTTTGTTTTCCAAAAATTCAACAAAGTGTATCCTAATTGTGATAAGGTAGACCCATGATCATGAAAGGTGAATTATTTGGTGGTCTATATAAGAAAACCCACCCTTACAACATTAGAATTTCGTCCAAGTGAGGGAGAGCAAAAATAGAAGCAAGGTAGTGTGAGGAAAGGAGAGGAAGAAAGGAAGAAAGAGGAAGGAGAAGTCTAGGAGACTAAGTACTCCAGGTAAGTTTAACAATATTTCTTTTTGAAGAAAACCTTTGAAACTCATAATATTTATATGAGATTTTGATCTTAGAACTTTGATGATTGGTCATGGATGTTGCTATATCATGTTGCATATTGATCTTGCATGTGATGTATGTTTGAATACTTAGGTTGGTGTAGATAGTTCTGCATGGATATGGCTATGGTTGACAGAATTTTAAGCTTCGGTATTTTAATTTCTGGGAACAATCTATAAGGAATTAAAATAAATGGTTAACATAAGAATTAAAGATATATGTGTCACAGATTTTCACCCACTGGAATCATTCCATTTGGAGTCCATATGAGGTAGCTATGGTCTGATTAGTAGTCAAAGGTCAGAAAATGAATCATCAGGGAAGAATATGTTAGGATAGCTTCGGTAATTTAATTTCTGGGAATTATTGGTAGGGAATTAAAATAAATGGTTAACATAAGAATTAAAGATATGTGTGTCATGGATTTTTAGCCACTGGAATCATTCAATTTGGAGTTCACATGTGGTAGATATGGTCCGATTAGTAAGCCAAGGTCAGAAAATGGTTCATCAGGGAAGATTATGTTAGGACAACTTTTGTATTTTAATTTCTGGGAATTATCTGTATGGAATTAAAATAAATGGTTAACATGAAAGTTATATATCTATGTCTCATGGAAATATACCCACTAGAATTATGCAATTTGGAGTTTATATGAGGTAGATATGATCCGATTAGTAAGCAGAGGTCAGAAAATGTTTATTCAAGGAAGAGTATGTTATTAATGCTTTAGTTTTTGAATTTCTGGGAATATTCTGTAGGGAATTAAAATAGCGCGCCAACATAACAATTATAGATATATGGCTCATGGATTTTTACCAACTGGAATAACGCAATTTGGAATTCAAATTTGGGAGATATGATCTAATTAGTCAGTAAAGGTCAGAACCTATCCGAGAGGAACTATCCTGTACTTTGAGGGAGTAATATCACCTTTGTTTCTTAATTTTTCGCTACAATGTTCAACATAATAGTTTTAGATAATTGTTTTATCTTGAAATGGACACCAAGATAACCTACATCAGAGTTAAATTGAGGGAGTTATGCTCTGATTAGTAAGAGAAGGTTAGATAGGATGAAAACCTTCATCAAGATAATAAAGAAATAAAATTAGTATTTAAAAAAGAAGATGAATCTTAATAAATGACTAGTATAGCCATAGCCATTGCCATTATATGAACTTCTTACCATCTTAAGTGTGAAATTTTGACATGAAAATATTTTATAAAGTGATATTTGAAATGGTTATGTTCATGGCATGATTACCAATGATTTTTGGTAATAGTTATATTTTGATGAACATACTTGTTATTGAAAGCATATGTTTGGCTATCATTGTGAAAAGAAAAGAAATAAGCACGGTCACATGGCAATCCGTGTGGTGCACCAGTAGGGGACGCCCTACCAACGGTTATGATCATGATAATGAGAAAAGAAAGAAAAAGTGGGCCATGTCGGACGGAGCGAGAAAAGCCCGTACCGGAGAGTAGAGGATACTCACCCTGACCGGGGTAGCTTGAAATGAGAATAAGTTGATGGCCATCATATGATATTTTGAAAATAGTTAATCCTGTCATACATATCATTGCAGTATGATTCTTATGTGCATAGATATAATGCATTCATGTGACCAAAGATATTTTCTGTAGTTTATACAGCTGAACATGACGTGATGAGCTTTACTGATGATAATTTATTGTTGAACTTACTGGGATTTAATTCTCACTATATTTCCATATCATGTTCAGAAAATTAATTATGCAGCTTTTGTTGCTAAGGCTCTGGCTTTTAGTGCACATTGGATCGAGTTACTTTATGTTGGGCAGATTTCAGAATCAAATAAGTTGTTTGTGGTCGAGTTGGCTCAGATCCCGGTGAAGGTGCAACCACCCGCACCTGTATCTCCGGAATTGGTCAACCAAAATAAACAAGATGTAAATATCTGTGTTTGATATGTTATACGTTTGTTTTGATTAATGACATGTATGTGAACTCAATATTGTATAATAATAAAGGAAAAAAAAAAGGTTGTTACATAATTGGTATCAGAGCAGGTCGATCCTAGATGGCCAGTGGGTGGATGGTTATCTGAATCGATCTTATAGTGTCTTGAGTATGTTGTGGTTGTGCTGTGTAGGGGATCAGTGACTCATATAGGTAAGAAATTACTAGTGTTTCTTATCTATATGCCGAGGTGGTGTTATGACTACTGTTAAATATTGTTTTGAAATTAACTATTGGGCTTGATCACCTCAATAGCAGCATAAATTTATTTTTCCCACAGTAGGAAATGGCACCACCAAGGCGGAATCCGGCAAACAATGCGGAGGAAATCTTGCACAACCTTGCCACAGCAATTCGAGAATTTGGTATTGATTTACTCCTTAGAACCCAACTAGTATCTATATCTCTATATAGAATGATATCGATTGAATTTAAAAAAAAATTGTGATTTGTGAAAAGTGCATGTCTAAGGAAAGCTCTGGCAAGGAAAGACTTGGTACTTAAGCGTGTCCATTAGTGACCCACCTCTCTTTCCTGGGAACTTTTCTGGTGCGCTGTTTACAGACTACAATTACTATCCAGTTACCGAGATATTAGTGTGGAATTTTAACATGGAATTTACCCTAGTACTCATATAAAATTTCCAAGAAGTTTTGAAAGTGCCGGTTTTATTTGAAAAATCTTAGTATGCTCCGTGGTTGCAGTATTTCCACATTAGAAAAGAATTATTCTAGTTACTGGAAAAAAAAAAATTTACAAGACTTGTTAGACAAGGGATTTAAATGCCCTAGTACTTTTATTTGGAGTGCTCTAGTTCTATTTGTGAAAAAGAAAGATGGATCACTATGACTATGCATAGATTGTAGACAGTTGAATAAGGTAACAATGTAGAATAGAAACCCATTAGCTCGTATAGATTACCTGTTTGACCAGTTATAAGGTGTTCAATATTTTTCCACAAATAGATTTGGGATATGAGTAACATTAATTAAGGATAAGAGAAGAGGATGTAGGACTTATTATGGGCATTATGAGTTCTTGGTGATGCATTTAATTGACAAACTTTTAGCTGCATTCATAAATTTAATGAATAGTAATTAGGTCATCCTTGGAACAATTTTTTATTATATATATGGTTGATATACTATAATATTTCAAAAGTTCAGAGGATCATAAGCAACATTCAAAGATAGTTTTACCAACTCTAAAGGAGTATGGTTGGTAAATATGGTATACAAGTAGAGTCTAAGAAAGTAAAAGTAGTACAATAATAGCTACGTTTTACTACATTTAAAGATGAAGATCCAAATCCAATTTACGCTTCCTGCGGTTATCTGCCGTCCATTCTACTGGAGTAATAGTTAGATCAGGTACATGAACATAGGCTTGTAAAGCATCAATCAACTCCTCAACATTTGAAGCTGAGATGAGAATTTGTCGTGCTGAGTGTGAGATAAACCTCTGTTCCACAGCTTGATCTAGAAAAGATAACAAACCATCAAAGAAGTGATTAACATTTAACAAACCTATTGGTTTGTGATGCATATTTAGTTGTGCCCAAGAGACTATTTGAAAAATCTCCTCTAAAGTACCAAAACCACCTGGTAAGGCAATGAAGGCGTCAGCATTGCTCATCATTCTAGCCATGCGTTCATGCATGGAAACTACCCTATATTCTTCCCCAATTGTCTTCCCTATATTGCTGGATGTAGCTAGAGCTGTAGGAATAATACCTAGAACTTGGCATCCCCCTGCATGTGCAGCTGTAGCCATACACCCCATTAACCCACAGTTACCTCCACCATACACTAAATGAATTTTTCTCCTAGCCAGCACCATACCCAGATTTTGTGCTGCTTTAACATACTCCTCATCTTTTCCAGGACTGGAACCACAAAAGACACAGATATTTCGAAACTGACGGAATGCTGTTCCCTCCATAATTTCTATCACCTTAACTTTGAGAATAGACAAAGATACTAATGTAAGTATTTATAGAACTCAGAGAAAGGCATATTTATAATAGCTATGCGAATAGGCCGGGTATTATTAGAACAACTATGTGAGTGATTGGTGGATATCAACTAAATTAAAGGTAAATAAAAAAAAAAAATTTCAAAAATGACGGCAAGCATGTATATGTACAGTAGTATGACTGTGACCCATATTAAGCACATAAAGAGTATAAGATAAGATATCACCAGAAATCTGTCTTTATCTTGTTGTCTTTGATGAAGCATTGATGTTTTGATTCTTGTAGAAAAGTTCTAGGTGATAGCCGTAAAAAAAAAAAAAGTAAAAAATAAAAATAAAAAAATGCAATCAAATGATTTATTTTGTATTCTCAATGTTTTCGCCAGTCGACTATCAGTATTATTAAGTCGACTAGCTATTTTGAGAAATTTTAATTTGGACTGGTTAATTTACAGTTGATTAATTACATCTATTTTGAAGCAATCAACTGCATCCTACCAGTTAACTACATATTCTTTGATTTTCACAGACTTTTATAAGCTCAGAAATGTTTCTTTTTCCGTGTGATATCTTTCCACCGAATACCAATAGATTTAAAGTAGATTCTGACACATATATTCAAAATTTACGGCCACCGATTTTTGTTGAAATCATAGATAGATTTTGTTTACAGATTTTCAAGAATTGCGGCCACCGATTTTAATATTTTTCAATGCTTTGTCAAAACTTTTGACTTTCGCTTTTGGAACCATTCTCTATTATGCTTTTCGTCTGTTTCACTCATTAACGGTTGGCATTAAATGCAAGGTTATTTTCCCTCATCGCAATGAAAGATAATTTCTTTTCTTTAAAACTCGGTTATTATGGTGTCTAAGTTGTTAGTAGATTAAAGTAATGAAAAGTTTAAAAACAATGGACGGATGATGGTCTTATGGTGTTTTGACTAATGTAATTAAGAGAATTAGTGGTGTTGAAGTTCTCGAGGAATAAAATATAGGAAGTAGGATTTAAGTTAGTATTTGAACTCTTAATTTGGAAACATAGAGAATATTCTGAGAACCATGTTCGAAAATAATGTAGGTTATCAAGATATTTGTTTTAAAGGATTATATCATGCTAAATTGAGTCTAGTATATAGGATGTGAATTATGTTGGAATTGAGAATTCATGTATGAGTAATTGTTAGGAAAAAAAAAAACAAAAACAAAAACACAAATCTTCTTGAAATGATTGGGTGAATTAAATGGGATTGGCATAAGCTAGAATGAGGTGCTTTTGGATATGATAGAAGAAATAATTGAAATTTTTGACAATGAGTTTAATGGTGTTAATAAGCTTGTATAGAATTACTGTGATGATGTAAGTTGGAATTATTAGACATGTGTCAATGGTACATAAATGTTATTAAAGGTTTGAAGGATTTATTGCTACGTATGTTTAACATATTGATTAAAGGATTTGAGGATAAAAATAGATGATAGATTAAGATGATGATATTCAGGGGATGATGTTGATATATGAAAAAAAAAATTGACTTGATAGAAGTTTGGAATAAGAAAAGATAGTTACACAATATGAAGGTGTATATGTTCCTTTATATGTGTGTTTTCTAATATCGACCCATAGATATATCCATGCGGGCTAGAGGATATCAATTGAAGAACTTATGAGTGAAAGAAATCCTTATGGTTAAGTTATATGGCAAAAATCACTCAAGTGAATAGACATATTAAAAAGTAAAGATGTCATACAGAAAAGATATCTCTAATTATTTAGGTAATAAGTTTGGTAACTCTGAATAATGCCTTAATTTAATTCCCTACATGTGGTAGGATGGATTGAAATTCGGGGACCGAATTTCTTAAAGGGGGGAAGAATGTAACATCCCGTAATTTTTAGATATTTTCCTTAGAAATTCTTCACCTTACATATATGCATAGAAATGTTCTAATATTAATGGAATAGGTAAAGAAAGAAAACCTAAGAGGAAATATTAGAAATAAACATGTTAAAGAAAGGTGAAATTCTTAGGTAAAGAAAGATAAATTTTTGTTAAGTAAATAAAGGTCTTAAAATTTCAAGAAGATCGGATTAGTGTAATTTTTCTTAATTTAAGAGCAAAAGTTACTGAGTTTAGTATCTCCACCCGTAATTGGGCTTTAACCTATAGACACTTCATATAGAGTTTTTCTACTTCACATGAATTTTTAGCAAGCCAATAGGATAGGCCAAGGAAGAAATAAAACATAGACTTGGACTAGGATATAGAAATTGGACCGATAGCCCAAAAATCATGAAAATGTGACCAAGCCCATTATGAAAGGAAGAATTTTAACCAAAGTAAGGAAAATGGGCAAGAATGAGCCCAAACCCAAGAGGAAAAATAAAAATAAAAATAAAAATTAAAGTGATGAAATATTAGTGTAATCAAGATTAAGTGACATGGCATTAAGACAAAAATTTGACAAGTGGTGTGATTCTACATTCATCATTTTGGCAAGTGGCATAATAATACAAGGCTTTAGGACAAAAACATCTATATCCTACATTCATAACTTTAGCAAGTGGGTAATAATACATAGCATTATGACAAAACATCATTATCCTACACAAATAATTTTAGTTAAGTAAGGAAAATTCAAGGGCTAGAAATTTGCCACTTAAAAAGGCAAATCTATCATACTTGATTAAGACAAAAGAAAAAGGAAATGAATCCCTAAATCAAAGGGATCTTGCCCCATATCTTAAGAACATATCATCATAATTTTCAAAATACAAATCTCCTTTTTCTATGCATATCTTGACTAAGGAAGAGGAAGACAAGAACATAAGTTGTTTGTTTTCCAAAAATTCAACAAAGTGTATCCTAATTGTGATAAGGTAGACCCATGATCATGAAAGGTGAATTATTTGGTGGTCTATATAAGAAAACCCACCCTTACAACATTAGAATTTCGTCCAAGTGAGGGAGAGCAAAAATAGAAGCAAGGTAGTGTGAGGAAAGGAGAGGAAGAAAGGAAGAAAGAGGAAGGAGAAGTCTAGGAGACTAAGTACTCCAGGTAAGTTTAACAATATTTCTTTTTGAAGAAAACCTTTGAAACTCATAATATTTATATGAGATTTTGATCTTAGAACTTTGATGATTGGTCATGGATGTTGCTATATCATGTTGCATATTGATCTTGCATGTGATGTATGTTTGAATACTTAGGTTGGTGTAGATAGTTCTGCATGGATATGGCTATGGTTGACAGAATTTTAAGCTTCGGTATTTTAATTCCTGTGATTTGTGAAAAGTGCATGTCTAAGGAAAGCTCTGGCAAGGAAAGACTTGGTACTTAAGCGTGTCCATTAGTGACCCACCTCTCTTTCCTGGGAACTTTTCTGGTGCGCTGTTTACAGACTACAATTACTATCCAATTATGGAGGGAACAGCATTCCGTCAGTTTCGAAATATCTGTGTCTTTTGTGGTTCCAGTCCTGGAAAAGATGAGGAGTATGTTAAAGCAGCACAAAATCTGGGTATGGTGCTGGCTAGGAGAAAAATTCATTTAGTGTATGGTGGAGGTAACTGTGGGTTAATGGGGTGTATGGCTACAGCTGCACATGCAGGGGGATGCCAAGTTCTAGGTATTATTCCTACAGCTCTAGCTACATCCAGCAATATAGGGAAGACAATTGGGGAAGAATATAGGGTAGTTTCCATGCATGAACGCATGGCTAGAATGATGAGCAATGCTGACGCCTTCATTGCCTTACCAGGTGGTTTTGGTACTTTAGAGGAGATTTTTCAAATAGTCTCTTGGGCACAACTAAATATGCATCACAAACCAATAGGTTTGTTAAATGTTAATCACTTCTTTGATGGTTTGTTATCTTTTCTAGATCAAGCTGTGGAACAGAGGTTTATCTCACACTCAGCACGACAAATTCTCATCTCAGCTTCAAATGTTGAGGAGTTGATTGATGCTTTACAAGCCTATGTTCATGTACCTGATCTAACTATTACTCCAGTAGAATGGACGGCAGATAACCGCAGGAAGCGTAAATTGGATTTGGATCTTCATCTTTAAATGTAGTAAAACGTAGCTATTATTGTACTACTTTTACTTTCTTAGACTCTACTTGTATACCATATTTACCAACCATACTCCTTTAGAGTTGGTAAAACTATCTTTGAATGTTGCTTATGATCCTCTGAACTTTTGAAATATTATAGTATATCAACCATATATATAATAAAAAATTGTTCCAAGGATGACCTAATTACTATTCATTAAATTTATGAATGCAGCTAAAAGTTTGTCAATTAAATGCATCACCAAGAACTCATAATGCCCATAATAAGTCCTACATCCTCTTCTCTTATCCTTAATTAATGTTACTCATATCCCAAATCTATTTGTGGAAAAATATTGAACACCTTATAACTGGTCAAACAGGTAATCTATACGAGCTAATGGGTTTCTATTCTACATTGTTACCTTATTCAACTGTCTACAATCTATGCATAGTCATAGTGATCCATCTTTCTTTTTCACAAATAGAACTAGAGCACTCCAAATAAAAGTACTAGGGCATTTAAATCCCTTGTCTAACAAGTCTTGTAAATTTTTTTTTTTCCAGTAACTAGAATAATTCTTTTCTAATGTGGAAATACTGCAACCACGGAGCATACTAAGATTTTTCAAATAAAACCGGCACTTTCAAAACTTCTTGGAAATTTTATATGAGTACTAGGGTAAATTCCATGTTAAAATTCCACACTAATATCTCGGTAACTGGATAGTAATTGTAGTCTGTAAACAGCGCACCAGAAAAGTTCCCAGGAAAGAGAGGTGGGTCACTAATGGACACGCTTAAGTACCAAGTCTTTCCTTGCCAGAGCTTTCCTTAGACATGCACTTTTCACAAATCACAATTTTTTTTTAAATTCAATCGATATCATTCTATATAGAGATATAGATACTAGTTGGGTTCTAAGGAGTAAATCAATACCAAATTCTCGAATTGCTGTGGCAAGGTTGTGCAAGATTTCCTCCGCATTGTTTGCCGGATTCCGCCTTGGTGGTGCCATTTCCTACTGTGGGAAAAATAAATTTATGCTGCTATTGAGGTGATCAAGCCCAATAGTTAATTTCAAAACAATATTTAACAGTAGTCATAACACCACCTCGGCATATAGATAAGAAACACTAGTAATTTCTTACCTATATGAGTCACTGATCCCCTACACAGCACAACCACAACATACTCAAGACACTATAAGATCGATTCAGATAACCATCCACCCACTGGCCATCTAGGATCGACCTGCTCTGATACCAATTATGTAACAACCTTTTTTTTTTCCTTTATTATTATACAATATTGAGTTCACATACATGTCATTAATCAAAACAAACGTATAACATATCAAACACAGATATTTACATCTTGTTTATTTTGGTTGACCAATTCCGGAGATACAGGTGCGGGTGGTTGCACCTTCACCGGGATCTGAGCCAACTCGACCACAAACAACTTATTTGATTCTGAAATCTGCCCAACATAAAGTAACTCGATCCAATGTGCACTAAAAGCCAGAGCCTTAGCAACAAAAGCTGCATAATTAATTTTCTGAACATGATATGGAAATATAGTGAGAATTAAATCCCAGTAAGTTCAACAATAAATTATCATCAGTAAAGCTCATCACGTCATGTTCAGCTGTATAAACTACAGAAAATATCTTTGGTCACATGAATGCATTATATCTATGCACATAAGAATCATACTGCAATGATATGTATGACAGGATTAACTATTTTCAAAATATCATATGATGGCCATCAACTTATTCTCATTTCAAGCTACCCCGGTCAGGGTGAGTATCCTCTACTCTCCGGTACGGGCTTTTCTCGCTCCGTCCGACATGGCCCACTTTTTCTTTCTTTTCTCATTATCATGATCATAACCGTTGGTAGGGCGTCCCCTACTGGTGCACCACACGGATTGCCATGTGACCGTGCTTATTTCTTTTCTTTTCACAATGATAGCCAAACATATGCTTTCAATAACAAGTATGTTCATCAAAATATAACTATTACCAAAAATCATTGGTAATCATGCCATGAACATAACCATTTCAAATATCACTTTATAAAATATTTTCATGTCAAAATTTCACACTTAAGATGGTAAGAAGTTCATATAATGGCAATGGCTATGGCTATACTAGTCATTTATTAAGATTCATCTTCTTTTTTAAATACTAATTTTATTTCTTTATTATCTTGATGAAGGTTTTCATCCTATCTAACCTTCTCTTACTAATCAGAGCATAACTCCCTCAATTTAACTCTGATGTAGGTTATCTTGGTGTCCATTTCAAGATAAAACAATTATCTAAAACTATTATGTTGAACATTGTAGCGAAAAATTAAGAAACAAAGGTGATATTACTCCCTCAAAGTACAGGATAGTTCCTCTCGGATAGGTTCTGACCTTTACTGACTAATTAGATCATATCTCCCAAATTTGAATTCCAAATTGCGTTATTCCAGTTGGTAAAAATCCATGAGCCATATATCTATAATTGTTATGTTGGCGCGCTATTTTAATTCCCTACAGAATATTCCCAGAAATTCAAAAACTAAAGCATTAATAACATACTCTTCCTTGAATAAACATTTTCTGACCTCTGCTTACTAATCGGATCATATCTACCTCATATAAACTCCAAATTGCATAATTCTAGTGGGTATATTTCCATGAGACATAGATATATAACTTTCATGTTAACCATTTATTTTAATTCCATACAGATAATTCCCAGAAATTAAAATACAAAAGTTGTCCTAACATAATCTTCCCTGATGAACCATTTTCTGACCTTGGCTTACTAATCGGACCATATCTACCACATGTGAACTCCAAATTGAATGATTCCAGTGGCTAAAAATCCATGACACACATATCTTTAATTCTTATGTTAACCATTTATTTTAATTCCCTACCAATAATTCCCAGAAATTAAATTACCGAAGCTATCCTAACATATTCTTCCCTGATGATTCATTTTCTGACCTTTGACTACTAATCAGACCATAGCTACCTCATATGGACTCCAAATGGAATGATTCCAGTGGGTGAAAATCTGTGACACATATATCTTTAATTCTTATGTTAACCATTTATTTTAATTCCTTATAGATTGTTCCCAGAAATTAAAATACCGAAGCTTAAAATTCTGTCAACCATAGCCATATCCATGCAGAACTATCTACACCAACCTAAGTATTCAAACATACATCACATGCAAGATCAATATGCAACATGATATAGCAACATCCATGACCAATCATCAAAGTTCTAAGATCAAAATCTCATATAAATATTATGAGTTTCAAAGGTTTTCTTCAAAAAGAAATATTGTTAAACTTACCTGGAGTACTTAGTCTCCTAGACTTCTCCTTCCTCTTTCTTCCTTTCTTCCTCTCCTTTCCTCACACTACCTTGCTTCTATTTTTGCTCTCCCTCACTTGGACGAAATTCTAATGTTGTAAGGGTGGGTTTTCTTATATAGACCACCAAATAATTCACCTTTCATGATCATGGGTCTACCTTATCACAATTAGGATACACTTTGTTGAATTTTTGGAAAACAAACAACTTATGTTCTTGTCTTCCTCTTCCTTAGTCAAGATATGCATAGAAAAAGGAGATTTGTATTTTGAAAATTATGATGATATGTTCTTAAGATATGGGGCAAGATCCCTTTGATTTAGGGATTCATTTCCTTTTTCTTTTGTCTTAATCAAGTATGATAGATTTGCCTTTTTAAGTGGCAAATTTCTAGCCCTTGAATTTTCCTTACTTAACTAAAATTATTTGTGTAGGATAATGATGTTTTGTCATAATGCTATGTATTATTACCCACTTGCTAAAGTTATGAATGTAGGATATAGATGTTTTTGTCCTAAAGCCTTGTATTATTATGCCACTTGCCAAAATGATGAATGTAGAATCACACCACTTGTCAAATTTTTGTTAAGTAAATAAAGGTCTTAAAATTTCAAGAAGATCGGATTAGTGTAATTTTTCTTAATTTAAGAGCAAAAGTTACTGAGTTTAGTATCTCCACCCGTAATTGGGCTTTAACCTATAGACACTTCATATAGAGTTTTTCTACTTCACATGAATTTTTAGCAAGCCAATAGGATAGGCCAAGGAAGAAATAAAACATAGACTTGGACTAGGATATAGAAATTGGACCGATAGCCCAAAAATCATGAAAATGTGACCAAGCCCATTATGAAAGGAAGAATTTTAACCAAAGTAAGGAAAATGGGCAAGAATGAGCCCAAACCCAAGAGGAAAAATAAAAATAAAAATAAAAATTAAAGTGATGAAATATTAGTGTAATCAAGATTAAGTAACATCCCGTAATTTTTAGATATTTTCCTTAGAAATTCTTCACCTTACATATATGCATAGAAATGTTCTAATATTAATGGAATAGGTAAAGAAAGAAAACCTAAGAGGAAATATTAGAAATAAACATGTTAAAGAAAAGTGAAATTCTTAGGTAAAGAAAGATAAATTTTTGTGAAGTAAGTAAAGGTCTTAAAATTTCAAGAAGATCGGATTAGGGTAATTTTTCTTAATTTAAGAGCAAAAGTTACTAAGTTTAGTATCTCCACCCATAATTGGGCTTTAACCTATAGACACTTCATATAGAGTTTTTCTACTTCACATGAATTTTTAGCAAGCCAATAGGATAGCCCAAGGAAGAAATAAAACATAGACTTGGACTAGGATATAGAAATTGGACCGGTAGCCCAAAAATCATGAAAATGTGACCAAGCCCATTATGAAAGGTAGAATTTTAACCAAAGTAAGGAAAATGGGCAAGAATGAGCCCAAACCCAAGAGGAAAAAAATAAAAATAAAATTAAAGTGATGAAATATTGGTGTAATCAAGATTAAGTGACATGGCATTAAGACAAAAATTTAGCAAGTGGTGTGATTCTACATTCATCATTTTGACAAGTGGCATAATAATACAAGGCTTTAGGACAAAAACATCTATATCCTACATTCATAACTTTAGCAAGTGGGTAATAATACATAGCATTATGACAAAACATCATTATCCTACACAAATAATTTTAGTTAAGTAAGGAAAATTCAAGGGCTAGAAATTTGCCACTTAAAAAGGCAAATCTATCATACTTAATTAAGACAAAAGAAAAAGGAAATGAATCCCTAAATCAAAGGGATCTTGCCCCATATCTTAAGAACATATCATCATAATTTTCAAAATACAAATCTCCTTTTTCTATGCATATCTTGACTAAGGAAGAGGAAGACAAGAACATAAGTTGTTTGTTTTCCAAAAATTCAACAAAGTGTATCCTAATTGTGATAAGGTAGACCCATGATCATGAAAGGTGAATTATTTGGTGGTCTATATAAGAAAACCCACCCTTACAACATTAGAATTTCGTCCAAGTGAGGGAGAGCAAAAATAGAAGCAAGGTAGTGTGAGGAAAGGAGAGGAAGAAAGGAAGAAAGAGGAAGGAGAAGTCTAGGAGACTAAGTGCTCCAGGTAAGTTTAACAATATTTCTTTTTGAAGAAAACCTTTGAAACTCATAATATTTATATGAGATTTTGATCTTAGAACTTTGATGATTGGTCATGGATGTTGCTATATCATGTTGCATATTGATCTTGCATGTGATGTATGTTTGAATACTTAGGTTGGTGTAGATAGTTCTGTATGGATATGGCTATGGTTGATAGAATTTTAAGCTTCGGTATTTTAATTTCTGGGAACAATCTATAAGGAATTAAAATAAATGGTTAACATAAGAATTAAAGATATATGTGTCACGGATTTTTACCCACTGGAATCATTCCATTTGGAGTCCATATGAGGTAGCTATGGTCTGATTAGTAGTCAAAGGTCAGAAAATGAATCATCAGGGAAGAATATGTTAGGATAGCTTCGGTAATTTAATTTCTGGGAATTATTGGTAGGGAATTAAAATAAATGGTTAACATAAGAATTAAAGATATGTGTGTCATGGATTTTTAGCCACTGGGATCATTCAATTTGGAGTCCACATGTGGTAGATATGGTCCGATTAGTAAGCCAAGGTCAGAAAATGGTTCATCAGGGAAGATTATGTTAGGACAGCTGTTGTATTTTAATTTCTGGGAATTATCTGTATGGAATTAAAATAAATGGTTAACATGAAAGTTATATACCTATGTCTCATGGAAATATACCCACTGGAATTATGCAATTTGGAGTTCATATGAGGTAGATATGATCTGATTAGTAAGCCAAGGTCAGAAAATGGTTCATCAGGGAAGATTATGTTAGGACAGCTGTTGTATTTTAATTTCTGGGAATTATCTGTATGGAATTAAAATAAATGGTTAACATGAAAGTTATATATCTGTGTCTCATGGAAATATACCCACTGGAATTATGCAATTTGGAGTTCATATGAGGTAGATATGATCCGATTAGTAAGCAGAGGTCAGAAAATGTTTATTCAGGGGAGAGTATGTTATTAATGCTGTAGTTTTTGAATTTCTGGGAATATTCTGTAGGGAATTAAAATAGCGCGCCAACATAACAATTATAGATATATGACTCATGGATTCTTACCAACTGGAATAACTCAATTTGGAGTTCTAATTTGGGAGATATGGTCTAATTAGTCTGTAAAGGTCAGAACCTATCCGAGAGGAACTATCCTGTACTTTGAGGGAGTAATATCACCTTTGTTTCTTAATTTTTCGCTACAATGTTCAACATAATAGTTTTATATAATTGTTTTATCTTGAAATGGACACCAAGATCACCTACATCAGAGTTAAATTGAGGGAGTTATGCTCTGATTAGTAAGAGAAGGTTAGATAGGATGAAAACCTTCATCAAGAAAATAAAGAAATAAAATTAGTATTTTAAAAAGAAGATGAATCTTAATAAATGACTAGTATAGCCATAGCCATTGCCATTGTATGAACTTCTTACCATCTTAAGTGTGAAATTTTGACATGAAAATATTTTATAAAGTGATATTTGAAAATAGTTATGTTCATGGCATGATTACCAATGATTTATGGTAATAGTTATATTTTGATGAACATACTTGTTATTGAAAGCATATTTTTGGCTATCATTGTGAAAAGAAAAGAAATAAGCACGGTCACATGGCAATCCGTGTGGTGCACCAGTAGGGGACGCCCTACCAACGGTTATGATCATGATAATGAGAAAAGAAAGAGAAAGTGGGCCATGTCGGACGGAGCGAGAAAAGCCCGTACCGGAGAGTAGAGGATACTCACCCTGACCGGGGTAGCTTGAAATGAGAATAAGTTGATGGCCATCATATGATATTTTGAAAATGGTTAATCCTGTCATACATATCATTACAATATGATTCTTATGTGCATAGATATAATGCATTCATGTGACCAAAGATATTTTCTGTAGTTTATACAGCTGAACATGACGTGATGAGCTTTACTGATGATAATTTATTGTTGAACTTACTGGGATTTAATTCTCACTATATTTCCATATCATGTTCAGAAAATTATTTATGCAGCTTTTGTTTCTAAGGCTCTGGATTTTAGTGCACATTGGATCGAGTTACTTTATGTTGGGAAGATTTTAGAATCAAATAAGATGTTTGTGGTCGAGTTGGCTCAGATCTCGGTGAAGGTGCAACCACCCGCACCTGTATCTCCGGAATTGGTCAACCAAAATAAACAAGATGTAAATATCTATCTGTTTGATATGTTATACGTATGTTTTGATTAATGACATGTATGTGAACTCAATATTGTATAATAATAAAGGAAAAAAAAAAGGTTGTTACATAATTGGTATCAGAGAAGGTCGATCCTAGATGGCCAGTGGGTGGATGGTTATCTGAATCGATCTTATAGTGTCTTAAGTATGTTGTGGTTGTGCTGTGTAGGGGATCAGTGACTCATATAGGTAAGAAATTACTAGTGTTTCTTATCTATATGCCGAGGTGGTGTTATGACTGCTGTTAAATATTGTTTTGAAACTAACTATTGGGCTTGATCACCTCAATAGTAGCATAAATTTATTTTTCCCACAGTAGGAAATGGCACCACCAAGGCGGAATCCGGCAAACAATGCAGAGAAAATCTTGCACAACCTTGCCACAGCAATTCGAGAATTTGGTATTGATTTACTCCTTAGAACCCAACTAGTATCTATATCCCTATATAGAATGATATCAATTGAATTTAAAAAATAAATTGTGATTTGTGAAAAGTGCATGTCTAAGGAAAGCTCTGGCAAGGAAAGACTTGGTACTTAAGCGTGTCCATTAGTGACCCACCTCTCTTTCCTGGGAACTTTTCTGGTGCGCTGTTTACAGACTACAATTACTATCCAGTTACCGAGATATTAGTGTGGAATTTTAACATGGAATTTACCCTAGTACTCATATAAAATTTCCAAGAAGTTTTGAAAGTACCGGTTTTATTTGAAAAATCTTAGTATGCTCCGTGGTTGCAGTATTTCCACATCAGAAAAGAATTATTCTAGTTACTGGAAAAAAAAAAATTTACAAGACTTGTTAGACAAGGGATTTAAATGCCCTAGTACTTTTATTTGGAGTGCTCTAGTTCTATTTGTGAAAAAGAAAGATGGATCACTATGACTATGCATAGATTGTAGACAGTTGAATAAGGTAACAATGTAGAATAGAAACCCATTAGCTCGTATAGATTACCTGTTTGACCAGTTATAAGGTGTTCAATATTTTTCCACAAATAGATTTGGGATATGAGTAACATTAATTAAGGATAAGAGAAGAGGATGTAGGACTTATTATGGGCATTATGAGTTCGTGGTGATGCATTTAAATTGACAAATATTTTAGCTACATTCATAGATTTAATGAATAGTAATTAGGTCATCCCTGTATCAATTTTGTATTATTAATGATAATTAGAATATTTCAAAAGTTCAGAGGATCATAAGAAACATTCAAAGATAGTTTTACCAACTCTAAAGGAGTATGGTTGGTAAATATGGTATACAAGTAGAGTCTAAGAAAGTAAAAGTAGTACAATAATAGCTACGTTTTACTACATTTAAAGATGAAGATCCAAATCCAATTTACGCTTCCTGCGGTTATCTGCCGTCCATTCTACTGGAGTAATAGTTAGATCAGGTACATGAACATAGGCTTGTAAAGCATCAATCAACTCCTCAACATTTGAAGCTGAGATGAGAATTTGTCGTGCTGAGTGTGAGATAAACCTCTGTTCCACAGCTTGATCTAGAAAAGATAACAAACCATCAAAGAAGTGATTAACATTTAACAAACCTATCGGTTTGTGATGCATATTTAGTTGTGCCCAAGAGACTATTTGGAAAATCTCCTCTAAAGTACCAAAACCACCTGGTAAGGCAATGAAGGCGTCAGCATTGCTCATCATTCTAGCCATGCGTTCATGCATAGAAACTACCCTATATTCTTCCCCAATTGTCTTCCCTATATTGCTGGATGTAGCTAGAGCTGTAGGAATAATACCTAGAACTTGGCATCCCCCTGCATGTGCAGCTGTAGCCACACACCCCATTAACCCACAGTTACCTCCACCATACACTAAATGAATTTTTCTCCTAGCCAGCACCATACCCAGATTTTGTGCTGCTTTAACATACTCCTCATCTTTTCCAGGACTGGAACCACAAAAGACACAGATATTTCGAAACTGACGGAATGTTGTTCCCTCCATAATTTCTATCACCTTAACTTTGAGAATAGACAAAGATACTAATGTAAGTATTTATAGAACTCAGAGAAGGGCATATTTATAATAGCTATGCGACTAGGCCGGGTATTATTAGAACAACTATATGAGTGATTGGTGGAAATCAACTAAATTAAAGGTAAATAAAAAAAAATTCCAAAAATGACGGCAAGCATGTATATGTACAGTAGTATGACTGTGACCCATATTAAGCACATAAAGAGTATAAGATAAGATATCACCAGAAATCTGTCTTTATCTTGTTGTCTTTGATGAAGCATTGATGTTTTGATTCTTGTAGAAAAGTTGTAGGTGATAGCCGTCATTGAAAAAAAAATGCAATCAAATGATTTATTTTGTATTCTCAATGTTTTTGCCAGTCGACTATCAGTATTATTAAGTCGACTAGCTATTTTGAGAAATTTTAATTTGGACTGGTTCTTTTTACAGTTGATTGATTACATCTATTTTGAAGCAATCAACTGCATCCTACCAGTTAACTACATATTCTTTGATTTTCACAGACTTTTATAAGCTCAGAAATGTTTCTTTTCCATGTGATATCTTTCCACCGAATACCAATAGATTTAAAGTAGATTCTGACACATATATTCAAAATTTGCGGCCACCGATTTTTGCTGAAATCATAGATAGATTTTGTTTACAGATTTTCAAGAATTACGGCCACCGATTTTAATATTTTTCAATGCTTTGTCAAAATCTTTGACTTTCGCTTTTGGCACCATTCTCTATTATGCTTTTCGTCTGTTTCACTCATTAACGGTTGGCATTAAATGCAAGGTTATTTTCCTTCATTGCAATGAAAGATAATTTCTTTTCTTTAAAACTCGGTTATTATGGTGTCTAAGTTGTTATTAAGTTAAAGTAATGAAAAGTTTAAAAAAAATGGACGGATGATGGTCTTATGGTGTTTTGACGAATGTAATCAAGAGAATTAGTGGTGTTGAAGTTCTCGAGGAATAAAATATAGGAAGTAGGATTTAAGTTAGTCTTTGAACTCTTAATTTGGAAATATAGAGAATATTCTGAGAACCATGTCCGGAAATAATGTAGGTTATCAAGATATTTGTGTTAAAGGATTATATCATGCTAAATTGAGTCTAGTATCTAGGATGTGAATTATGTTGGAATTGAGAATTCATGTATGAGTAATTGTTAGGAAAAAAAAAAACACAAATCTTCTTCAAATGATTGGGTGAATTAAATGGGATTGGCATAAGCTAGAATGAGGTGCTTTTGGATATGATAGAAGAAATAATTGAAATTTTTGACAATGAGTTTAATGGTGTTAATAAGCTTGTATAGAATTACTGTGATGAGGTAAGTTGGAATTATTAGACATGTGTCAATGGTACATAAACGTTATTAAAGGTTTGAAGGATTTATTGCTACGTATGTTTAACATATTGATTAAAGGATTTGAGGATAAAAATAGATGATAGATTAAGATGATGATATTCAGGGGATGATGTTGATATATAAAAAAGAATTGACTTGATAGAAGTTTGGAATAAGAAAAGATAATTACACAAGATGAAGGTGTATATGTTCATTTATATGTGTGTTTTCTAATATCGACCGATAGATATATCCATACGGGCTAGAGGATATCAATTGAAGAACTTATGAGTGAAAGAAATCCTTATGGTTAAGTTATATGGCAAAAATCACTCAAGTGAATAGACATATTAAAAAGTAAAGATGTCATACAGAAAAGATATCTCTAATTATTTAGGTAATAAGTTTGGTAACTCTGAATAATGCCTTAATTTCATTCCCTACATGTGGTAGGATGGATTGAAATTCGGGGACCGAATTTCTAAAGGGGGGAAGAATGTAACATCCCGTAATTTTTAGATATTTTCCTTAGAAATTCTTCACCTTACATATATGCATAGAAATGTTCTAATATTAATGGAATAGGTAAAGAAAGAAAACCTAAGAGGAAATATTAGAAATAAACATGTTAAAGAAAAGTGAAATTCTTAGGTAAAGAAAGATAAATTTTTGTGAAGTAAGTAAAGGTCTTAAAATTTCAAGAAGATCGGATTAGGGTAATTTTTCTTAATTTAAGAGCAAAAGTTACTAAGTTTAGTATCTCCACCCATAATTGGGCTTTAACCTATAGACACTTCATATAGAGTTTTTCTACTTCACATGAATTTTTAGCAAGCCAATAGGATAGCCCAAGGAAGAAATAAAACATAGACTTGGACTAGGATATAGAAATTGGACCGGTAGCCCAAAAATCATGAAAATGTGACCAAGCCCATTATGAAAGGTAGAATTTTAACCAAAGTAAGGAAAATGGGCAAGAATGAGCCCAAACCCAAGAGGAAAAAAATAAAAATAAAATTAAAGTGATGAAATATTGGTGTAATCAAGATTAAGTGACATGGCATTAAGACAAAAATTTAGCAAGTGGTGTGATTCTACATTCATCATTTTGACAAGTGGCATAATAATACAAGGCTTTAGGACAAAAACATCTATATCCTACATTCATAACTTTAGCAAGTGGGTAATAATACATAGCATTATGACAAAACATCATTATCCTACACAAATAATTTTAGTTAAGTAAGGAAAATTCAAGGGCTAGAAATTTGCCACTTAAAAAGGCAAATCTATCATACTTAATTAAGACAAAAGAAAAAGGAAATGAATCCCTAAATCAAAGGGATCTTGCCCCATATCTTAAGAACATATCATCATAATTTTCAAAATACAAATCTCCTTTTTCTATGCATATCTTGACTAAGGAAGAGGAAGACAAGAACATAAGTTGTTTGTTTTCCAAAAATTCAACAAAGTGTATCCTAATTGTGATAAGGTAGACCCATGATCATGAAAGGTGAATTATTTGGTGGTCTATATAAGAAAACCCACCCTTACAACATTAGAATTTCGTCCAAGTGAGGGAGAGCAAAAATAGAAGCAAGGTAGTGTGAGGAAAGGAGAGGAAGAAAGGAAGAAAGAGGAAGGAGAAGTCTAGGAGACTAAGTGCTCCAGGTAAGTTTAACAATATTTCTTTTTGAAGAAAACCTTTGAAACTCATAATATTTATATGAGATTTTGATCTTAGAACTTTGATGATTGGTCATGGATGTTGCTATATCATGTTGCATATTGATCTTGCATGTGATGTATGTTTGAATACTTAGGTTGGTGTAGATAGTTCTGTATGGATATGGCTATGGTTGACAGAATTTTAAGCTTCGGTATTTTAATTTCTGGGAACAATCTATAAGGAATTAAAATAAATGGTTAACATAAGAATTAAAGATATATGTGTCACGGATTTTTACCCACTGGAATCATTCCATTTGGAGTCCATATGAGGTAGCTATGGTCTGATTAGTAGTCAAAGGTCAGAAAATGAATCATCAGGGAAGAATATGTTAGGATAGCTTCGGTAATTTAATTTCTGGGAATTATTGGTAGGGAATTAAAATAAATGGTTAACATAAGAATTAAAGATATGTGTGTCATGGATTTTTAGCCACTGGGATCATTCAATTTGGAGTCCACATGTGGTAGATATGGTCCGATTAGTAAGCCAAGGTCAGAAAATGGTTCATCAGGGAAGATTATGTTAGGACAGCTGTTGTATTTTAATTTCTGGGAATTATCTGTATGGAATTAAAATAAATGGTTAACATGAAAGTTATATACCTATGTCTCATGGAAATATACCCACTGGAATTATGCAATTTGGAGTTCATATGAGGTAGATATGATCTGATTAGTAAGCCAAGGTCAGAAAATGGTTCATCAGGGAAGATTATGTTAGGACAGCTGTTGTATTTTAATTTCTGGGAATTATCTGTATGGAATTAAAATAAATGGTTAACATGAAAGTTATATATCTGTGTCTCATGGAAATATACCCACTGGAATTATGCAATTTGGAGTTCATATGAGGTAGATATGATCCGATTAGTAAGCAGAGGTCAGAAAATGTTTATTCAGGGGAGAGTATGTTATTAATGCTGTAGTTTTTGAATTTCTGGGAATATTCTGTAGGGAATTAAAATAGCGCGCCAACATAACAATTATAGATATATGACTCATGGATTCTTACCAACTGGAATAACTCAATTTGGAGTTCTAATTTGGGAGATATGGTCTAATTAGTCTGTAAAGGTCAGAACCTATCCGAGAGGAACTATCCTGTACTTTGAGGGAGTAATATCACCTTTGTTTCTTAATTTTTCGCTACAATGTTCAACATAATAGTTTTATATAATTGTTTTATCTTGAAATGGACACCAAGATCACCTACATCAGAGTTAAATTGAGGGAGTTATGCTCTGATTAGTAAGAGAAGGTTAGATAGGATGAAAACCTTCATCAAGAAAATAAAGAAATAAAATTAGTATTTTAAAAAGAAGATGAATCTTAATAAATGACTAGTATAGCCATAGCCATTGCCATTGTATGAACTTCTTACCATCTTAAGTGTGAAATTTTGACATGAAAATATTTTATAAAGTGATATTTGAAAATAGTTATGTTCATGGCATGATTACCAATGATTTATGGTAATAGTTATATTTTGATGAACATACTTGTTATTGAAAGCATATTTTTGGCTATCATTGTGAAAAGAAAAGAAATAAGCACGGTCACATGGCAATCCGTGTGGTGCACCAGTAGGGGACGCCCTACCAACGGTTATGATCATGATAATGAGAAAAGAAAGAGAAAGTGGGCCATGTCGGACGGAGCGAGAAAAGCCCGTACCGGAGAGTAGAGGATACTCACCCTGACCGGGGTAGCTTGAAATGAGAATAAGTTGATGGCCATCATATGATATTTTGAAAATGGTTAATCCTGTCATACATATCATTACAATATGATTCTTATGTGCATAGATATAATGCATTCATGTGACCAAAGATATTTTCTGTAGTTTATACAGCTGAACATGACGTGATGAGCTTTACTGATGATAATTTATTGTTGAACTTACTGGGATTTAATTCTCACTATATTTCCATATCATGTTCAGAAAATTATTTATGCAGCTTTTGTTTCTAAGGCTCTGGATTTTAGTGCACATTGGATCGAGTTACTTTATGTTGGGAAGATTTTAGAATCAAATAAGATGTTTGTGGTCGAGTTGGCTCAGATCTCGGTGAAGGTGCAACCACCCGCACCTGTATCTCCGGAATTGGTCAACCAAAATAAACAAGATGTAAATATCTATCTGTTTGATATGTTATACGTATGTTTTGATTAATGACATGTATGTGAACTCAATATTGTATAATAATAAAGGAAAAAAAAAAGGTTGTTACATAATTGGTATCAGAGCAGGTCGATCCTAGATGGCCAGTGGGTGGATGGTTATCTGAATCGATCTTATAGTGTCTTAAGTATGTTGTGGTTGTGCTGTGTAGGGGATCAGTGACTCATATAGGTAAGAAATTACTAGTGTTTCTTATCTATATGCCGAGGTGGTGTTATGACTGCTGTTAAATATTGTTTTGAAACTAACTATTGGGCTTGATCACCTCAATAGTAGCATAAATTTATTTTTCCCACAGTAGGAAATGGCACCACCAAGGCGGAATCCGGCAAACAATGCAGAGAAAATCTTGCACAACCTTGCCACAGCAATTCGAGAATTTGGTATTGATTTACTCCTTAGAACCCAACTAGTATCTATATCCCTATATAGAATGATATCAATTGAATTTAAAAAATAAATTGTGATTTGTGAAAAGTGCATGTCTAAGGAAAGCTCTGGCAAGGAAAGACTTGGTACTTAAGCGTGTCCATTAGTGACCCACCTCTCTTTCCTGGGAACTTTTCTGGTGCGCTGTTTACAGACTACAATTACTATCCAGTTACCGAGATATTAGTGTGGAATTTTAACATGGAATTTACCCTAGTACTCATATAAAATTTCCAAGAAGTTTTGAAAGTACCGGTTTTATTTGAAAAATCTTAGTATGCTCCGTGGTTGCAGTATTTCCACATCAGAAAAGAATTATTCTAGTTACTGGAAAAAAAAAAAATTTACAAGACTTGTTAGACAAGGGATTTAAATGCCCTAGTACTTTTATTTGGAGTGCTCTAGTTCTATTTGTGAAAAAGAAAGATGGATCACTATGACTATGCATAGATTGTAGACAGTTGAATAAGGTAACAATGTAGAATAGAAACCCATTAGCTCGTATAGATTACCTGTTTGACCAGTTATAAGGTGTTCAATATTTTTCCACAAATAGATTTGGGATATGAGTAACATTAATTAAGGATAAGAGAAGAGGATGTAGGACTTATTATGGGCATTATGAGTTCGTGGTGATGCATTTAAATTGACAAATATTTTAGCTACATTCATAGATTTAATGAATAGTAATTAGGTCATCCCTGTATCAATTTTGTATTATTAATGATAATTAGAATATTTCAAAAGTTCAGAGGATCATAAGAAACATTCAAAGATAGTTTTACCAACTCTAAAGGAGTATGGTTGGTAAATATGGTATACAAGTAGAGTCTAAGAAAGTAAAAGTAGTACAATAATAGCTACGTTTTACTACATTTAAAGATGAAGATCCAAATCCAATTTACGCTTCCTGCGGTTATCTGCCGTCCATTCTACTGGAGTAATAGTTAGATCAGGTACATGAACATAGGCTTGTAAAGCATCAATCAACTCCTCAACATTTGAAGCTGAGATGAGAATTTGTCGTGCTGAGTGTGAGATAAACCTCTGTTCCACAGCTTGATCTAGAAAAGATAACAAACCATCAAAGAAGTGATTAACATTTAACAAACCTATCGGTTTGTGATGCATATTTAGTTGTGCCCAAGAGACTATTTGGAAAATCTCCTCTAAAGTACCAAAACCACCTGGTAAGGCAATGAAGGCGTCAGCATTGCTCATCATTCTAGCCATGCGTTCATGCATAGAAACTACCCTATATTCTTCCCCAATTGTCTTCCCTATATTGCTGGATGTAGCTAGAGCTGTAGGAATAATACCTAGAACTTGGCATCCCCCTGCATGTGCAGCTGTAGCCACACACCCCATTAACCCACAGTTACCTCCACCATACACTAAATGAATTTTTCTCCTAGCCAGCACCATACCCAGATTTTGTGCTGCTTTAACATACTCCTCATCTTTTCCAGGACTGGAACCACAAAAGACACAGATATTTCGAAACTGACGGAATGTTGTTCCCTCCATAATTTCTATCACCTTAACTTTGAGAATAGACAAAGATACTAATGTAAGTATTTATAGAACTCAGAGAAGGGCATATTTATAATAGCTATGCGACTAGGCCGGGTATTATTAGAACAACTATATGAGTGATTGGTGGAAATCAACTAAATTAAAGGTAAATAAAAAAAAATTCCAAAAATGACGGCAAGCATGTATATGTACAGTAGTATGACTGTGACCCATATTAAGCACATAAAGAGTATAAGATAAGATATCACCAGAAATCTGTCTTTATCTTGTTGTCTTTGATGAAGCATTGATGTTTTGATTCTTGTAGAAAAGTTGTAGGTGATAGCCGTCATTGAAAAAAAAAATGCAATCAAATGATTTATTTTGTATTCTCAATGTTTTTGCCAGTCGACTATCAGTATTATTAAGTCGACTAGCTATTTTGAGAAATTTTAATTTGGACTGGTTCTTTTTACAGTTGATTGATTACATCTATTTTGAAGCAATCAACTGCATCCTACCAGTTAACTACATATTCTTTGATTTTCACAGACTTTTATAAGCTCAGAAATGTTTCTTTTCCATGTGATATCTTTCCACCGAATACCAATAGATTTAAAGTAGATTCTGACACATATATTCAAAATTTGCGGCCACCGATTTTTGCTGAAATCATAGATAGATTTTGTTTACAGATTTTCAAGAATTACGGCCACCGATTTTAATATTTTTCAATGCTTTGTCAAAATCTTTGACTTTCGCTTTTGGCACCATTCTCTATTATGCTTTTCGTCTGTTTCACTCATTAACGGTTGGCATTAAATGCAAGGTTATTTTCCTTCATTGCAATGAAAGATAATTTCTTTTCTTTAAAACTCGGTTATTATGGTGTCTAAGTTGTTATTAAGTTAAAGTAATGAAAAGTTTAAAAAAAATGGACGGATGATGGTCTTATGGTGTTTTGACGAATGTAATCAAGAGAATTAGTGGTGTTGAAGTTCTCGAGGAATAAAATATAGGAAGTAGGATTTAAGTTAGTCTTTGAACTCTTAATTTGGAAATATAGAGAATATTCTGAGAACCATGTCCGGAAATAATGTAGGTTATCAAGATATTTGTGTTAAAGGATTATATCATGCTAAATTGAGTCTAGTATCTAGGATGTGAATTATGTTGGAATTGAGAATTCATGTATGAGTAATTGTTAGGAAAAAAAAAAAAACACAAATCTTCTTCAAATGATTGGGTGAATTAAATGGGATTGGCATAAGCTAGAATGAGGTGCTTTTGGATATGATAGAAGAAATAATTGAAATTTTTGACAATGAGTTTAATGGTGTTAATAAGCTTGTATAGAATTACTGTGATGAGGTAAGTTGGAATTATTAGACATGTGTCAATGGTACATAAACGTTATTAAAGGTTTGAAGGATTTATTGCTACGTATGTTTAACATATTGATTAAAGGATTTGAGGATAAAAATAGATGATAGATTAAGATGATGATATTCAGGGGATGATGTTGATATATAAAAAAGAATTGACTTGATAGAAGTTTGGAATAAGAAAAGATAATTACACAAGATGAAGGTGTATATGTTCATTTATATGTGTGTTTTCTAATATCGACCGATAGATATATCCATACGGGCTAGAGGATATCAATTGAAGAACTTATGAGTGAAAGAAATCCTTATGGTTAAGTTATATGGCAAAAATCACTCAAGTGAATAGACATATTAAAAAGTAAAGATGTCATACAGAAAAGATATCTCTAATTATTTAGGTAATAAGTTTGGTAACTCTGAATAATGCCTTAATTTCATTCCCTACATGTGGTAGGATGGATTGAAATTCGGGGACCGAATTTCTAAAGGGGGGAAGAATGTAACATCCCGTAATTTTTAGATATTTTCCTTAGAAATTCTTCACCTTACATATATGCATAGAAATGTTCTAATATTAATGGAATAGGTAAAGAAAGAAAACCTAAGAGGAAATATTAGAAATAAACATGTTAAAGAAAAGTGAAATTCTTAGGTAAAGAAAGATAAATTTTTGTGAAGTAAGTAAAGGTCTTAAAATTTCAAGAAGATCGGATTAGGGTAATTTTTCTTAATTTAAGAGCAAAAGTTACTAAGTTTAGTATCTCCACCCATAATTGGGCTTTAACCTATAGACACTTCATATAGAGTTTTTCTACTTCACATGAATTTTTAGCAAGCCAATAGGATAGCCCAAGGAAGAAATAAAACATAGACTTGGACTAGGATATAGAAATTGGACCGGTAGCCCAAAAATCATGAAAATGTGACCAAGCCCATTATGAAAGGTAGAATTTTAACCAAAGTAAGGAAAATGGGCAAGAATGAGCCCAAACCCAAGAGGAAAAAAATAAAAATAAAATTAAAGTGATGAAATATTGGTGTAATCAAGATTAAGTGACATGGCATTAAGACAAAAATTTAGCAAGTGGTGTGATTCTACATTCATCATTTTGACAAGTGGCATAATAATACAAGGCTTTAGGACAAAAACATCTATATCCTACATTCATAACTTTAGCAAGTGGGTAATAATACATAGCATTATGACAAAACATCATTATCCTACACAAATAATTTTAGTTAAGTAAGGAAAATTCAAGGGCTAGAAATTTGCCACTTAAAAAGGCAAATCTATCATACTTAATTAAGACAAAAGAAAAAGGAAATGAATCCCTAAATCAAAGGGATCTTGCCCCATATCTTAAGAACATATCATCATAATTTTCAAAATACAAATCTCCTTTTTCTATGCATATCTTGACTAAGGAAGAGGAAGACAAGAACATAAGTTGTTTGTTTTCCAAAAATTCAACAAAGTGTATCCTAATTGTGATAAGGTAGACCCATGATCATGAAAGGTGAATTATTTGGTGGTCTATATAAGAAAACCCACCCTTACAACATTAGAATTTCGTCCAAGTGAGGGAGAGCAAAAATAGAAGCAAGGTAGTGTGAGGAAAGGAGAGGAAGAAAGGAAGAAAGAGGAAGGAGAAGTCTAGGAGACTAAGTGCTCCAGGTAAGTTTAACAATATTTCTTTTTGAAGAAAACCTTTGAAACTCATAATATTTATATGAGATTTTGATCTTAGAACTTTGATGATTGGTCATGGATGTTGCTATATCATGTTGCATATTGATCTTGCATGTGATGTATGTTTGAATACTTAGGTTGGTGTAGATAGTTCTGTATGGATATGGCTATGGTTGACAGAATTTTAAGCTTCGGTATTTTAATTTCTGGGAACAATCTATAAGGAATTAAAATAAATGGTTAACATAAGAATTAAAGATATATGTGTCACGGATTTTTACCCACTGGAATCATTCCATTTGGAGTCCATATGAGGTAGCTATGGTCTGATTAGTAGTCAAAGGTCAGAAAATGAATCATCAGGGAAGAATATGTTAGGATAGCTTCGGTAATTTAATTTCTGGGAATTATTGGTAGGGAATTAAAATAAATGGTTAACATAAGAATTAAAGATATGTGTGTCATGGATTTTTAGCCACTGGGATCATTCAATTTGGAGTCCACATGTGGTAGATATGGTCCGATTAGTAAGCCAAGGTCAGAAAATGGTTCATCAGGGAAGATTATGTTAGGACAGCTGTTGTATTTTAATTTCTGGGAATTATCTGTATGGAATTAAAATAAATGGTTAACATGAAAGTTATATACCTATGTCTCATGGAAATATACCCACTGGAATTATGCAATTTGGAGTTCATATGAGGTAGATATGATCTGATTAGTAAGCCAAGGTCAGAAAATGGTTCATCAGGGAAGATTATGTTAGGACAGCTGTTGTATTTTAATTTCTGGGAATTATCTGTATGGAATTAAAATAAATGGTTAACATGAAAGTTATATATCTGTGTCTCATGGAAATATACCCACTGGAATTATGCAATTTGGAGTTCATATGAGGTAGATATGATCCGATTAGTAAGCAGAGGTCAGAAAATGTTTATTCAGGGGAGAGTATGTTATTAATGCTGTAGTTTTTGAATTTCTGGGAATATTCTGTAGGGAATTAAAATAGCGCGCCAACATAACAATTATAGATATATGACTCATGGATTCTTACCAACTGGAATAACTCAATTTGGAGTTCTAATTTGGGAGATATGGTCTAATTAGTCTGTAAAGGTCAGAACCTATCCGAGAGGAACTATCCTGTACTTTGAGGGAGTAATATCACCTTTGTTTCTTAATTTTTCGCTACAATGTTCAACATAATAGTTTTATATAATTGTTTTATCTTGAAATGGACACCAAGATCACCTACATCAGAGTTAAATTGAGGGAGTTATGCTCTGATTAGTAAGAGAAGGTTAGATAGGATGAAAACCTTCATCAAGAAAATAAAGAAATAAAATTAGTATTTTAAAAAGAAGATGAATCTTAATAAATGACTAGTATAGCCATAGCCATTGCCATTGTATGAACTTCTTACCATCTTAAGTGTGAAATTTTGACATGAAAATATTTTATAAAGTGATATTTGAAAATAGTTATGTTCATGGCATGATTACCAATGATTTATGGTAATAGTTATATTTTGATGAACATACTTGTTATTGAAAGCATATTTTTGGCTATCATTGTGAAAAGAAAAGAAATAAGCACGGTCACATGGCAATCCGTGTGGTGCACCAGTAGGGGACGCCCTACCAACGGTTATGATCATGATAATGAGAAAAGAAAGAGAAAGTGGGCCATGTCGGACGGAGCGAGAAAAGCCCGTACCGGAGAGTAGAGGATACTCACCCTGACCGGGGTAGCTTGAAATGAGAATAAGTTGATGGCCATCATATGATATTTTGAAAATGGTTAATCCTGTCATACATATCATTACAATATGATTCTTATGTGCATAGATATAATGCATTCATGTGACCAAAGATATTTTCTGTAGTTTATACAGCTGAACATGACGTGATGAGCTTTACTGATGATAATTTATTGTTGAACTTACTGGGATTTAATTCTCACTATATTTCCATATCATGTTCAGAAAATTATTTATGCAGCTTTTGTTTCTAAGGCTCTGGATTTTAGTGCACATTGGATCGAGTTACTTTATGTTGGGAAGATTTTAGAATCAAATAAGATGTTTGTGGTCGAGTTGGCTCAGATCTCGGTGAAGGTGCAACCACCCGCACCTGTATCTCCGGAATTGGTCAACCAAAATAAACAAGATGTAAATATCTATCTGTTTGATATGTTATACGTATGTTTTGATTAATGACATGTATGTGAACTCAATATTGTATAATAATAAAGGAAAAAAAAAAGGTTGTTACATATAATGTAACATCCCGTAATTTTTAGATATTTTCCTTAGAAATTCTTCACCTTACATATATGCATAGAAATGTTCTAATATTAATGGAATAGGTAAAGAAAGAAAACCTAAGAGGAAATATTAGAAATAAACATGTTAAAGAAAAGTGAAATTCTTAGGTAAAGAAAGATAAATTTTTGTGAAGTAAGTAAAGGTCTTAAAATTTCAAGAAGATCGGATTAGGGTAATTTTTCTTAATTTAAGAGCAAAAGTTACTAAGTTTAGTATCTCCACCCATAATTGGGCTTTAACCTATAGACACTTCATATAGAGTTTTTCTACTTCACATGAATTTTTAGCAAGCCAATAGGATAGCCCAAGGAAGAAATAAAACATAGACTTGGACTAGGATATAGAAATTGGACCGGTAGCCCAAAAATCATGAAAATGTGACCAAGCCCATTATGAAAGGTAGAATTTTAACCAAAGTAAGGAAAATGGGCAAGAATGAGCCCAAACCCAAGAGGAAAAAAATAAAAATAAAATTAAAGTGATGAAATATTGGTGTAATCAAGATTAAGTGACATGGCATTAAGACAAAAATTTAGCAAGTGGTGTGATTCTACATTCATCATTTTGACAAGTGGCATAATAATACAAGGCTTTAGGACAAAAACATCTATATCCTACATTCATAACTTTAGCAAGTGGGTAATAATACATAGCATTATGACAAAACATCATTATCCTACACAAATAATTTTAGTTAAGTAAGGAAAATTCAAGGGCTAGAAATTTGCCACTTAAAAAGGCAAATCTATCATACTTAATTAAGACAAAAGAAAAAGGAAATGAATCCCTAAATCAAAGGGATCTTGCCCCATATCTTAAGAACATATCATCATAATTTTCAAAATACAAATCTCCTTTTTCTATGCATATCTTGACTAAGGAAGAGGAAGACAAGAACATAAGTTGTTTGTTTTCCAAAAATTCAACAAAGTGTATCCTAATTGTGATAAGGTAGACCCATGATCATGAAAGGTGAATTATTTGGTGGTCTATATAAGAAAACCCACCCTTACAACATTAGAATTTCGTCCAAGTGAGGGAGAGCAAAAATAGAAGCAAGGTAGTGTGAGGAAAGGAGAGGAAGAAAGGAAGAAAGAGGAAGGAGAAGTCTAGGAGACTAAGTGCTCCAGGTAAGTTTAACAATATTTCTTTTTGAAGAAAACCTTTGAAACTCATAATATTTATATGAGATTTTGATCTTAGAACTTTGATGATTGGTCATGGATGTTGCTATATCATGTTGCATATTGATCTTGCATGTGATGTATGTTTGAATACTTAGGTTGGTGTAGATAGTTCTGTATGGATATGGCTATGGTTGACAGAATTTTAAGCTTCGGTATTTTAATTTCTGGGAACAATCTATAAGGAATTAAAATAAATGGTTAACATAAGAATTAAAGATATATGTGTCACAGATTTTCACCCACTGGAATCATTCCATTTGGAGTCCATATGAGGTAGCTATGGTCTGATTAGTAGTCAAAGGTCAGAAAATGAATCATCAGGGAAGAATATGTTAGGATAGCTTCGGTAATTTAATTTCTGGGAATTATTGGTAGGGAATTAAAATAAATGGTTAACATAAGAATTAAAGATATGTGTGTCATGGATTTTTAGCCACTGGAATCATTCAATTTGGAGTTCACATGTGGTAGATATGGTCCGATTAGTAAGCCAAGGTCAGAAAATGGTTCATCAGGGAAGATTATGTTAGGACAACTTTTGTATTTTAATTTCTGGGAATTATCTGTATGGAATTAAAATAAATGGTTAACATGAAAGTTATATATCTATGTCTCATGGAAATATACCCACTAGAATTATGCAATTTGGAGTTTATATGAGGTAGATATGATCCGATTAGTAAGCAGAGGTCAGAAAATGTTTATTCAAGGAAGAGTATGTTATTAATGCTTTAGTTTTTGAATTTCTGGGAATATTCTGTAGGGAATTAAAATAGTGCGCCAACATAACAATTATAGATATATGGCTCATGGATTTTTACCAACTGGAATAACGCAATTTGGAATTCAAATTTGGGAGATATGATCTAATTAGTCAGTAAAGGTCAGAACCTATCCGAGAGGAACTATCCTGTACTTTGAGGGAGTAATATCACCTTTGTTTCTTAATTTTTCGCTACAATGTTCAACATAATAGTTTTAGATAATTGTTTTATCTTGAAATGGACACCAAGATAACCTACATCAGAGTTAAATTGAGGGAGTTATGCTCTGATTAGTAAGAGAAGGTTAGATAGGATGAAAACCTTCATCAAGATAATAAAGAAATAAAATTAGTATTTAAAAAAGAAGATGAATCTTAATAAATGACTAGTATAGCCATAGCCATTGCCATTATATGAACTTCTTACCATCTTAAGTGTGAAATTTTGACATGAAAATATTTTATAAAGTGATATTTGAAATGGTTATGTTCATGGCATGATTACCAATGATTTTTGGTAATAGTTATATTTTGATGAACATACTTGTTATTGAAAGCATATGTTTGGCTATCATTGTGAAAAGAAAAGAAATAAGCACGGTCACATGGCAATCCGTGTGGTGCACCAGTAGGGGACGCCCTACCAACGGTTATGATCATGATAATGAGAAAAGAAAGAGAAAGTGGGCCATGTCGGACGGAGCGAGAAAAGCCCGTACCGGAGAGTAGAGGATACTCACCCTGACCGGGGTAGCTTGAAATGAGAATAAGTTGATGGCCATCATATGATATTTTGAAAATAGTTAATCCTGTCATACATATCATTGCAGTATGATTCTTATGTGCATAGATATAATGCATTCATGTGACCAAAGATATTTTCTGTAGTTTATACAGCTGAACATGACGTGATGAGCTTTACTGATGATAATTTATTGTTGAACTTACTGGGATTTAATTCTCACTATATTTCCATATCATGTTCAGAAAATTAATTATGCAGCTTTTGTTGCTAAGGCTCTGGCTTTTAGTGCACATTGGATCGAGTTACTTTATGTTGGGCAGATTTCAGAATCAAATAAGTTGTTTGTGGTCGAGTTGGCTCAGATCCCGGTGAAGGTGCAACCACCCGCACCTGTATCTCCGGAATTGGTCAACCAAAATAAACAAGATGTAAATATCTGTGTTTGATATGTTATACGTTTGTTTTGATTAATGACATGTATGTGAACTCAATATTGTATAATAATAAAGGAAAAAAAAAAGGTTGTTACATAATTGGTATCAGAGCAGGTCGATCCTAGATGGCCAGTGGGTGGATGGTTATCTGAATCGATCTTATAGTGTCTTGAGTATGTTGTGGTTGTGCTGTGTAGGGGATCAGTGACTCATATAGGTAAGAAATTACTAGTGTTTCTTATCTATATGCCGAGGTGGTGTTATGACTACTGTTAAATATTGTTTTGAAATTAACTATTGGGCTTGATCACCTCAATAGCAGCATAAATTTATTTTTCCCACAGTAGGAAATGGCACCACCAAGGCGGAATCCGGCAAACAATGCGGAGGAAATCTTGCACAACCTTGCCACAGCAATTCGAGAATTTGGTATTGATTTACTCCTTAGAACCCAACTAGTATCTATATCCCTATATAGAATGATATCAATTGAATTTAAAAAATAAATTGTGATTTGTGAAAAGTGCATGTCTAAGGAAAGCTCTGGCAAGGAAAGACTTGGTACTTAAGCGTGTCCATTAGTGACCCACCTCTCTTTCCTGGGAACTTTTCTGGTGCGCTGTTTACAGACTACAATTACTATCCAGTTACCGAGATATTAGTGTGGAATTTTAACATGGAATTTACCCTAGTACTCATATAAAATTTCCAAGAAGTTTTGAAAGTACCGGTTTTATTTGAAAAATCTTAGTATGCTCCGTGGTTGCAGTATTTCCACATCAGAAAAGAATTATTCTAGTTACTGGAAAAAAAAAAATTTACAAGACTTGTTAGACAAGGGATTTAAATGCCCTAGTACTTTTATTTGGAGTGCTCTAGTTCTATTTGTGAAAAAGAAAGATGGATCACTATGACTATGCATAGATTGTAGACAGTTGAATAAGGTAACAATGTAGAATAGAAACCCATTAGCTCGTATAGATTACCTGTTTGACCAGTTATAAGGTGTTCAATATTTTTCCACAAATAGATTTGGGATATGAGTAACATTAATTAAGGATAAGAGAAGAGGATGTAGGACTTATTATGGGCATTATGAGTTCGTGGTGATGCATTTAAATTGACAAATATTTTAGCTACATTCATAGATTTAATGAATAGTAATTAGGTCATCCCTGTATCAATTTTGTATTATTAATGATAATTAGAATATTTCAAAAGTTCAGAGGATCATAAGAAACATTCAAAGATAGTTTTACCAACTCTAAAGGAGTATGGTTGGTAAATATGGTATACAAGTAGAGTCTAAGAAAGTAAAAGTAGTACAATAATAGCTACGTTTTACTACATTTAAAGATGAAGATCCAAATCCAATTTACGCTTCCTGCGGTTATCTGCCGTCCATTCTACTGGAGTAATAGTTAGATCAGGTACATGAACATAGGCTTGTAAAGCATCAATCAACTCCTCAACATTTGAAGCTGAGATGAGAATTTGTCGTGCTGAGTGTGAGATAAACCTCTGTTCCACAGCTTGATCTAGAAAAGATAACAAACCATCAAAGAAGTGATTAACATTTAACAAACCTATCGGTTTGTGATGCATATTTAGTTGTGCCCAAGAGACTATTTGGAAAATCTCCTCTAAAGTACCAAAACCACCTGGTAAGGCAATGAAGGCGTCAGCATTGCTCATCATTCTAGCCATGCGTTCATGCATAGAAACTACCCTATATTCTTCCCCAATTGTCTTCCCTATATTGCTGGATGTAGCTAGAGCTGTAGGAATAATACCTAGAACTTGGCATCCCCCTGCATGTGCAGCTGTAGCCACACACCCCATTAACCCACAGTTACCTCCACCATACACTAAATGAATTTTTCTCCTAGCCAGCACCATACCCAGATTTTGTGCTGCTTTAACATACTCCTCATCTTTTCCAGGACTGGAACCACAAAAGACACAGATATTTCGAAACTGACGGAATGTTGTTCCCTCCATAATTTCTATCACCTTAACTTTGAGAATAGACAAAGATACTAATGTAAGTATTTATAGAACTCAGAGAAGGGCATATTTATAATAGCTATGCGACTAGGCCGGGTATTATTAGAACAACTATATGAGTGATTGGTGGAAATCAACTAAATTAAAGGTAAATAAAAAAAAATTCCAAAAATGACGGCAAGCATGTATATGTACAGTAGTATGACTGTGACCCATATTAAGCACATAAAGAGTATAAGATAAGATATCACCAGAAATCTGTCTTTATCTTGTTGTCTTTGATGAAGCATTGATGTTTTGATTCTTGTAGAAAAGTTGTAGGTGATAGCCGTCATTGAAAAAAAAAATGCAATCAAATGATTTATTTTGTATTCTCAATGTTTTTGCCAGTCGACTATCAGTATTATTAAGTCGACTAGCTATTTTGAGAAATTTTAATTTGGACTGGTTCTTTTTACAGTTGATTGATTACATCTATTTTGAAGCAATCAACTGCATCCTACCAGTTAACTACATATTCTTTGATTTTCACAGACTTTTATAAGCTCAGAAGTGCGGGTGGTTGCACCTTCACCGAGATCTGAGCCAACTCGACCACAAACATCTTATTTGATTCTAAAATCTTCCCAACATAAAGTAACTCGATCCAATGTGCACTAAAATCCAGAGCCTTAGAAACAAAAGCTGCATAAATAATTTTCTGAACATGATATGGAAATATAGTGAGAATTAAATCCCAGTAAGTTCAACAATAAATTATCATCAGTAAAGCTCATCACGTCATGTTCAGCTGTATAAACTACAGAAAATATCTTTGGTCACATGAATGCATTATATCTATGCACATAAGAATCATATTGTAATGATATGTATGACAGGATTAACCATTTTCAAAATATCATATGATGGCCATCAACTTATTCTCATTTCAAGCTACCCCGGTCAGGGTGAGTATCCTCTACTCTCCGGTACGGGCTTTTCTCGCTCCGTCCGACATGGCCCACTTTCTCTTTCTTTTCTCATTATCATGATCATAACCGTTGGTAGGGCGTCCCCTACTGGTGCACCACACGGATTGCCATGTGACCGTGCTTAATTATTCAGAGTTACCAAACTTATTACCTAAATAATTAGAGATATCTTTTCTGTATGACATCTTTACTTTTTAATATGTCTATTCACTTGAGTGATTTTTGCCATATAACTTAACCATAAGGATTTCTTTCACTCATAAGTTCTTCAATTGATATCCTCTAGCCCGCATGGATATATCTATGGGTCGATATTAGAAAACACACATATAAAGGAACATATACACCTTCATATTGTGTAACTATCTTTTCTTATTCCAAACTTCTATCAAGTCAATTTTTTTTTTCATATATCAACATCATCCCCTGAATATCATCATCTTAATCTATCATCTATTTTTATCCTCAAATCCTTTAATCAATATGTTAAACATACGTAGCAATAAATCCTTCAAACCTTTAATAACATTTATGTACCATTGACACATGTCTAATAATTCCAACTTACATCATCACAGTAATTCTATACAAGCTTATTAACACCATTAAACTCATTGTCAAGAGCTTTCCTTAGACATGCACTTTTCACAAATCACAATTTATTTTTTAAATTCAATTGATATCATTCTATATAGGGATATAGATACTAGTTGGGTTCTAAGGAGTAAATCAATACCAAATTCTCGAATTGCTGTGGCAAGGTTGTGCAAGATTTTCTCTGCATTGTTTGCCGGATTCCGCCTTGGTGGTGCCATTTCCTACTGTGGGAAAAATAAATTTATGCTACTATTGAGGTGATCAAGCCCAATAGTTAGTTTCAAAACAATATTTAACAGCAGTCATAACACCACCTCGGCATATAGATAAGAAACACTAGTAATTTCTTACCTATATGAGTCACTGATCCCCTACACAGCACAACCACAACATACTTAAGACACTATAAGATCGATTCAGATAACCATCCACCCACTGGCCATCTAGGATCGACCTCCTCTGATACCAATTATGTAACAACCTTTTTTTTTTCCTTTATTATTATACAATATTGAGTTCACATACATGTCATTAATCAAAACATACGTATAACATATCAAACAGATAGATATTTACATCTTGTTTATTTTGGTTGACCAATTCCGGAGATACAGGTGCGGGTGGTTGCACCTTCACCGAGATCTGAGCCAACTCGACCACAAACATCTTATTTGATTCTAAAATCTTCCCAACATAAAGTAACTCGATCCAATGTGCACTAAAATCCAGAGCCTTAGAAACAAAAGCTGCATAAATAATTTTCTGAACATGATATGGAAATATAGTGAGAATTAAATCCCAGTAAGTTCAACAATAAATTATCATCAGTAAAGCTCATCACGTCATGTTCAGCTGTATAAACTACAGAAAATATCTTTGGTCACATGAATGCATTATATCTATGCACATAAGAATCATATTGTAATGATATGTATGACAGGATTAACCATTTTCAAAATATCATATGATGGCCATCAACTTATTCTCATTTCAAGCTACCCCGGTCAGGGTGAGTATCCTCTACTCTCCGGTACGGGCTTTTCTCGCTCCGTCCGACATGGCCCACTTTCTCTTTCTTTTCTCATTATCATGATCATAACCGTTGGTAGGGCGTCCCCTACTGGTGCACCACACGGATTGCCATGTGACCGTGCTTATTTCTTTTCTTTTCACAATGATAGCCAAAAATATGCTTTCAATAACAAGTATGTTCATCAAAATATAACTATTACCATAAATCATTGGTAATCATGCCATGAACATAACTATTTTCAAATATCACTTTATAAAATATTTTCATGTCAAAATTTCACACTTAAGATGGTAAGAAGTTCATACAATGGCAATGGCTATGGCTATACTAGTCATTTATTAAGATTCATCTTCTTTTTAAAATACTAATTTTATTTCTTTATTTTCTTGATGAAGGTTTTCATCCTATCTAACCTTCTCTTACTAATCAGAGCATAACTCCCTCAATTTAACTCTGATGTAGGTGATCTTGGTGTCCATTTCAAGATAAAACAATTATATAAAACTATTATGTTGAACATTGTAGCGAAAAATTAAGAAAAATTACCCTAATCCGATCTTCTTGAAATTTTAAGACCTTTACTTACTTCACAAAAATTTATCTTTCTTTACCTAAGAATTTCACTTTTCTTTAACATGTTTATTTCTAATATTTCCTCTTAGGTTTTCTTTCTTTACCTATTCCATTAATATTAGAACATTTCTATGCATATATGTAAGGTGAAGAATTTCTAAGGAAAATATCTAAAAATTACGGGATGTTACATTCTTCCCCCCTTTAGAAATTCGGTCCCCGAATTTCAATCCATCCTACCACATGTAGGGAATGAAATTAAGGCATTATTCAGAGTTACCAAACTTATTACCTAAATAATTAGAGATATCTTTTCTGTATGACATCTTTACTTTTTAATATGTCTATTCACTTGAGTGATTTTTGCCATATAACTTAACCATAAGGATTTCTTTCACTCATAAGTTCTTCAATTGATATCCTCTAGCCCGTATGGATATATCTATCGGTCGATATTAGAAAACACACATATAAATGAACATATACACCTTCATCTTGTGTAATTATCTTTTCTTATTCCAAACTTCTATCAAGTCAATTCTTTTTTTATTTACCTTTAATTTAGTTGATTTCCACCAATCACTCATATAGTTGTTCTAATAATACCCGGCCTAGTCGCATAGCTATTATAAATATGCCCTTCTCTGAGTTCTATAAATACTTACATTAGTATCTTTGTCTATTCTCAAAGTTAAGGTGATAGAAATTATGGAGGGAACAACATTCCGTCAGTTTCGAAATATCTGTGTCTTTTGTGGTTCCAGTCCTGGAAAAGATGAGGAGTATGTTAAAGCAGCACAAAATCTGGGTATGGTGCTGGCTAGGAGAAAAATTCATTTAGTGTATGGTGGAGGTAACTGTGGGTTAATGGGGTGTGTGGCTACAGCTGCACATGCAGGGGGATGCCAAGTTCTAGGTATTATTCCTACAGCTCTAGCTACATCCAGCAATATAGGGAAGACAATTGGGGAAGAATATAGGGTAGTTTCTATGCATGAACGCATGGCTAGAATGATGAGCAATGCTGACGCCTTCATTGCCTTACCAGGTGGTTTTGGTACTTTAGAGGAGATTTTCCAAATAGTCTCTTGGGCACAACTAAATATGCATCACAAACCGATAGGTTTGTTAAATGTTAATCACTTCTTTGATGGTTTGTTATCTTTTCTAGATCAAGCTGTGGAACAGAGGTTTATCTCACACTCAGCACGACAAATTCTCATCTCAGCTTCAAATGTTGAGGAGTTGATTGATGCTTTACAAGCCTATGTTCATGTACCTGATCTAACTATTACTCCAGTAGAATGGACGGCAGATAACCGCAGGAAGCGTAAATTGGATTTGGATCTTCATCTTTAAATGTAGTAAAACGTAGCTATTATTGTACTACTTTTACTTTCTTAGACTCTACTTGTATACCATATTTACCAACCATACTCCTTTAGAGTTGGTAAAACTATCTTTGAATGTTTCTTATGATCCTCTGAACTTTTGAAATATTCTAATTATCATTAATAATACAAAATTGATACAGGGATGACCTAATTACTATTCATTAAATCTATGAATGTAGCTAAAATATTTGTCAATTTAAATGCATCACCACGAACTCATAATGCCCATAATAAGTCCTACATCCTCTTCTCTTATCCTTAATTAATGTTACTCATATCCCAAATCTATTTGTGGAAAAATATTGAACACCTTATAACTGGTCAAACAGGTAATCTATACGAGCTAATGGGTTTCTATTCTACATTGTTACCTTATTCAACTGTCTACAATCTATGCATAGTCATAGTGATCCATCTTTCTTTTTCACAAATAGAACTAGAGCACTCCAAATAAAAGTACTAGGGCATTTAAATCCCTTGTCTAACAAGTCTTGTAAATTTTTTTTTTTCCAGTAACTAGAATAATTCTTTTCTGATGTGGAAATACTGCAACCACGGAGCATACTAAGATTTTTCAAATAAAACCGGTACTTTCAAAACTTCTTGGAAATTTTATATGAGTACTAGGGTAAATTCCATGTTAAAATTCCACACTAATATCTCGGTAACTGGATAGTAATTGTAGTCTGTAAACAGCGCACCAGAAAAGTTCCCAGGAAAGAGAGGTGGGTCACTAATGGACACGCTTAAGTACCAAGTCTTTCCTTGCCAGAGCTTTCCTTAGACATGCACTTTTCACAAATCACAATTTATTTTTTAAATTCAATTGATATCATTCTATATAGGGATATAGATACTAGTTGGGTTCTAAGGAGTAAATCAATACCAAATTCTCGAATTGCTGTGGCAAGGTTGTGCAAGATTTTCTCTGCATTGTTTGCCGGATTCCGCCTTGGTGGTGCCATTTCCTACTGTGGGAAAAATAAATTTATGCTACTATTGAGGTGATCAAGCCCAATAGTTAGTTTCAAAACAATATTTAACAGCAGTCATAACACCACCTCGGCATATAGATAAGAAACACTAGTAATTTCTTACCTATATGAGTCACTGATCCCCTACACAGCACAACCACAACATACTTAAGACACTATAAGATCGATTCAGATAACCATCCACCCACTGGCCATCTAGGATCGACCTGCTCTGATACCAATTATGTAACAACCTTTTTTTTTTCCTTTATTATTATACAATATTGAGTTCACATACATGTCATTAATCAAAACATACGTATAACATATCAAACAGATAGATATTTACATCTTGTTTATTTTGGTTGACCAATTCCGGAGATACAGGTGCGGGTGGTTGCACCTTCACCGAGATCTGAGCCAACTCGACCACAAACATCTTATTTGATTCTAAAATCTTCCCAACATAAAGTAACTCGATCCAATGTGCACTAAAATCCAGAGCCTTAGAAACAAAAGCTGCATAAATAATTTTCTGAACATGATATGGAAATATAGTGAGAATTAAATCCCAGTAAGTTCAACAATAAATTATCATCAGTAAAGCTCATCACGTCATGTTCAGCTGTATAAACTACAGAAAATATCTTTGGTCACATGAATGCATTATATCTATGCACATAAGAATCATATTGTAATGATATGTATGACAGGATTAACCATTTTCAAAATATCATATGATGGCCATCAACTTATTCTCATTTCAAGCTACCCCGGTCAGGGTGAGTATCCTCTACTCTCCGGTACGGGCTTTTCTCGCTCCGTCCGACATGGCCCACTTTCTCTTTCTTTTCTCATTATCATGATCATAACCGTTGGTAGGGCGTCCCCTACTGGTGCACCACACGGATTGCCATGTGACCGTGCTTATTTCTTTTCTTTTCACAATGATAGCCAAAAATATGCTTTCAATAACAAGTATGTTCATCAAAATATAACTATTACCATAAATCATTGGTAATCATGCCATGAACATAACTATTTTCAAATATCACTTTATAAAATATTTTCATGTCAAAATTTCACACTTAAGATGGTAAGAAGTTCATACAATGGCAATGGCTATGGCTATACTAGTCATTTATTAAGATTCATCTTCTTTTTAAAATACTAATTTTATTTCTTTATTTTCTTGATGAAGGTTTTCATCCTATCTAACCTTCTCTTACTAATCAGAGCATAACTCCCTCAATTTAACTCTGATGTAGGTGATCTTGGTGTCCATTTCAAGATAAAACAATTATATAAAACTATTATGTTGAACATTGTAGCGAAAAATTAAGAAACAAAGGTGATATTACTCCCTCAAAGTACAGGATAGTTCCTCTCGGATAGGTTCTGACCTTTACAGACTAATTAGACCATATCTCCCAAATTAGAACTCCAAATTGAGTTATTCCAGTTGGTAAGAATCCATGAGTCATATATCTATAATTGTTATGTTGGCGCGCTATTTTAATTCCCTACAGAATATTCCCAGAAATTCAAAAACTACAGCATTAATAACATACTCTCCCCTGAATAAACATTTTCTGACCTCTGCTTACTAATCGGATCATATCTACCTCATATGAACTCCAAATTGCATAATTCCAGTGGGTATATTTCCATGAGACACAGATATATAACTTTCATGTTAACCATTTATTTTAATTCCATACAGATAATTCCCAGAAATTAAAATACAACAGCTGTCCTAACATAATCTTCCCTGATGAACCATTTTCTGACCTTGGCTTACTAATCAGATCATATCTACCTCATATGAACTCCAAATTGCATAATTCCAGTGGGTATATTTCCATGAGACATAGGTATATAACTTTCATGTTAACCATTTATTTTAATTCCATACAGATAATTCCCAGAAATTAAAATACAACAGCTGTCCTAACATAATCTTCCCTGATGAACCATTTTCTGACCTTGGCTTACTAATCGGACCATATCTACCACATGTGGACTCCAAATTGAATGATCCCAGTGGCTAAAAATCCATGACACACATATCTTTAATTCTTATGTTAACCATTTATTTTAATTCCCTACCAATAATTCCCAGAAATTAAATTACCGAAGCTATCCTAACATATTCTTCCCTGATGATTCATTTTCTGACCTTTGACTACTAATCAGACCATAGCTACCTCATATGGACTCCAAATGGAATGATTCCAGTGGGTAAAAATCCGTGACACATATATCTTTAATTCTTATGTTAACCATTTATTTTAATTCCTTATAGATTGTTCCCAGAAATTAAAATACCGAAGCTTAAAATTCTGTCAACCATAGCCATATCCATACAGAACTATCTACACCAACCTAAGTATTCAAACATACATCACATGCAAGATCAATATGCAACATGATATAGCAACATCCATGACCAATCATCAAAGTTCTAAGATCAAAATCTCATATAAATATTATGAGTTTCAAAGGTTTTCTTCAAAAAGAAATATTGTTAAACTTACCTGGAGCACTTAGTCTCCTAGACTTCTCCTTCCTCTTTCTTCCTTTCTTCCTCTCCTTTCCTCACACTACCTTGCTTCTATTTTTGCTCTCCCTCACTTGGACGAAATTCTAATGTTGTAAGGGTGGGTTTTCTTATATAGACCACCAAATAATTCACCTTTCATGATCATGGGTCTACCTTATCACAATTAGGATACACTTTGTTGAATTTTTGGAAAACAAACAACTTATGTTCTTGTCTTCCTCTTCCTTAGTCAAGATATGCATAGAAAAAGGAGATTTGTATTTTGAAAATTATGATGATATGTTCTTAAGATATGGGGCAAGATCCCTTTGATTTAGGGATTCATTTCCTTTTTCTTTTGTCTTAATTAAGTATGATAGATTTGCCTTTTTAAGTGGCAAATTTCTAGCCCTTGAATTTTCCTTACTTAACTAAAATTATTTGTGTAGGATAATGATGTTTTGTCATAATGCTATGTATTATTACCCACTTGCTAAAGTTATGAATGTAGGATATAGATGTTTTTGTCCTAAAGCCTTGTATTATTATGCCACTTGTCAAAATGATGAATGTAGAATCACACCACTTGCTAAATTTTTGTCTTAATGCCATGTCACTTAATCTTGATTACACCAATATTTCATCACTTTAATTTTATTTTTATTTTTTTCCTCTTGGGTTTGGGCTCATTCTTGCCCATTTTCCTTACTTTGGTTAAAATTCTACCTTTCATAATGGGCTTGGTCACATTTTCATGATTTTTGGGCTACCGGTCCAATTTCTATATCCTAGTCCAAGTCTATGTTTTATTTCTTCCTTGGGCTATCCTATTGGCTTGCTAAAAATTCATGTGAAGTAGAAAAACTCTATATGAAGTGTCTATAGGTTAAAGCCCAATTATGGGTGGAGATACTAAACTTAGTAACTTTTGCTCTTAAATTAAGAAAAATTACCCTAATCCGATCTTCTTGAAATTTTAAGACCTTTACTTACTTCACAAAAATTTATCTTTCTTTACCTAAGAATTTCACTTTTCTTTAACATGTTTATTTCTAATATTTCCTCTTAGGTTTTCTTTCTTTACCTATTCCATTAATATTAGAACATTTCTATGCATATATGTAAGGTGAAGAATTTCTAAGGAAAATATCTAAAAATTACGGGATGTTACATTCTTCCCCCCTTTAGAAATTCGGTCCCCGAATTTCAATCCATCCTACCACATGTAGGGAATGAAATTAAGGCATTATTCAGAGTTACCAAACTTATTACCTAAATAATTAGAGATATCTTTTCTGTATGACATCTTTACTTTTTAATATGTCTATTCACTTGAGTGATTTTTGCCATATAACTTAACCATAAGGATTTCTTTCACTCATAAGTTCTTCAATTGATATCCTCTAGCCCGTATGGATATATCTATCGGTCGATATTAGAAAACACACATATAAATGAACATATACACCTTCATCTTGTGTAATTATCTTTTCTTATTCCAAACTTCTATCAAGTCAATTCTTTTTTATATATCAACATCATCCCCTGAATATCATCATCTTAATCTATCATCTATTTTTATCCTCAAATCCTTTAATCAATATGTTAAACATACGTAGCAATAAATCCTTCAAACCTTTAATAACGTTTATGTACCATTGACACATGTCTAATAATTCCAACTTACCTCATCACAGTAATTCTATACAAGCTTATTAACACCATTAAACTCATTGTCAAAAATTTCAATTATTTCTTCTATCATATCCAAAAGCACCTCATTCTAGCTTATGCCAATCCCATTTAATTCACCCAATCATTTGAAGAAGATTTGTGTTTTTTTTTTTTTCCTAACAATTACTCATACATGAATTCTCAATTCCAACATAATTCACATCCTAGATACTAGACTCAATTTAGCATGATATAATCCTTTAACACAAATATCTTGATAACCTACATTATTTCCGGACATGGTTCTCAGAATATTCTCTATATTTCCAAATTAAGAGTTCAAAGACTAACTTAAATCCTACTTCCTATATTTTATTCCTCGAGAACTTCAACACCACTAATTCTCTTGATTACATTCGTCAAAACACCATAAGACCATCATCCGTCCATTTTTTTTAAACTTTTCATTACTTTAACTTAATAACAACTTAGACACCATAATAACCGAGTTTTAAAGAAAAGAAATTATCTTTCATTGCAATGAAGGAAAATAACCTTGCATTTAATGCCAACCGTTAATGAGTGAAACAGACGAAAAGCATAATAGAGAATGGTGCCAAAAGCGAAAGTCAAAGATTTTGACAAAGCATTGAAAAATATTAAAATCGGTGGCCGTAATTCTTGAAAATCTGTAAACAAAATCTATCTATGATTTCAGCAAAAATCGGTGGCCGCAAATTTTGAATATATGTGTCAGAATCTACTTTAAATCTATTGGTATTCGGTGGAAAGATATCACATGGAAAAGAAACATTTCTGAGCTTATAAAAGTCTGTGAAAATCAAAGAATATGTAGTTAACTGGTAGGATGCAGTTGATTGCTTCAAAATAGATGTAATCAATCAACTGTAAAAAGAACCAGTCCAAATTAAAATTTCTCAAAATAGCTAGTCGACTTAATAATACTGATAGTCGACTGGCAAAAACATTGAGAATACAAAATAAATCATTTGATTGCATTTTTTTTTCAATGACGGCTATCACCTACAACTTTTCTACAAGAATCAAAACATCAATGCTTCATCAAAGACAACAAGATAAAGACAGATTTCTGGTGATATCTTATCTTATACTCTTTATGTGCTTAATATGGGTCACAGTCATACTACTGTACATATACATGCTTGCCGTCATTTTTGGAATTTTTTTTTATTTACCTTTAATTTAGTTGATTTCCACCAATCACTCATATAGTTGTTCTAATAATACCCGGCCTAGTCGCATAGCTATTATAAATATGCCCTTCTCTGAGTTCTATAAATACTTACATTAGTATCTTTGTCTATTCTCAAAGTTAAGGTGATAGAAATTATGGAGGGAACAACATTCCGTCAGTTTCGAAATATCTGTGTCTTTTGTGGTTCCAGTCCTGGAAAAGATGAGGAGTATGTTAAAGCAGCACAAAATCTGGGTATGGTGCTGGCTAGGAGAAAAATTCATTTAGTGTATGGTGGAGGTAACTGTGGGTTAATGGGGTGTGTGGCTACAGCTGCACATGCAGGGGGATGCCAAGTTCTAGGTATTATTCCTACAGCTCTAGCTACATCCAGCAATATAGGGAAGACAATTGGGGAAGAATATAGGGTAGTTTCTATGCATGAACGCATGGCTAGAATGATGAGCAATGCTGACGCCTTCATTGCCTTACCAGGTGGTTTTGGTACTTTAGAGGAGATTTTCCAAATAGTCTCTTGGGCACAACTAAATATGCATCACAAACCGATAGGTTTGTTAAATGTTAATCACTTCTTTGATGGTTTGTTATCTTTTCTAGATCAAGCTGTGGAACAGAGGTTTATCTCACACTCAGCACGACAAATTCTCATCTCAGCTTCAAATGTTGAGGAGTTGATTGATGCTTTACAAGCCTATGTTCATGTACCTGATCTAACTATTACTCCAGTAGAATGGACGGCAGATAACCGCAGGAAGCGTAAATTGGATTTGGATCTTCATCTTTAAATGTAGTAAAACGTAGCTATTATTGTACTACTTTTACTTTCTTAGACTCTACTTGTATACCATATTTACCAACCATACTCCTTTAGAGTTGGTAAAACTATCTTTGAATGTTTCTTATGATCCTCTGAACTTTTGAAATATTCTAATTATCATTAATAATACAAAATTGATACAGGGATGACCTAATTACTATTCATTAAATCTATGAATGTAGCTAAAATATTTGTCAATTTAAATGCATCACCACGAACTCATAATGCCCATAATAAGTCCTACATCCTCTTCTCTTATCCTTAATTAATGTTACTCATATCCCAAATCTATTTGTGGAAAAATATTGAACACCTTATAACTGGTCAAACAGGTAATCTATACGAGCTAATGGGTTTCTATTCTACATTGTTACCTTATTCAACTGTCTACAATCTATGCATAGTCATAGTGATCCATCTTTCTTTTTCACAAATAGAACTAGAGCACTCCAAATAAAAGTACTAGGGCATTTAAATCCCTTGTCTAACAAGTCTTGTAAATTTTTTTTTTTTTCCAGTAACTAGAATAATTCTTTTCTGATGTGGAAATACTGCAACCACGGAGCATACTAAGATTTTTCAAATAAAACCGGTACTTTCAAAACTTCTTGGAAATTTTATATGAGTACTAGGGTAAATTCCATGTTAAAATTCCACACTAATATCTCGGTAACTGGATAGTAATTGTAGTCTGTAAACAGCGCACCAGAAAAGTTCCCAGGAAAGAGAGGTGGGTCACTAATGGACACGCTTAAGTACCAAGTCTTTCCTTGCCAGAGCTTTCCTTAGACATGCACTTTTCACAAATCACAATTTATTTTTTAAATTCAATTGATATCATTCTATATAGGGATATAGATACTAGTTGGGTTCTAAGGAGTAAATCAATACCAAATTCTCGAATTGCTGTGGCAAGGTTGTGCAAGATTTTCTCTGCATTGTTTGCCGGATTCCGCCTTGGTGGTGCCATTTCCTACTGTGGGAAAAATAAATTTATGCTACTATTGAGGTGATCAAGCCCAATAGTTAGTTTCAAAACAATATTTAACAGCAGTCATAACACCACCTCGGCATATAGATAAGAAACACTAGTAATTTCTTACCTATATGAGTCACTGATCCCCTACACAGCACAACCACAACATACTTAAGACACTATAAGATCGATTCAGATAACCATCCACCCACTGGCCATCTAGGATCGACCTGCTCTGATACCAATTATGTAACAACCTTTTTTTTTTCCTTTATTATTATACAATATTGAGTTCACATACATGTCATTAATCAAAACATACGTATAACATATCAAACAGATAGATATTTACATCTTGTTTATTTTGGTTGACCAATTCCGGAGATACAGGTGCGGGTGGTTGCACCTTCACCGAGATCTGAGCCAACTCGACCACAAACATCTTATTTGATTCTAAAATCTTCCCAACATAAAGTAACTCGATCCAATGTGCACTAAAATCCAGAGCCTTAGAAACAAAAGCTGCATAAATAATTTTCTGAACATGATATGGAAATATAGTGAGAATTAAATCCCAGTAAGTTCAACAATAAATTATCATCAGTAAAGCTCATCACGTCATGTTCAGCTGTATAAACTACAGAAAATATCTTTGGTCACATGAATGCATTATATCTATGCACATAAGAATCATATTGTAATGATATGTATGACAGGATTAACCATTTTCAAAATATCATATGATGGCCATCAACTTATTCTCATTTCAAGCTACCCCGGTCAGGGTGAGTATCCTCTACTCTCCGGTACGGGCTTTTCTCGCTCCGTCCGACATGGCCCACTTTCTCTTTCTTTTCTCATTATCATGATCATAACCGTTGGTAGGGCGTCCCCTACTGGTGCACCACACGGATTGCCATGTGACCGTGCTTATTTCTTTTCTTTTCACAATGATAGCCAAAAATATGCTTTCAATAACAAGTATGTTCATCAAAATATAACTATTACCATAAATCATTGGTAATCATGCCATGAACATAACTATTTTCAAATATCACTTTATAAAATATTTTCATGTCAAAATTTCACACTTAAGATGGTAAGAAGTTCATACAATGGCAATGGCTATGGCTATACTAGTCATTTATTAAGATTCATCTTCTTTTTAAAATACTAATTTTATTTCTTTATTTTCTTGATGAAGGTTTTCATCCTATCTAACCTTCTCTTACTAATCAGAGCATAACTCCCTCAATTTAACTCTGATGTAGGTGATCTTGGTGTCCATTTCAAGATAAAACAATTATATAAAACTATTATGTTGAACATTGTAGCGAAAAATTAAGAAACAAAGGTGATATTACTCCCTCAAAGTACAGGATAGTTCCTCTCGGATAGGTTCTGACCTTTACAGACTAATTAGACCATATCTCCCAAATTAGAACTCCAAATTGAGTTATTCCAGTTGGTAAGAATCCATGAGTCATATATCTATAATTGTTATGTTGGCGCGCTATTTTAATTCCCTACAGAATATTCCCAGAAATTCAAAAACTACAGCATTAATAACATACTCTCCCCTGAATAAACATTTTCTGACCTCTGCTTACTAATCGGATCATATCTACCTCATATGAACTCCAAATTGCATAATTCCAGTGGGTATATTTCCATGAGACACAGATATATAACTTTCATGTTAACCATTTATTTTAATTCCATACAGATAATTCCCAGAAATTAAAATACAACAGCTGTCCTAACATAATCTTCCCTGATGAACCATTTTCTGACCTTGGCTTACTAATCAGATCATATCTACCTCATATGAACTCCAAATTGCATAATTCCAGTGGGTATATTTCCATGAGACATAGGTATATAACTTTCATGTTAACCATTTATTTTAATTCCATACAGATAATTCCCAGAAATTAAAATACAACAGCTTACCAGGTGGTTTTGGTACTTTAGAGGAGATTTTCCAAATAGTCTCTTGGGCACAACTAAATATGCATCACAAACCGATAGGTTTGTTAAATGTTAATCACTTCTTTGATGGTTTGTTATCTTTTCTTGATCAAGCTGTGGAACAGAGGTTTATCTCACACTCAGCACGACAAATTCTCATCTCAGCTTCAAATGTTGAGGAGTTGATTGATGCTTTACAAGCCTATGTTCATGTACCTGATCTAACTATTACTCCAGTAGAATGGACGGCAGATAACCGCAGGAAGCGTAAATTGGATTTGGATCTTCATCTTTAAATGTAGTAAAACGTAGCTATTATTGTACTACTTTTACTTTCTTAGACTCTACTTGTATACCATATTTACCAACCATACTCCTTTAGAGTTGGTAAAACTATCTTTGAATGTTTCTTATGATCCTCTGAACTTTTGAAATATTCTAATTATCATTAATAATACAAAATTGATACAGGGATGACCTAATTACTATTCATTAAATCTATGAATGTAGCTAAAATATTTGTCAATATCATATGATGGCCATCAACTTATTCTCATTTCAAGCTACCCCGGTCAGGGTGAGTATCCTCTACTCTCCGGTACGGGCTTTTCTCGCTCCGTCCGACATGGCCCACTTTCTCTTTCTTTTCTCATTATCATGATCATAACCGTTGGTAGGGCGTCCCCTACTGGTGCACCACACGGATTGCCATGTGACCGTGCTTATTTCTTTTCTTTTCACAATGATAGCCAAAAATATGCTTTCAATAACAAGTATGTTCATCAAAATATAACTATTACCATAAATCATTGGTAATCATGCCATGAACATAACTATTTTCAAATATCACTTTATAAAATATTTTCATGTCAAAATTTCACACTTAAGATGGTAAGAAGTTCATACAATGGCAATGGCTATGGCTATACTAGTCATTTATTAAGATTCATCTTCTTTTTAAAATACTAATTTTATTTCTTTATTTTCTTGATGAAGGTTTTCATCCTATCTAACCTTCTCTTACTAATCAGAGCATAACTCCCTCAATTTAACTCTGATGTAGGTGATCTTGGTGTCCATTTCAAGATAAAACAATTATATAAAACTATTATGTTGAACATTGTAGCGAAAAATTAAGAAACAAAGGTGATATTACTCCCTCAAAGTACAGGATAGTTCCTCTCGGATAGGTTCTGACCTTTACAGACTAATTAGACCATATCTCCCAAATTAGAACTCCAAATTGAGTTATTCCAGTTGGTAAGAATCCATGAGTCATATATCTATAATTGTTATGTTGGCGCGCTATTTTAATTCCCTACAGAATATTCCCAGAAATTCAAAAACTACAGCATTAATAACATACTCTCCCCTGAATAAACATTTTCTGACCTCTGCTTACTAATCGGATCATATCTACCTCATATGAACTCCAAATTGCATAATTCCAGTGGGTATATTTCCATGAGACACAGATATATAACTTTCATGTTAACCATTTATTTTAATTCCATACAGATAATTCCCAGAAATTAAAATACAACAGCTGTCCTAACATAATCTTCCCTGATGAACCATTTTCTGACCTTGGCTTACTAATCAGATCATATCTACCTCATATGAACTCCAAATTGCATAATTCCAGTGGGTATATTTCCATGAGACATAGGTATATAACTTTCATGTTAACCATTTATTTTAATTCCATACAGATAATTCCCAGAAATTAAAATACAACAGCTGTCCTAACATAATCTTCCCTGATGAACCATTTTCTGACCTTGGCTTACTAATCGGACCATATCTACCACATGTGGACTCCAAATTGAATGATCCCAGTGGCTAAAAATCCATGACACACATATCTTTAATTCTTATGTTAACCATTTATTTTAATTCCCTACCAATAATTCCCAGAAATTAAATTACCGAAGCTATCCTAACATATTCTTCCCTGATGATTCATTTTCTGACCTTTGACTACTAATCAGACCATAGCTACCTCATATGGACTCCAAATGGAATGATTCCAGTGGGTAAAAATCCGTGACACATATATCTTTAATTCTTATGTTAACCATTTATTTTAATTCCTTATAGATTGTTCCCAGAAATTAAAATACCGAAGCTTAAAATTCTGTCAACCATAGCCATATCCATACAGAACTATCTACACCAACCTAAGTATTCAAACATACATCACATGCAAGATCAATATGCAACATGATATAGCAACATCCATGACCAATCATCAAAGTTCTAAGATCAAAATCTCATATAAATATTATGAGTTTCAAAGGTTTTCTTCAAAAAGAAATATTGTTAAACTTACCTGGAGTACTTAGTCTCCTAGACTTCTCCTTCCTCTTTCTTCCTTTCTTCCTCTCCTTTCCTCACACTACCTTGCTTCTATTTTTGCTCTCCCTCACTTGGACGAAATTCTAATGTTGTAAGGGTGGGTTTTCTTATATAGACCACCAAATAATTCACCTTTCATGATCATGGGTCTACCTTATCACAATTAGGATACACTTTGTTGAATTTTTGGAAAACAAACAACTTATGTTCTTGTCTTCCTCTTCCTTAGTCAAGATATGCATAGAAAAAGGAGATTTGTATTTTGAAAATTATGATGATATGTTCTTAAGATATGGGGCAAGATCCCTTTGATTTAGGGATTCATTTCCTTTTTCTTTTGTCTTAATCAAGTATGATAGATTTGCCTTTTTAAGTGGCAAATTTCTAGCCCTTGAATTTTCCTTACTTAACTAAAATTATTTGTGTAGGATAATGATGTTTTGTCATAATGCTATGTATTATTACCCACTTGCTAAAGTTATGAATGTAGGATATAGATGTTTTTGTCCTAAAGCCTTGTATTATTATGCCACTTGCCAAAATGATGAATGTAGAATCACACCACTTGTCAAATTTTTGTCTTAATGCCATGTCACTTAATCTTGATTACACTAATATTTCATCACTTTAATTTTTATTTTTATTTTTATTTTTCCTCTTGGGTTTGGGCTCATTCTTGCCCATTTTCCTTACTTTGGTTAAAATTCTTCCTTTCATAATGGGCTTGGTCACATTTTCATGATTTTTGGGCTATCGGTCCAATTTCTATATCCTAGTCCAAGTCTATGTTTTATTTCTTCCTTGGCCTATCCTATTGGCTTGCTAAAAATTCATGTGAAGTAGAAAAACTCTATATGAAGTGTCTATAGGTTAAAGCCCAATTACGGGTGGAGATACTAAACTCAGTAACTTTTGCTCTTAAATTAAGAAAAATTACACTAATCCGATCTTCTTGAAATTTTAAGACCTTTATTTACTTAACAAAAATTTATCTTTCTTTACCTAAGAATTTCACCTTTCTTTAACATGTTTATTTCTAATATTTCCTCTTAGGTTTTCTTTCTTTACCTATTCCATTAATATTAGAACATTTCTATGCATATATGTAAGGTGAAGAATTTCTAAGGAAAATATCTAAAAATTACGGGATGTTACACTACACAAGACTATAAGTAGGAAATACTAGTACTTTTCTACTGAATTTATCTGTTACCTTACACAATGTTTCTACATAACTATTCAAGACTCCTCTAAGTCAATCTAGGTGACCACCTACTCCATGGTCACCTAAGATCGACCTACCTCTGATACCAACTTTGTAACGTCTGGTTTATTTATTTATTTATTATTTATCTCATTGTTATTATTTTTTTTTTCACATTTCGCATGTTAAATACGCCATATGTTTAAACACAATATATATGTATATATATATTACAAACCTCACACATGTAATAATTATATAACACAGTATTTCAGTACACAAATAAGAGTCACTATACAGCACTCCACCCTTGAAATGTAAAGGGTGAAGAGGTGGTGCTAACATCGAGATCTCACCAGTAACGTCATTCCTTGTAGCATCTCATTTCTTTTTATCTGAACATAACACCACAATAATAGTGAGAACAAAGATTGCCAATAGACTTAACATAAATAAAATATAATGAGAAAATAGGAATTATGTTCAGCTGTATAAGTTATAGAAAATTAAGATTTGGATATAAAATCATCACTTCAGTTGATGCACAATAAACATACTATATATGCACTGAAAATCAAATCATTTGCTATACGTATAGTGACCGATCGACTACAGTCACAATAAGTGAACAGGGAATGTGAGTTCATCACACATCTGCCTCCTCACATTACCTCTGTCATCCGGTTGGAGTGGTCCTCCCTTGGCTTACTCAGGCTAATAGGGTGTTCTCTACTCGGTATCGTATCAAGCCATACAACCGGTCAATATTCATCAATACATATAAATGTGTGTGTGTGTGTGTGTGTGTATATATATATATATATATATATATATATATATATATATATATATATAAATGCATATTCATCAAATGCAATATATAATTATCAAGCAACTCGCCATGAGTTTTACGCTTGCCATTCAATCACATTCATAATATGATGCATCATTTTTATACCCAATGATTAATAATCATTCATCACATACCAATATCCAATATGATTTATTTTAAATAAAATAAAGAAAAAGAGTAATTTGTGATACCAAAATCATCATTTTAAAAGTATTTTTCTTGAATATATATTTCCTAAAAATATTTCAACAAACAAGATTATTTTTAGGTAGAAAACAGTGAAAAATATGATAATCTAGCACCCAACACAGCCTGGCCATGTTCAGGACACAACCTTTCTTGAAAAATACTTCAAACATGCTAAAAAACAGTTCTGAACAAGGCTTGCACATGCCAAAGCAACCTTGAACACGGCCTGACCGTGTTTTGTGACCTTTCATAACTAATTCAACTATATCTCCCTCATACGAACTCTAATTGAGGTGATTTTAAATCTTTAAAACTATAAGACAATTATATACAAATTTTATGTTTATCATTTTTTTAGACTCATTACAGATTAATCTCAGAAAATTAAAAATTAAAATGATTATTTTACCATTCTGGATTCTAGACTTATTCTGACCTCTACTCATATAATTAGCTATATCTCCCTCATATGGACTCCAATTTAGGAGATTTCATAGCCTATAAAAATATAAAATAATTAGCCACAACTTTCATGTTTATCATATCTTTAGATTCCTTACGGATTATTCCCAGACAATTAAAAACAAAAACGATTAGTTTTACTATCTTGAATTCTGACCTCTACTCATTTAATTAGCCATATCTCTCCCATATGGACTCCAAATTAAGTGATTTAAGATTCTATAGATCTGTGAGACATATATATACAATTCATAGGTTGACTATTTCTTTAAAAGCCTTGTGGAATTATCCCAAAATCTGAAAAATAAAAGTTTTCCAAATTACGCCAAAATTCAGCTTAGTCTAACTTCTCATTTGTTTTTCTTTTATGTAATCCCATGCATCCATATGCATGTCCAAACAACCAAAACAGAATTCCATATAAATATCCAGGCCACATGTTATCCAAAATCTCATATAAACGATTCTAAAAGTGTATAAATAATTTTGTACAAAATTCATGAGTAGATGTTAAGCCTAACTCAAACAAATCTTTTAATTTGCGTGCTTGATTCCTACGACACAAAAATCCTACATCCATACCATGAATTAGGATATTCCTAAAATAAAGATGACAAAATTAGAGAGATGATCAAGAACTTACCTTGATTTTCCTTTCCTCTTCCTTCTCCTTCTTCTTCTTCTTCTTCTTCTTCTTCTTCCTTTTCCTCCTCTTTCTTTTCCTCCTCTTTCTTTTCCTCTTTTTTTCTTTTCTTTCTCTTCCTTACTGACACTTCCTCTCCCTCATAATTATCAAGATTTTTCCCCTACCTACCACCCAATATTTACAACTTTTCCATCCTCCATTATTTACCAAAATGCCATCCTAGAGTATTTACAAAACTACTATCCTAGAGTATTTACATAAATGCCATTTCAATGAAATTACATAAATGCCATTTTAACCATCCTAAAATCTTGTTTGACTTGAGTAAAATTGTAAAATAATTTAATCCTCCTTTGAGATCCAAAACATTTTCTCCTCTCTAAAAAAGAAAATTCAATTAGTAACATAAGGAAAAATCGAGGATGTTACAATTCTCCCCCTAAAAAGAATTTTGTCCTCAAAATTCAAGGTATACCCGCCTTCAAACAGTTATGGATATTTTTCTCTCATGTCATTTTCCCTTTCCCATGTGGTTTCTTCCATTGTTAAACTCTCCCAACCTACGCTCACCAATGGAATTATTTTATTTCTAAATTGTTTCACGTCTTTATCCAGAATTACTATCGGCCTCAGTCGATAGGTTAGATTCTCTTCTACAACTATTATTTCTTCTTGAATTATGTGTGACGGATCTGGTAGATACTTCCGAAGTTGAGAAACATGGAACACATCATGCAGATTCGACAAATACGAAGGAAGTGTAATCTGATACGCTGATGATCCTATCCTTTTCAAAAATTGCTAAGGTCCTAAATATCTTGAACTTAATTTCTTAATTTTCATTGCTAGGCCAATTTCGATAGTAGGAGAAATTTTCAAGAACACATGCTCTCCTTCTTGGAATTGTATCGGTCTCTTTCTCTTATTGAAATAGCTCTTTTGTCGACTCTAAGTTGTTCGCATTTTATCCCGAATTATCTATATTTGCTCAGAAGTATGTTGCACTAACTTAGGCCCCAATAACCTTTTCTCCCCCACTTCATTCTAACATAAAGACGATTTACATCTCCTACCATACAAAACTTCATAGGGTACCATTCCAATATTGGAATGATAACTGTTATTATACGCAAACTCAGCTAGTGACAAATATCCATCCCATCCTTTTCCTTGCTCTAGCACGCATGCTCTTCACATATCCTCTAAAGTCTATACAGTTCTCTCCGTTTGACCGTCTGTTTAAGGATGATATGCAGTACTAAAACACAAACGAGTGCCAAAAGCTTCTTGTAGCGCTCTCCAAACAATTTCTTTCATATACAACTGGGCCAACTTATTCAACGAGTAGTTTTTCTTTATGGGTAGAAAGTGCGCATATTTCGTCAGTCTATATATTGTTACCCATATCGCATTATGGCCTGTCTGAGTCTTAGATAGTCCGACAATAAAATCCATAAATATACTATCCCACTTCCACTCAGGAATTTCTAAAGGTTGTAACATCCCAGAAGGTTTTTGATGTTCTATCTTCACCTTTTGACAAACCAGACACTTAGACACGTATTTAGCAATATCTCTCTTTATTCATGGCCACCAGTATAATCTTTTCAAATCTTGATACATTTTTGTGGATCCTAGATGGATTGTATACGTACTTTGATGAGCTTCTTCTAGAATCTTAGCCTTCAAATTCTTTCCTTGTGGTATACATGTTTTGCCCCGATACATAATAATTCTATCCTCTAACATTGCAAAGTCAGCTTGATCTCTTTGATCTTGTAAAAATTGATCATGTGTCTATGTTTCCTTAATCTGAGTCTTCAGTCACTTTCAACTCTTAATTCACTAACAATCAGACTTCCAGGGATAGTCATAACTGATAATTTCAAATTTCTAAATTCCTCAATTAGCTCCATTTCTTTTATCAGTATTTGACTTACATGCAACGACTTCCGACTCAACGCATCAGCTACTAAATTTTCCTTCCCTGGGTGATACTTTAATTTAAATTTGTAATCATTAATGAATTCCATCTACCTTCTTTTCCTCATATTCATTTTTTTGTCAAAGAGATACTTTAAACTCTTGTGGTCACTATATATTACAAATACAGCTCCGTACAAGTAATGTCTTCACATCTTTAGGGCAAAAACTATCACAACCAACTCTAAATCATGAGTATGATAGTTCTTCTCATGCGTCTCAATTGTCGAGGCACATAAGCAACTACTCTACTTTCTTGCATCAAAACATAAGCTAAACCTTTCTTGGAAGCATCCGTATAGACTACAAAGCATCTAGAAGGATTAAGAACAACTAGAACAGGTGGAGAAGTCAATTTGAATTTAAGCTCTTGAAAAATATTCTTGCATTATTCAGTCCAATTAAATGGACTTCCCTTTCTGGTCAATCGAGTCAAAGGCAAAGCTATTTTAGAAAATCTCTGTATGAAGTTCACCTTTTTAGAAATTACGTGACCCAAGAACTTCACCTCTCTAGTCAAAATTCACATTTTTCCAACTTAGCAAAAAGTTTCTTTTCTTTCAAGACCTGAAGTACTAATCAGAGATGCTGGTTATGTTCTTTCTCACTCTTAGAGTAGATTAAAATATCATCTATGAACACTACTACGAATTGATCCAATTAAGGTCTAAAAATGTGATTAATATAGTTTATAAAAACTACAGGTGCATTCGTGACCCCAAAAAGTATTACTAAAAATTTGTAATGCCCATACCGAATTTTGAAAGTTGTTTTCGAAATATCTTCTTCTTTAACTCTGATCTGATGATATCCTGACCTCAAGTCTATCTTAGAGAAAGTAGTAGGCTCCTTTAATTGATCTAATAGATCGTCTATTCTAGGCAATGGATACTTATTTTTAATGGTCACCTTATTCAGTTTCCTGTAATCAATGCATAGTCTCAAATTGCCATATTTCTTCTTTACAAACAATATAGGTGCTCCTCAAATGCTAGGTCTGATAAAGTTCTTTTCTAACAAATCTTCGATCTTCTTTTTAAGCTCCTGAAGTTCCACAGGAGACATTATATAAGGAGTGATAGAAATAGGCATCGCCTTTGGTGCTAAATCAATGGAAAATTCCATTTCTCTCTTTGGTGGAGGTTCAGAAATCTCAGAGGGAAAAACCTCTGGAAATTTATAGACTACCAGAATCTCAAGCAGTTCCTGTTTCATACTCGGGTTAATAGTATACAGGAAAACACATCTCATATCTGTATTCCTTATCTCCTTATGGAGTCGGTGAGCACTAATAATGCTATACTTTAGATCCTTAGGTGGGTTCGGGAGGAACTCAAAAATATTATTGCAACAATCCAGAAGGAATCGGTTCTGACTTAACCAATCCATACCCAAGACGACGTCCATATCGTCTAGAGGTAGACAGATCAGATCCACTATAAAGGATCTATCACTCAATACAATGGGACAATTCAAACACACTAATGAGGTAATTGGTTTTCCTCCTGTAAGTGTCACCACCGCTAACTCGTATGGCAACTTTGTAATAAGGTGTTGTAACTTCCCCACACATTCTATTGCTATGAAAGAATGGCTCACATCAGAATCAAACAATACAATCAGAGGCAGATTGTTGATACAACACGTACCTTGCAACAAATCAGGTATGGGTTTCATAAGTGCTGGTTGTTTACCTCTCATGATATTCTTCCCTCTGGTATTTCTATCCATAACTGGGAACTCTCTCTTCCGCTTCCACTGAGTCCACCTTTCTCTTTCATACTCTACGGCTTTTAGACTTGTCGCCAACATCCGACATTTATTTACCAACGGGGCATATTCCCGAATCTCTAATGCCACCATAACATTCCTAAGCTCCGAGTTCAGTCCTAATTCAAACTTCACTGTCTTCCAAGCTTCATCCGGATTATTCTTCAAAGTATTTGAGAACTTAGACAGTTATTCAAACTTGGTAATATAGTGCTTAATGGTCCCATTTCCCTGTCTAAGCTGAAGAAACTTAATCTCCTTCTTAGCTCTCACATTGTTGGGAAAATATTTGTTATGAAAAGTCTCTCGGAACAATTGCCATGCAATTTTCTTGTCTTGATGTACTAATAACTCTTTGTCTCCTCTCCACTAGTATTCAGCTTCTTCTTTAAGCATATATGTCCTAAAATTAACCTTTTGCTCATCAGAACAATTTAGAACTCCAAAAATCTTCTTGAGTCCCATCAGCCATCTCTCAACAACTATGGGGTCATATGCACTCACAAAAGACGGAGGCTCCGTTCCCATAAATTCAAACCATCTGTTACCATTTCCAATTCTGTTTTTATTTTGGTTTCCTTTATTTTTCCTAGCCTTGTCATTATTATTAATATTCTGAAGGTGCTGCAGAATCTGATTCGTAGCAACTGCTTGAGCTTGAATTACTGCGGCTATATTATTTAAGGTAGCATTTGCGCTGCCTGGTAGATTCTTTATTGGTGGTGCCATAACTCATTGTATTAGTAAAACAAAATATTAGTCACTATTGAGGTGATCAAATTCAACAACAGTTCAAAATTTTATAGTAGTTATCACACCACACAAGACTATAAATATGAAATAATAGTACTTTCCTACTAAATTTGTTTGCCACCTTACACAACATTTTTACATAACTATTCAAGACTCCTTTAAGTCAATCTAGTTGACTACCCACCCCATGGTCACCTAAGATCGACTTGCCTCTAATACCAACTTTGTAATGCCCAATTATTTATTTATTTATTTATTATTTATCTCATTTTATTATTATTATTTATTTATTTATTTTCACATTTCACATGTTAAATACTCCATATGTTTAAACACAATATATATGTATATATATATATTACAAACCTCACACATGTAATAATTATACAACACAATATTTCAGTACACAAATAAGAGTCCCTATACAGCACTTCACCCTTGAAACACAAAGGGTGAGGATGTGGTGTTGACATCGAGATCTCTAACAGTAACATCATTTACTGTAGCATCTCATTTCTTTTTATCTGAACCTAACGCCACAATAATAGTGAGAACAAAGGTTTCCAGTAGACTTAACATAAATAAAATATAATAAAAAAATAGGAATTATGTTCAACTGTATAAACTACAAAAAATATTAAGATTTGGAGATAAAATTATCACTTCAGTTGATGCACAATTAACATAGTATATATGCACTGAAAATCCACTCATTTGTTATACATATAGTGATCGATCAACTACTGAAACGCTTATTGCTATTTTGACTACAGAAACACATAGTCAAAATCTAGTCATTTACTATGCGCACTGAAAATCATCATTTCTTTAGATTCCTTAAGGATTATTCCCAGAAAATGATAAACAAAAACGCTTATTTTATCATTCTGGATTCTAGATTGATTTCGACCTCTGATCAATTAATTAGTCACATCTCCCTCTTATGGACTCCAATTGAAGTGATGTCAAAGCCTATAAAAATCTAAGACAATTATCTACAACTTTCATGTTTATTATTTCTTTAGATTCCTTATGGATTATTTCCAGAAAATTAAAAACAAAAGCGCTTATTTTACCATTTTGGATTCTAGACTGATTCTGATCTCTGCTCAATTAATTAGCTATATCTCCCTCATTTGGACTCCAATTGAGGTGATGTCAAAGTCTATAAAAATATAAGACAATTATTTACAACTTTTTTATTTTTCATTTCTTCAGATTCCTTACGGATTATTTCCAAACAATTAAAAACATAAACAATTATTTTTACTATGCTGGATTCTGACCTCGGGTAAAATAATCAGCTATATATCCCTCATATAGACTCCAAATTAATTGGTTTTAGAGCCTATAGATCCGTGAGATATATATATATATATATATATAAAATTCATATGTTGAGCATTTATTTAAAATCCTTGCCAAATTTTCCCAGAATTTTAAAGAAAAAAGTTTTCCAAATTACTCTGAAATTCAGCTTAGTCTAACTTCTCCTTTGCTTTTCTTTTATGTAATCCCATGCACTCATATGCTTGTCCAAACAACCAAAACAGAATTCTATATAAATATTCAGACCACATGTTATCCAAAATTACATCTAAACAAATCTAAAAGTCTATAAATAATTTTGTACAAAATTCATGAGTAGATGTTAAGCCTACCTTAAAAAAATTCTTAAATTTGCGTGCTTGATTCCTACCACACAAAAATTCTACATCCATACCGTGAATTAGGATATTCTTAAAGTAAAGATGATGAAATTAGAGAGATGACCAAGAACTTACCTTGATTTTCCTTTCCTCTTCCTTCTTGTTCTTCTTCCTCTGTCTCTTTTTCTTCTTCCTCTTCCTATTCCTCATCTTTCTTTTCCTCTTTTTTTCTTTTCTTTCTCTTCCTTACTGACACTCCCTCTCCTTCATAATTATCAAGATTTTTTCCCTACCTACCACCTATATTTACAACTTTTCCATCCTCCATTATTTACAAAAATGCCATCCTAGAGTATTTACAAAACTATCATCCTAGAGTATTTACAAAATTGCCATCTCAAAGAATTTACATAAATGCCATTTCAATGAAATTACATAAATGCCATTTTGACTATCCTAAGATCTTGTTTGACTTGAGTAAAATTGTAAAATAGTTTAATCGTCCCTTAAGATCCGAAACGTTTTCTCCTTTCTGAAAAAAAAAATTCAATTAGTAACATAAGAAAAAATCAGGGATGTTACAGAGATGTAAGCGTAAAACTATCCCTAGATATGGCCACAACCACCTTCATCCACTTCGATTACCATCAGTGGCCATGGATGGTTCTAAGCAGAACTAAATGTTGACCTAAAATCTGCATAGCCGAGAAGCTTCTTCATCGTGGAAAAAAAACTTCAATGTTAACCCAACTATTTTCTAGAAACGTCATAGCAAAATACCATAAGCTATGAGTCCTATATTTTCCAGAAACTTCCTCCTTTATTTTTTTTAAAATTATTCGTAGTAGATCTAAAAATCATAATGGAGAAAATTTCAAAGATCATGTATCTAAATCCAAAAATGAATTCAAGAACCTAGTCCCAAAATTAAATCATGACAAGAGCCTAGTTCCTCATTTAGTTAAATAGACATGTGAACAAAAAATCTATTTAATTATGGATTCATTTATACCAACAATAATTTTAGGAAGAACTAAAGCAGAAGATAAATAATCCTCAATTAAAAAACCAAAAACATATGTATGACAATTTCACAATTTCTACCAGAGGATAATGTACAGTAGAATTTATATTATTGATGAATATATTACAAACATACAAACACATCCCAATAATATAACATGATATGGCTCTGATACTATTTGTAGAAAGTTTTTTAACAACTATAGGGTGATGATTAATCCGTATATCACCATTCATAACATCATGTCAAATTATCGAGATATATAATATAAAAAGTGTACATAAATCCATTGTTATCCACAAGATAAGTTGTTGGTGTTTTAAAGTAGCAGATACAAACCACCCTTCTATTCTGAAATGGGGTAAAAGAGAAATTGTATTCACCGTATATGTACCTTAGGGACCATAACCCCATTTATAACTACATCTGTGACATCAATCTTTGGCCTATCAAAAAAGACTTTAAATCAGACTGGACTTTTACACATAAGGTGACCCATATCCAAATATTTTGATATTTTAGAAACCCATTAATTTAATAGATCACTTTATTTGTGCTCTTTATTATATAACAGTCTATATACAATTAATTAACATATGTAACCCCGCAAAATATTCTAACATATTATCCCTTAAAATTATATTAATCCAAAAGCATTGCTACTTATATTGCCACCATTGCCTATTATTGACTACATTTTTTGTTACTTCTTCATTACAAAACTCGATGACAAGTTTTTTTCCAATAAGAGGAGAATGATACAAGATGAGAAGACAAAGTTACAGTTTATTTTATTATTAAACATTGATGTAAGTATTTTTTGGATTTATAGTATTGTAATTGGGCGGGTTAAGTTAGGGATTTAAATAAAGGCTATTAGGCCTAAATTTTTATAATCTCATATCCTAGTATTTTAATAAAAATAGGAAATCTAAAATATCCTACTAAGAATTGAAAACTTAATATTATGTCTATAAATATATGACTCAAGTTTGTTTTTGCCATTACCTATTATTATTTATATTTGATTTTAGTTTAGAACAGATTCTTTGACTCAAAGTGGTGATTCTCTATAATATTCCTCTTGGTTCTACAACAGTTTGTTAATAAGAAGATAAATAAAATATAAATTGTCTAATTGTAAATAAGACGGTCTCTTGATTGTGACATATATATATATATATGCCCCTTTTGTAAAGAAATTATAATTATATATTTTATTAATTTGAAGATAAATAAAAAAGTGATATAAAGATATTAAGTTTGTTAATAATCGAATAAATAAAATATAAATTGACTAATTGTTGATAAGAAGATTATCTTTATTAAATAATGAATAATATTTTTATATTTATTTATAAACTCTTCATATTTCAATATATCAGTGATGTGAGGTATTTTGAGTCTGAGGTCTTTTTCTGAAGCTTTTCCATGAGTTGCCTCAAGCTCCAGCCAATATTTGGCCATAAGTTATATCTTTTTGAATTATATGTTTTGTTTATTTTCCTTGTACTAATTAGTGAATGTAAATAATTTCTAAGCAATATTATATGATTATTTTAATTACTTTTTTTAAAATATATATGTTTTGTTTCTTTTTCTTTGCATCTTTTAATACAGATTAGTTGTTTAAATTTAATTTCTTATTTATATTTAGTTATTTATTTTTAAATTAATTTACTGATGTAATCCCATAACTCTTTTGAGTATATCTAAATTTACAAAGAAAGTACAAATAAATAAGTAGGAATAGAAAAAGAGACAGGGGAAGGAAAAATATTGAGGATAGTATAATTTAATATCTAAATTCTCAAAGAAATTAAGAATAAAGGACAGTATGTTCTCATATCCAAATTCACAAATAAAATAAGATAATAAAAAGAATATAAAGGAAGATGAAATGAGAGAGAGGATGAGAATCAGAGAGTAAAAGATACTAGGAAGAGTAATGTGTCTTTCGGGGCTTTTTTCTCTTCAAAATTCTATAAAACCCTAAGCTTTGAATATATTATATTATATAAATTTTAATTTTTTGTTGTGTTTTTATTTTTTATGTAACATTTTTACATATTCAAAACATATAATCCATATTAAATGGTCCAACACTTTAGATTTAAATAGACATTATTCTAGAGATTGAATAGCCATTATATAGGTAATAACTCCTCTTTTATTGTTCTTAATGGTAGAACCACTATATATAGGTTTTGGTCCCTAGGTTTGTCTTATCTTGTTGTCATCTGAATTATACATCATTTTTTGATAAAAAGACAAAGGCTTAGAAGTGCCAAAATAGAGAAATAGCTTGACATTTAGAAAGCTTGTGAATAATAGCAATGGCAGGAGGTTAGTATGTAAAGTTTTATTCTTCATTGATCTAATGCTATTTTGATGTACTAGCATGCTTAGATCATTAAATTTTATGTTCACATTTGGTTTCAAAGCAAAAAATTGCCTTTGTCTTGCTATTCTTGAGCTTTCATTTTTGTGACACTATTGAAACTTTTTTATGAAAATTTTGGCGTTTTTGATATAAACTAAGATTAGAAAGTATTAGGAAATTGTTTTCTAAGAATTTCAGTATAACTTCAAATTTGGAGGTCAAAATTATAAGAAAAATTCGAGTTTTCTTGCGGGTCATAACCATGTCAAGGTGACCCGATTAAAGACAATGAAATGTGTTAAAATAAAAATTCGTTTAAGTTGCAGGCATCCAATCTCGAACCCAGGATCTTTAGTATGGTGCATGTGTTTTAACTGCTAAACCAGTGATGCATCTTCAATTGTATATGTACTAGTTTTAAAATTTATTTGTTGCTAGAAAGCCAATTACACCTACGACAAATTGAACCCACATTTGCAAGGATGCATCTTGTATTTTACCATTAGCTTGCTAGTCTAGGAGTTTTCAAAAAATAATTTTAAGTTTATATTTATATATTGCTCTGTTAATTTTTATATGTGCAATTTAGATTAAACACTCATATAATGCGTGAATAAATGATATGTTTTTATTTCTTATTTTTGAGTTTATTTTACGCATAATATTATAGTTTATTTATGCAATTATTTTTTGTTTATGAGAATTTTATTTATATACATTAATAATACTGTTAGAATGTATGTTATTTAGAATTATTCTCATAAAAATTAATTTTATGCATAAAATTTTAAAATTTCTAGTGATCCTTATAATATTAATTAATTAGAAATTAGCTACAACATCTTTAATTAATTAAAATTATATATTAAACTTTATTTGGGATCATTAAGGAATTAGATATAAAATTGTGACTAATTATACTTAATATAATAAATTTTATCTCACAATAAATTTTATTATATTTATATAATTAATTAAGATAAAAAGTTAGATTATTTTTATAATTTACCCACAGGAGTTATGAATTAATACATAATTTGATACTTTTATCATGAAGTAAAATATTTGGATAGAAAATCAAATTATTTTTGTAAGGTACCCACAACATATGAAATTAAGTACATAATTTGATAATTCTATCATAAAGTATAGAAGGATATATTTGAATTAAAAATTTATCTCACTGGCAATTTTTACGTCACTAGTTTCATTTTTACATGTTTGCATTGGTAATACATATAATTTAAACTAATAAGCCTAAAATTTTGACATAAACCTTAGGATTTTATATAGTATCTCAACCTGCTAGTTTCTTTGATATATAATGTGATATTCCCGAACTCAAAGGAGATAATTATAAGGTATGGAAGGAGAAAATTCTCCTTCATATAGGGTTGATGGACATAGATTATACTATTAAGAAGGATGAACCGCTTGCAATCTAGTTGAGATCGTGCTATATGAGCAATGGAAGTGATCCAATTAGCTTAGCATGATGTTCATCAAGAAAAAGCAAGGGTAGTGATGACGTGGGTAAGAGTGCATTGCTGGCAACTGCTTGCATAAAGAAAAAAGCTGAAAAACCTAACAGGTCTTAAGCTAATAAAAAAGGGAATGGTAAAATACCATCTCAAGCTTATATTAAGAAAGAAGCAAAGTGTTTCTTCTATAAAAATGGCTTGAAAAGGAATGTAATTCAATATTGTTTATTTTTTATGAATTTAATATGGCTAATGTTGATATTAACACTTGGTAGATTTATTCTGGATCAACAATCCATATTGCAAACTTTTTGAAGGATACGAAAAACTTAAGGAAACTAGTGGAAAGTGAGCAAATAATATTATAAGGCAACAAGATGGGCTCACATGTTGAGGTTATAGAAACTTGTATTTTAACTTTAAGTAATGGATTTGATTTAAAGTTATAAATGACTTTTTATGTACCAAGTTTCTCATAAAACTTGATTTCTATTTCTAGAATTGTACCATTTGGATATTACTTTAATTTTAAATACACGTCATTCAATTTATTATATAATTCTAATTGTGTTGGGAATGGTATTTTGTATAATGGTCTTTATTGTCTTAATTTATAAAGTGATGCCACTTATTATTCAATGCAAGTTCAAACTGATACTAAATATTGTAATATTAATGAGAATTCCTTTATGTTATGGCATCAGAGATTATGACACATTTCCATAAAGAGTACTTAACTTAATACTTTAGATTTTACTGATTTTGAGACTTGTATGGAATACATTAAGGAAAAATAGATCAATATGTCTAAAAAATATGCTAATAAGAGTTTGAACATATTAGAGATCATTCATACTTATATATGTTGTCCAGACATGAATGTGCATGGTCAAAAATATCTCATCACTTTTATAGATGATTACTCATGATATATGTATATCTATTTGTTTTATAATAAAAATGAAGCATCGGATGCCTTTAAAATCTTTAAGGATAAAGTTGAGTAACAATATGGAAAGCAAATACAAATAGTGAGATTAGATAGATGTGGAGAATATTATGGTAGATACATCGATAATGGACAAGTACTAAGTCCCTTTGCTAAATTTCTTCAAGAATTTGGGATTGTTGCCCAATATACTATGCTTGACTATCCAAACCATAATGGTGTTGCAAAAAGAAGAAATCAAACATTATTAGACATGGTATGGATTATGTTTAGCAACTCTAATCTTTTTAAACACTTGTGGACTGAAGCACTAAAGATGACTATATATATATATATATTTTTTTTTCAATTATATATATATATATATATATATATATATATATATATATTAAATTGAGTTCCAAATAAGGCTATCCCAAAGATACCCTTTGAATTATGGAAAGGTTGAAAGCTGAGTTTGTGATATATGCATGTTTAGGGATGTCTGTTTGAGGTGAGAATATATAACCCATAAGAAAAGAAACTAGACCTGAGGACTATCAGTAGGTATTTCATTGGATATGCTAAAGGCTCCAAAGGTTAATGGGTTTTATTGTCCATCTTACACTACTAGGATAATGGAATCAAGAAACTCTAGGTTTTTTGAGAATAACTTGATTAGTGGAAGTGATCAGTTCAAGAACTTAGTTTCTATACATTATCATATAGAGTCTTAACTTTCCACTTTAAGTGATATATTGGTTATTGTTTATAGAACCCCTCTTGTACAAATGAGTACTGAGCAACCAATCATTGAGTTTCCATAAGCTAATTAATTAGATCAAGATGTTTAAGAATTATCTGTAGCTCTTGAACAAGTTGAATCACAAGATCTTCAGGGAGATAATGTTACAACATTAAGAAGATTTACTAGAGAAAAAAGATCAACAATTCTTAGTGATTATATAGTGTATATACAAAAGTTTGATTAAAATATAGGAGCTGAAAATGATCATAAAACCTTTTCACAAGCCATGAGTTACAAAGAGTCAAATTTGTGGTATGATGTCATGAAAGGTGAAATGAATTCCATGAAAAGAAATGGAGTCTGGGAACTTGTAGAGTTGCCTAATAGGGTGAAGACCATTGACTATAAATAGGTCTTTAAGACCAATAAGGATTTATTAGACAATATTAAGAGATGCAAAGAGAGACTCGTTAGTAAATGATTCACTCAAAAAGAATGAAATGATTACATGAAGACTCTCTCTTATATCTAAGAAAGATTATTTTCGCTTTATTTTGGCATTAGTTGCATATTTTCACCTTGAGTTGCTATTAATGTGACATGAAATCGGCTTTTCTTAATAGTGATCTAGAAGAAGAGGTTTATATAAAACAATTGAAGGTTTCTCTTCTAGTGATGGTGAGCACTCAGTTTGCAAGTTTAGAAAATCTATATATGGTTTAAAATAAACCTCCCACTAATGATATTTTAAATCTAATGGAGTAATTTCTTCATTCAGATTTGTTGAAGATCCCATAGATCAATGTATATACCAGAAGGTCAGTAAGAGTAAAATATGTTTCTTTGTTTTATACGTGGATGATATTTTACTTACAATCAATGATAAGAGTTTGCTTCATTTAGTGAAACAATTCCTTTTTAAAAATTTTGACATGAAGGATATGGGTGAGGCATCTTATGTTATTGGCATTAAGATCTATAGGGATAAACCTCGATGAATTTTAGGTTTATCACAATAAGCCTATATGAATAAGGTTTTAGAGAGACTTTGAATAAATACTTGTTCACCAAGTGTTACTCCCATTGTGAAGGGTGATAGGTTCAATTTGAACCAATTCCCAAAGAACTACTTTCAGAGGGCATTTATAAAGAACATCCCATATGATTTTGTCATCGAAAGCCTTATGTATGCTTAGGTTTGCATTAGATTTGACATTGCATTTGCTGTGAGGATGTTAGGGCTATATCAAAGTAACCTAGGTATAGAACACTAAAGAGCTACAAAAAAAGTGATAGGGTATATTGAAGGAACTAAAAACTACATACTTATCTATAGATAGACAGACAATCTGGATGTGATTGGTTATTTAGATTTAAATTTACTGGATGTGTTGATTCTCACAAATCAACATCAGGGTACATTTTCATGATGACTGGTGGAGTTATTTCTTAGAGAAGTGTTAAGCAGACCTTGACTGCTACTTTTACTATGGAAGCCAAGTTCATCTCTTGTTTTAAGGCTAGTTCACATAGAGTATATCCTAAAAATTTTATTTCTGGATTTAGAGTTATTGATTCTATTTCTAGGCCACTAATAATTTTATGCGATAATTTATCTACTATCTTTATGGCTAAGAATAATAAAAGTAGAAGTCAAAGTAAATACATCAAAATTAAGTACTTAGTCATTAGAGAACGTGTACAAGAAAATAAAGTGGTCATTGAGCATATTAGACTGAATTAATGATCGTTGACGCTTTGATTAAGGGCATGCCACCATTGAAATTCAAGGATCATGTAAAGAAAATGGGACTTAGTTCTACCTTATGATATGATTGTATATATATAATTTATTGATGAAATTTTTATATATTCTTATATATTTCTCATATTCATGTGCACTTTAATTTATCTAAGAAAAACATATATATTTTTGCCTAAGAATAAACATAAGGTTTATTCATTAAGTTGTTGTTACCACATTAAGAATAACACTTGAGAAACTAAATACATTGTAATACATGGATGATATTACTCGTTCTTAGAGGACCTATCATTATAATTCATATTTACTTCTTAAGAAAGTTGTTTTATGACTCATTTAAGTTAGTAAGTTAAACATATGAACCAAGTGGGAGAATGTAATAGTTTTGCACATTCAAAACCCATAATTCAAATTAAATGGTCTAACGTTTTAGATTTAAATGGGCATTATTCTAGATATTGAATGGCCATTAATAACCATCATATATGTGGTAACTCCTTCTTCATTGTTCTTGATGGTAGAACAACTATATATATGTTTTGGTCCCTAAGCTTGTTTCCTCTTGCTGCCATTTGAATTATACACCATCTTTTGATAGGGATACAAAGGTTTAGAAAAGCCAAAACAGAGAGAGAGCATAACCTTGAAAAAGTTTGTGAAGAATAGCAATAGCGAGAGGTTAGTATGTAAAGTTTTATTATGCATTGATCTAATACTATTTTTATGTACTAGCATGCTTAAATCGTTAATGTTCATGTTTACATATTATTCATTTTTAAATTTTCAATTCATATATTTGTGTTTCAATTATGTCTTTTAGTTTATATTTTTTTTATTCTTCTCTTTATTTAATTATCGTTTTAATTAGCATCTTCTTTATTTATTTTCTAATTAATTTAATGATTATATTCATATTTATTTAATAACCCTTTGTATATCGATATGATTGATTATGTAAATTTCCATAAACTACACAAACTCATGGGCATATTCCTATCCACATGCAATTTATGGTTTTAATCTCTCAACTCTAATAACCTAAATCACCTCTTGGTTTCATTATGATTAGTAAATCATCTAATTAGTGGCTAGTTAATTAGAAGTATGAAGGATTGAGAATAAAACACAAAATAAAAGAAGAAAATAGAAATTCAATATATAAATTCACCAAACCATTGTAATTAGGCAAAATCTTCACCCAAGAAATAGGGATTTAGTTCATAATAAAAATATAAAAACTCAAACTAAAAGAAAAATCCATAAGTAAGGCTAAAGAAGAGAAAAGAATAACAATGATTTGATAGAAATTTTTGATTGAATTCTTGTTTACAAATGATATTTTTCTCTACCTTGCCTTTCTGAAAAGATTCCTCCAAAAGACCTATATTACTTTTATTTATAACACCCAAGTGAGCTGATGTGAACCCCTGATATGAACCTCACCAAAAATAGTGAGACCCGGAATCAATATGGGATCCAATTAGAAAGATCGTGTTCTAATTCAGATTTATAATGATATAAATAAAAAATGAAAATGACTTTGACCCGTTATCTATAAAGAGATAAGAACCAAAGGTATAGGAAATATTGCAGACGCCACACTCAAGAAAAAGAAAGAAGATTCTGAGTGATAAGTCTTGCTTGAACGCCACAAGAAAATCTTGATAAGTTTAGAAAAGTTCTTTAAAGAACCAAAGAGAAAACACTCTCAATATTATTAATGATAATCTGCATTGTTCATGAGCATACATGCCTATTTATAAGCCAATAACTTAAACTAATAAGGAAAACTATATAGGAAACTCTTATAGGACAAGGAAAATTAGAAATAGGAAACTGTTCTAAAAACTATCAAATAGGGAACTCCTATAGGGTAAGGAAAAATAAAAATAGGAAACTCTTCTAGAAACTATCAAATAGGAAAATTTCCTAGTCAAATAAACAAAACACTAAAAGTAAATAAATTAGAAAAAAAACGTAGTTTAAATTGGGCCATTAAATAAATCCATTATTTTGGGCCTATATTCAGTCTTCACCTTGAATCTTCTTGTATTTTAGGTCCCTATTTAAATTAGTTGGTCTTGACCTATATTTAAGTGGGTTTTAATGACATGGACCAGTTTTAGCTCTTCTTTTGTAGTAATGCAGGTATCTCCTTGTTGGGCCTCTAGAATTAAACCATTAAACGCTTTTTTTAATCTTTTAGCATGAACTCTTATGACAGGTCCACTTGAGACTTCAAACAGGTCTGCATTCTATTTCCATTCGCTAGCCGTGCTCACATCATTCCCCTCCTCTTGAAAAAGATTTGTCCTCAAATCAGCACCTACATAAAAAAGAGTTAAATCAATAACTTTGAAACACACAATAACATTATCATTACTTGGAAGATCTCGCTTGTAGGCATTGATATTGATTCTTTCAATCACTTGAAATAAACCATATCCTCTTCAAAGTAGTTTCAAATTCCTTTGAGTTAGAATCATTTTCTTTCTCATATGCAACCAAACCCAATCTCTAGGGTCAAATACAATTCTTTTATGTCCCTTTTCAGGTTTGTTGACATAGTACATAAGTTTTCTCTCAATGTCTTGTCTTGCCATCTTATAGATTTGCTTAACAAAATTAGTTTTCTTCCAACCATCTAAGTTAACACGTTCAATACTCCTAGGCATATCATGCAATCTCACAATTTTCTTGAAAAACAAATCAGCAATATAAGATGTATCATCGGTTTTATGATATGGTATAAAATGTTTCATTTTAGAAAACCTATAAACAACCACATATATAAAATTGCTACCCCTTTTTGACTGAGGTAAATCCAACTTAAAATTCATAAATATGTCGACCCAAGGTTCATTATGTATGTATAAAGGAGCATATAAACCATGAGGCTTCATCTTAAACTGAACTTGTCTACAAGTTAAAAACTGTTCACATATTCGTTTTGCATCATGTTTCATATGTAAAACATCTAAAGTTTTAGATATGCCAAAATGCCACATTAAACCACCTTTATGAGCTTCCCTAACAAGCAAATTCTGCAATGAATATTTAGGCATACACAATTTATTTTCTCTAAACATAAATTTATTATACCCAAAGAACTTATCAGATGCCACTTTCTCACATGCATTAAGAACATTACCCTGCAAAAGAGAAATTTCAATATTGGGTAAATAAGAGTTAAGCTCATTAATACAATCATTAGCAAAATTGAAAACAAAACATTTTTTTTATCACACTGTCTCTTGCATAAAAATTCATTTGTTTTCTCTCAATTTTTCTTTCAATGACCCAATTGGTTCTTTTAATTTCTCCATCAATTTTCTCAGCCTCTCTCTCATTTTCTCTCTTAATTTTCTCGGCCTCTATCTATTTTTCTTTCATAATTTTCTCCACCTCTCTCTCTTTCTCTCTCTTAATTCTCTTGTCCCTTATCTCTATTTCTCTCATAATTTTCTCGACCTCTTTCTCTTTTTCTCTCTTAATTTTCTCAGCTTCTCTCTCTTTTTCTATCCAGCTCTTTTTCTCTCATAATTTTCTCAGCATCTCTCTCTTTTTCTCTCTTAATTCTTTCACTCATTTTCTTTTCTTCACTCTCTTTCTTTTCTAATCCCACTTGATCAACATAGTAGTCTTTAACACTTTTGGACCTTTGAGTGGAGCATTGCAACTTCTTAATTAAGTCTCTATGGTAGTGACTTGGAATGAATCAATTTCTCATAACTGCTTTTATCTCCTCCCACGTCTCAATAGGCCTTTCTCCATTTCGTCTCCTGCTTAAAATCAATTGATCCCACCAAATAATAGCATAGTCAGTAAATCCCATTATAGCAACTCCATCATTCTCTCCCAATTTAGATAAGCTTCGGGGTCATTTTTGCCTTGAAACGATGGAACCTTCATCTTAAAACTACCAAAATTATTATTTTCCTAGTTCCTAACTTCTCTAAACCTCCCCCCATATCTCCTATTGTTAAAAATCAAATCCGCATTATCTTCATCAAAACCATCTCCATAATACTCTTCATATTCAATACTCTCCCTCGATTGAACTCTCCCCCTCCTACGTATATGAGTGTTTTGTGACTCCTCCACACGTGAATTCTCGACCCAATCTAAACATTCATGAACCTGTTCTATCTCTATTCTCAACAATCTCCTCATCTCACTCACTAAACCCTCCATTAACAACTTCGGATCTGCCATTCCCGATACATCATCGATCGTATTTTTGTTTGTTATGTGACATGATTGTCCTGCAAAATAATGTTAGAAAAAAAATCTCACAATACTAACTCACATGTTTCTCTCAAGATTAATGGCATTCACACTCGTGTTTACTCAAATTTTGGCTTTTATCCTCTTAAAAGCTCACACTTTCTTTCCTTTTTCCTCTCTTAGTCCCCTCTTTCAGTTCTTTATTGAACTCAAACAAACTCACACAAAAATGTTCTTGCAACAATCCAAACTCAACTAATAGAGTACAAAGAGCAAAGGAAGAAAAAAAAATATAATTTTAAGAAACAAAGGAAGAAAAACAAACAAAATTTTAAGAAGCAAAGGAACAAAGCAATAGAACTTTAGAAAAAAAATGAAATTAAAGACAAGATAAACAATTGAATAAGAAAAATCACAACAAGGAGCAACTAGAATAGAAAGAAATCAATGACTAGAGAAAAGGAAATAATTGAGATAGGAAGAATATCCAAAGTAAGAAAAACAAATGAAATAAAAGATCAAAACAAGAAAAAAATGATTAATGCAATTAGAATTACTAGATCACTTTTTTTTAAAGATTAGATTGCAAATTCTAAGTGAAAAACTTGAATTTTAACAATAATGGGTTCTAATTTTTTTTCAAATTTTTTTTTCAGAATTCTGCACTCTTTTTTTTTCGAATTTTTTTTTTCAGATATGCAATTGAACTAGTAACACTAGAAATAAAATGAAAATTAGAATATAAGAAGAATGAAGAACACAGAAAAAAAAGATACAAGACAGTAAGATGGAATAATAATAAGAAAACAAATAGAATAGATCAAACCTAATTTAGAACTTAAGCTCTGATAACAAATGATGTGAACCTCTGATATGAACCTCACCAAGAGTAGTGAGACCCGGAATCAATATGGGATCCAATTGGAAAGATCGTGTTCTAATTCATATTTATAATGATATAAATTAAAAATGAAAATGACTTTGACCTGTTATCTATAAAGAGATAAAAACCAAAGGTATAAGAAATATTGTAGACGCCACACTCAAGAAAGAGGAAGAAGATTGTGAGTGATAAGTCTTACTTGAACGCCACAAGAAAATCTTTATAAGTTCAGAAAAGTTCTTTAAAGAACCAAAGAGAAAACACTCTCAATATTATTAATGATAATCTTCATTGTTCATAAGCATACATGCCTATTTATAGGCCAATAACCTAAATTAACAAGGAAAACTATATAGGAAACTCCTATGGGACAAGAAAAATTAGAAATATAAAACTGTTCTAGAAACTATCAAATAGGAAACTCCTATAGGGTAAGAAAAATACAAATAGGAAACTCTTCTAGAAACTATCAAATAGGAAACTTTTTTAGTCAAATAAACAAAACACTAAAAGTAAATAAATCAAAAAAAAAAACGTAGCTTAAATTGGGCCATTAAATAAATCCATTATTTTGGGCCTATATTTAGTTTTCAGCCTTGAATCTTCTTGTACTTTAGGTTTATATTTAAATTGGTTGGTCTTGACCCATATTTAAGTGGGTTTTAATGACATGGACTGGTTTTAGCTCTTCTTTTGTAGTAATGCAGGTATCTCCTTGTTGGGCCTCTAGAATTAAACCATTAAACGCTTCTTTTAATCTTTTAGCCCGAGCTCCTATGACAGGTCCACTTGAGCCTTCAAGCAGGTCTGCATTCCATTTTCATTTTCTAGCTGTGCTCACATCATGAGCTTTCCTTTTTCTCCCCAAAAAATGACATGTGTGTTGGCCAAAAAGACTATTTTTACATCCCTACGTCGTGACTTGGATGTGCAAGTTGCGATGCTTTTTATTCTTCTCCGCATCATGACCTGCTACCTTTAGGTTGCAACATGCTAGGTTCTTCACCCTGTCGTGACCTAGCCTATAGTGGGTCGCAACACGCGACCTTGTATTTTTCACGTCGCGACTTGCCTTCTTCAGGTCACAACATGCGCCCCATCTGTCATGTGACACGATCCACTTCCTCTCAATCACAACGCGCCTTATCTTTATTGCCGAAATTGCTTTATTTTCACCAACTTTATTCCATAATTGTCAAAAGTGTACTTTTCTTCATTTTCCTGCATAAAAATACATTATAATCCTAGTCACCTAAAAATACCAAGAATAAACAAAATCTAAGTATAAAAGAGCCTTAAATAAGTGGTATAATTCTCACTTATCAAATTAAATTTACAAAATTTCAAGCTTATTTGTTTCTATTTTTGTTATATTGTTTTTTAAAATGTTTTTGTTAAATAGCTTTTGAAAAACAATTTGAAGAATAAAAAAAATTGTTTGGATAATTTATTTTGAAAACAATTTTAAAAGACTAAAAAAATGTGTTTGGAAGATTTATTTTTAAAATAGGTTTTTAGAGTTTGAGATTTATGGTTAAGAGTTTGTGACTTAGGGGTTGTCTAGTGAACATGATAAATAAGATAGGATAGGATAGTATATCATATCCTGCTTTTATTTGATGTTTGGTGGATGAGTAGTATATGATAACTTTATCTAGTTTCCTATCATATCCTACCTCCCAGTTCCAATTGATATCATGTGGGGTATAGTAGGTTAGGAACCGAATATGATAGCCTCACCCTCACTCACGACTCATGTCTCTCTTACCCCGCAACATTGTCTCCATCTCCCTCACCCCACCTGCATCTTCGTCTCTCTCCCTAGTGACTCGTCTCCCTCAGAAATCGTTCATTCTCTCACCCTCCCTTGTAACATCCTCAATTATATATATATATATAATAATTGTTAATGGTGAAGGGAAGAAATTGTAATTTCCTTAATTCTTTGGGGCTAAAACCGAATATCAAGAAATGAGCTAGAGATATGCCTTTGGATGTGACTTTAAAGCCTATTAGTATCTTCCTAAATGAGGAATTCAAGAATTTTGAGAATTTGAGGAAGCCAAACAAAGCCTTAGTTAAGGAGTTAGTCACAATCTAATGGAGTGGCAATCTTGTACTAGTTGGGCTTTTGAGGGGCATTAGTTATGGAAGGAATGGATTGTTGTAGAAGTTTGGATTAAAAAAAATAGTTTTCCTTGACTTGGAGGAGAAGTTGACTAAGCCAAGGGGAGAGGGAGAAGAAGCCACAGCCAAAGAAGAAGAAGGAGAGGAAAGAAGAAAAAGAAAGAGAGGAGAGAGAAAGGCCAAGATAAGGAATCTAAGGTCTTTTTATGCATCTAAGCTTTCAATCTTCTCTCATCATCATGGTTAAGCTTCTCAAACCTTGTTTTGATGGTGAAACATGCAAAATTTTGAGGAGAAAAGGAAGAGCTCAAGTAAGTAAGAGAGAAGAAATCTAAGAGAGGAAAAATAAGTAGGTTTAACATTAATCTTTCCATGAAATTTCATGTATTTTGAATGATCTAAAATTGTTGCAAATATCCTATTTTGATTATGCATGATGCATATTTATGCCTAGCCATGAAGAGTGAGAGTTTGGATGCATAGATCATACATGTTTTGCTAAAACTGGCTTGAAAAATGTAAAAATCAATGCTTTGAATGGTTGGTTCTGGGGGTTATGATTTATGCTGAATTTAGAAATCTGTTCAACACATGAGTTGTAGCCCTATTTCTTATCTTTTCCTCTGGAATCATCTTAATTGTATTTGAAATGAAAGAGATATTCCCTGATGAGTGAAGGGAGGTTAGATCTAACGCGCAGAGTTACAATGTTGTTTTTGGAACCCTTTTTCACCTATTTTAATTTCTAATTTGTCAAAGTGGTAAATAGAAAAGTTATAGATAATTATCTTAGCTTTCCATAGACACCAAAATCACCTTAATCGAAGTTAAATTGAGGGAGTTATGTTCCTTTTAGTAAGAGAGGGTCAAGTTAGATGGAAATCTAAAATGCAAGAAAACCCGAAGCATAGCTGTGCTTCAGGCTATTTTTAAGGTTGCAACACATTTTTCACTTTCTCGAGCATGGCTGTGTTACAGGGCAAGGCCAAGCCGTGTTGGAAGCTGGTTTCACACTATTTTAGCTGCAAATGGTATTAGATGAACCCCATTAACTAGAAGATAATTATAGAAACCAAATTGAAGAAGAAAACCCAATAATCTTTGAGATACAATACTAGTTTTCACCATTTCTTGTAATAACAAGCATGACATATATAATGTATTAATACATATTTGTTAAATAATATGGTGATAATATTATTCATGATGATTACATGATATAATGTATGCATTGTTACATGATGATAAGTGTATTAATACATATTTGTTAAATGATATGGTGATGATATTAGGCATGATGATTACATGATATAATGTATTTATTGTTACATGATGATAAGTGTATTAATACATATTTTTTGAATGATATGGTGATAATATTATGCATGATGATTACATGATATAATGTATGCTTTGTTACATGATGATAAGTGTATTAATACATATTTGTTAAATGATATAGTGATGATATTAGGCATGATGATTACATGATATAATGTATGCATTGTTACATGATGATAAGTGTATTAATACATATTTTTTGAATGATATGGTGATGATATTATGCATGATATTAGTGATGTACTTGGTTAACATATAACCCATGGCGATGGTGATGATGATTAAAGAGTATAACGTATACATTATTATATGATGGTAGATGTATTAATATATATTTATTATATGAAGTGACGAACTTGATTAAGGATGGAAAGCATGATACTAAGGGTGAGTTGTTTGATGCATACATGGTTATATGATGTTAATGTATATGATTGAGATGTGGCTACAAATAATTAGTCACTGCTTGTTGACCTCGTGGCTATAGGCGATTAGTCACTGAGGGTTGAGATGTGACTACAAACGATTAGTCACTGTGTGTTGACCTCGTGGCTACAGACGATTAGTCATTACTTGTTGACCTCCTGGCTACAGAAAATTAGTCACTGAGGGTTAAGATGTGGCTAAAGACGATTAATCACTATGTGTTGATCTTATGGCTATAGAGGATTAGTCACTGAGGGTTAAGATGTCGCTACAGACGATTAGTCACTGAGGGTTGAGATGTCGCTATAGACGATTAGTCACTGAGGGTTGAGATGTCGCTATAGATGATTAGTCACTGCTTGTTGAACTCGTGGCTATAGACAATTAGTCATCGAGTGTAGAAATGTGGCTACTGATGATTAGTCACTGTTTGTTGAACTTTGTGGCTACAGACAATTAGTCACTGAGTGTTGAAATGTGGCCGTAGACGATCAGTCTCCATGTATAAAAGCACTTTATATGATATTTGTAATTATTGAGCATGTGACTATACTATGTTAATCATGCATTTGCAATTATTTTGACTTTTATCACAAAAGATTGACGTTTTCTGTAGTTTATAAAACTGGACATAACACTATAATTTTACTTCTAATATGATGTTAATATTGAACCTACTGAGACTCTGTTCTCATTAATGTTTGGAGTTATGTTCAGATAAAGGTAATTAAGACGCCGACAGACTTCCTATTGTTGCTTAGGAGTTCCAAATGGTTAAAATACCTTAGTTAGGTTAGTTTTACATTATGCAATTAATGTTGTGGAGATCCTGATGCCAGCACCACCTCTTCCACCCTCTATACCCTAGGGGTGGTGTGCTTTATAGGGACTTATGTCAAGTTAATGTAATTATGTGACTCAGTGTCGCTTATGTATAAACATTTATCTCTGATGTAGTTTTGGATATGATGGTGATGGAACATTTGCTGCTTATATACATGTGTATGGTTTGCTGCTTAGAATGTGTTTATCGGTTGCTTAAAATAAAATTGGTCGTTACATCCCTCACCCCTACCTTGCATCTTTATTTTTTCACCTCTGTTTTTTCCCTTTTTCTGCTTGTATATATTGATTTTTTTGGATTTAAGTCAATTTCATTATCGAAATTACATTGCAGAAATTATAGAAATTGAGGGTTGATGCATTGTAGAAATTGTTTTTTCGATTATTATCCCTAAATGAGCTTGCATTTTTCTCCTTTTCACCTATTTCTTTCGGCCAATTGCATCCTCACGCCTTGCATCTTTATTTTTTCATGTCCATAGCTGTAATACCCTAAATAAATGAAAACCCTGAATTAAAGAAAAATTATGAATAAAAGTGAGGATTATGAAAATGGAGATAAAAATTCTAAATAAAACTAAGGATTATGTAAATGGAGATAAGTACCATTGAAAAATATGTTTATTTATCACATGGGTTGAATAATTATAAAGATAATATGAGGATTTACGTTTTGGGGCCAAAATGCAATTTCCTAAAGGTTAAAGGTCAAAATGTAAATAAGAAAAATTTGCAAGGACCTCCCTTAAGAGTTGAAAATTTTCATAATGGTCCCTTTGATATTTTTAGAGCCTCTACCACACAAGGAGTTGGAAAAATCTGGATTTCCCTTTCTCTCTCTCCCTAATTTCTCTATCTTGAAACCCCAAAACTTCTCTTTAGATTTCTAACACTTTCGGACCTCAGATTTCGACACCACCACCGCCAACAGACTCAAAACGAAGAAATATACAAATCCAACCAATTGGTTTATGGAATAATTGGTTGGAAATTAGCCAAAAAATTGAGGGAAAACCACCTAAGGAATCCAACCGATTAGAGAATTCTTACTGGTAAATGATGTGTATAAATCGTGTGAGATTTTGATAGAAGATAAGGAGACTCTTGTAGATTTGATAGTTCTAGATATGGTTGACTTTGATGTGATATTGGGAATCGATTGGTTGTCATCATGCCATACCATTTTAGACTGTCACCTTAAGGTGATTAAGTTTAATATTCCCAGAGAATATTCCTTCTTGATACAAGGAGATCGTAGTGAGGTACCCAATAACTTAATCTCTGATCTAACATCTCATAAGCTATTACAAAAAGGATGTCAGGGGTATTTAGTAGTGGTCAAAAATGTTCATATAAAGTACACCAATGTAGAGCAGGTTCCAATGGTTAGAGAATTTTCTGATGTGTTGCCTAAGGAATTGCAGGGTTACCCCCAGAACGAGAAATTAAGTTTAGTATTGATTTACTTCCAGGAACCCAACCAGTGTCTATACCTCCATATAGAATGGCACCAACTGAATTCAAGGAGTTGAAGAATCAGTTGCAAGATTTATTAGACAAGGGATTTAGACGCCCTAGCACTTCTCTTTGGGGTGCTCCAGTCCTATTTGTGAAAAAGAAAGATGGATCGTTACGGCTGTGTATTGATTACAGACAGTTGAATAAGGTGATAGTACGTATTAAGTATCCACTACCTCGTATAGATGATTTATTTGACTGACTACAAGGTGCCCAATGTTTTTCAAAAATTGATTTAAGATCTGGGTATCATCAATTGAGGATAAGGAAGGAGGACATTTTGAAAATTGCTTTCAAGACTCGGTATGGGCACTATGAGTTCTTAGTAATGCCATTTGGTTTAACAAATTCCCTAGCTACATTCATGGATTTGATGAATAAAGTATTTAAGCCTTTCTTGGATTAGTTTGTTGTTATTTTCATAAATGATAACTTGGTATATTCAAGGAGTTCAGAGGAGCATGAACGACATTTAATGATAACTTTGTAAACCCTAAGAGAATACCAGTTGTATGCTAAGTTCTTAAAATGTGAATTTTGACTTAGTAGTGTTACTTTTTTTGGTCATGTGGTTACCAAGGATGGTATTCAAGTTGATCCTATAAAGATAGAAGTTGTACAGCAATGGCCACGCCCTACCACAATTACAGATATCCGTGATTTTTTTAGTTTAGCAGGCTATTATCGCAGATTCGTTAAAGATTTTTCAAAAATAGTTGCTCTTTTGACGAGGTTGACAAGGAAGGGAATAAATTTTGACTGGTCAGATGAATGTAAAAGAATTTTTTAGAAACTCAAGGAATGTTTAATTACGGCGCCAGTACTGTTTATTCCTTTAGGTACCGGAAGATAAATAGTATACTGTGATGCATCGAGAATTGGATTAGGGAGTTTGTTGATGCAACATAATCGAGTCATTGCATATGCATCCAGACAACTTAAGCCACATCAGTAAAATTATCCAACTCATGACTTAGAAACGGCAACAGTAGTTTTTACTCTTAAAATTTGGAGGCATTATCTGTATGGTGAGACATGCGAAATCTATACAAATCATAAAAGCCTCAAATGCATTTTTCAACAAAAAAATCTTAATTTGAGACAAAGATAATGGATGGAATTACTTAAAGATTATGATTGTACAATACTATATCATCCAGGTAAGGCCAATGTAGTGGCTGATGCATTAAGTAGAAAGTCTATGAGTAGTTTGGCTCATATCACAGTGGTAAGGAGGCCGTTGATTAAAGAAATGCATAAGTTAGAAAGTCATTGGGCGATATTGGAAGTAAAGGAGCTTGTGATACTATTGGCCTATATACAGTTTCAATCGTCTTTGATTGAGGAAGTGAAAAAGGCACAAGGGGACGATGCCTATTTATGCAAGAAAATCGAAGAGGTGAAAAATGGCAGTGATTTTGAATTTACTGTAGACTTTGAAGGAATTCTGAGATTAGGCAAGCGATTGTGTGTACCTAATAAAGAAGAACTCAATATTGAGATTTTAGAGGAAGCTCATCAATCTACGTATACCATTCATCTTGAGGTAACTAAAATGTATAAATATTTAAAAGAAATTTATTGGTGAGATGGTATGAAGAAAGATATAGTTGATTATATCTCTTGATGCTTAACTTGCCTGCAGGTAAAAGTAGAACATCAAAGGCCTGCAGGATTACATCAGCAGATGGAGATACCTGAATGGAAATGAAAAAGAATTATCTATGGATTTTGTTACAGGGCTACCATAGACACCAAAAATGTTTGATTCAATATGGGTGACCATTGATAGGTTTACTAAATCGACACATTTTCTACCAGTGAAAACCGTATACAACGTAGCTCAATATGCAAATTTGTATTTGAATGAGATAATGAGGTTTCATGGAGTGCCAATATTGATTATTTCACAGCTTGTTTTTAAAGAGCCTTCCAAGAAGCTTTGGGCACGAAGTTAAATCTCACTACTACTTTCCATCCTCAAATAGATGGACAATCTGAGCGAACTATCCAAATATTAGAAGACATTCTTCAGGCATGTGTGCTAGATTTTCAAGGTAGCTAAGAAAGATTCTTGCCCCTAGCTGAATTTGCTTATAACAATAGCTACCAAGCCAGTATACAAATGGCCCCTTTTGAGGTATTATATGGTAGACGTTGTCATGCTCCGATCGAATGGTTTGAGATGGGCAAAGTTAAGATTTTAGGGCCTGATTTGGTACAAGTTGCACTTGACAAGGTAAAGTTAATTAAGGAAAGATTATTAACAGACCAAAGCAGAGAGAAAGCTTATGTTGATAATAGACGTCAACCATTGAAATTTCCCATAGATGAAAATGTCTTCTTGAAGATATCTCCTATGAAAGGAGTAGTAAGATTTGGGAAGAAAGGAAAGTTAAGTCCTAGGTACATAAGACCATTTGAAATTCTTGATAAGATCGGCCCAGTAGCTTATCGTTTGACTTTGCCACTTGAATTGGGTAATGTCCATTCAATCTTTCATGTGTCTATCTACGAAAGTACTTACTAGATCCTATACATGTTATACAGTGCCCACAGATTCAGTTACAGGAAGACTTAACTTATGAGGAGCAACCAGTAACAATAGTGGACAGACAAGTAAAGAAATTGTGCTCAAAAGAAATGCCTACAATGAAAGTGATATGGCAAAATCACTCTTTTGAGGAGGCTACTTGGGAAAGAGAGGATGACACGCGTGACAGATACCTACACTTTTGGAATCACGAGGTTAGTTTTTATTGTAAATATGGAGATGAAATTCGGGAACCAAATTTCTTTAAGGGGGAAGAATGTAATAGTTTAAATAAATGAAAACCCTGAATTAAAGAAAAATTCTGAATAAAAGTGAGGATTATGAAAATCGAGACAAAAAATCTGAATAAATGTGAGGATGATGAAAATGGAGATAAGTACCATTGAAAAATATGTTTATTTATCACATGGGTTGAAGAATTATAAAGATAATATGAGGATTTACGTTTTGGGGTCAAAATGTAATTTACTAAAAGTTAGGGGTCAAAATGTAAATAAGAAAAATTTGCAAGGACCTCCCTTAAAAGTTGAAAATTTACAGAATAGTCCCTCTGATATTTTTAGAGCCTCTGCCACACAAGAAGCTGGAAAAATTTGGATTTTCCTCTCTCTCCTTAATTTCTCTCTCTCGAAATTCTAAAACTTCTCTCTAGAATTCTAGCACTTCCAAATCTCAGATTTTGACACACCACCGCCAATGGACTTAGAACAAAGAAATCTACGAATCCATCTAATTGGTTTCTAGAAAATTTGGCCAGAGATTGGCTGAAAAATGGAGGAAAAGACCACGTAAAGAGGTTAGCTTAAAACTCCTAAACCCTATCTATAGTTTTCAAACCCAAAATCGAACACCATAGATGGATCCAGCAGGTACCGAAAGCTTAAGATATCAAATTTCAGGCCGAGGCTACCTTTAACGAGCCCCCACGCGCCAAATCTTCTTCAACGCATGAATCCCACATGCAGCCCCTACAACGGCGTGTGCAACACGTGGCCCAGCAACCTTGATGCGTTCACCTGTGTTGACCAAGCTGTCAAAGGCCAAATTTCGCGAATTCGGAGTCATTTTCTAGGTTTTTAGACCCTCTAAACGCATTTTTGGGGTCTATTTGGCCAAATTTGAACTGGAAACGTCGATTTTAGGGTTGTCCAACTTGGAACCCTAACTTTGTAAGTAGATAATTCTTTCTATGACTTAACATATGCTCTTCTTGAATTTTAAATGTATAATTGAGTATTTTACAAGTTATTTATACTTTTATATGTCTCTCAAATGGATTAAATTATTTGAATTGTTTACAATCTGGTATATAGTTCAAGAAGAATATGGTTTTGAAAATGGATTATTGAACTCATTAAATATGGGATTTTAAATGTATTTCTCATCATATGGTAAATGAAATATATTGTGCATGTGGCATTGATATGTAAAGCTATAAGATTGCCTTGAAAATAGGCATGTATATGTGATTACCTTGATTGGAAAGTTCTAACAGAGGAATTGTACTGACATTGAAATTTTTTGTATTATATTAAAACCTCTGGTTTGAACGATATGGCATATATGTAAATATGATTTTTGTGGAGGAATCCTTTTAGAAATATTGTTTACTAACAGTAGACGATGTTAACCTTGGTGCACCTTAACACCTCAGCTAGAAAGGTTGGTGCTAACCTCGTGTGACGACCAATACACGGGATATGATAAGTGAAGGAAAGTGGGATGCCTCCTATCTGGACGAGATGTCGACTATATGATATGTGATTTGCCCTCCCTTGCTATGTGCTTGGGAAATTTCCCATATTAAAGTTCCTTCGCATATCCTCTTGAATGATGGTAGGGAAAACCTTAGCTAGGATGCTAAGTATAGGCAAATCCTACACTACCAAAGTACAAAAGGGCTTAAACTCTGATATAGTGGTTCTGATACGAGATCCTCATAATATTTTGATGTGAAATTTTTTGATGCATAGCAATATTTGAATAATAATCATACCGTATTACATATGATTTCAAATATATGAATGTGATTTGAATTAAGAATATTTGAAATACAGGTCCCATATGGATGTACCTCTGAACTGTAATTTTCTATGTGATAAATTTTGAATTATGAGTACATCCATATGTTAACCTAAGAGGTCATAGGAGGAATTATTTGTTCATTGAGTTGTCAAACTCATTACACGATACTTACATTTTTTTTCATATAAGGATACAGAGATTGGCCCTGCTGCTACGTGATCAACTAAGTGCCAAATTATCTGGGTGAGCCTACGTTGCTTTCAAAGCTTACAGTGTTTAAATTATTTTTATACTTGTATCCTAAAGTATGCTCTGAACACCACAGGCAGGATCCCCGTTTCTGTTGTAATAGGTGTATAAATACTTGGCCTATTTATTTGGTTATATTGGAGAACTTGTAAATGTATGTTATTTTTCCTTATATGTGATATATTTGAAGCTGTGTGTAATAGAATAAGGTTAAAGTTATTTTCCACTCGTGATAATGTGTTCCCTTAAATTGGGAGCGTGACAATAACAGTTGCTAAATCAAATTGTATGTGAGCTACCTTTAGAACATCCTTTGTCCAATGTCAGACCTCTACGTGATTCACTTGGTCATACTCCACTTCCAGTTTGTTGTGGTTTTCGCTGGAGTTATTATTATCACAATAATTCCTTTATATGATTGCTTGTCTGGACTGCTTATCATACTCCATTGCTTGGACTGCTTATCATCTCCTAAATTTCTAGAAGGTTGTCCTTCAACATAAAAAGGGAAGGATGAAGTTACCCCTTTATTTGTTTGTGATTAATTGTATATTTCCATATGTGATTAGTTGGATATGGTTTATTTGTTTTTTAGGATGATGCTTGTGGCAAGAAATACAAATTTAGTGGGTTTTGTGATGGCTGATATCTGGATGCACGATGAAAGGAATTATCTATTTTTACTTTTGAACAAAAGATGCAATAAGATGTGGACAGATGATGTTATATTGTGAAATCAATTTTTCTCTCTGATGCCCAGTTACATGATGTTATAGGATGAGAGCAGTAGATAGTTTTGTGACTTTCAGTCCCTTAAGTATGGTATATAGTATGCTTCTACTTTGGTTCGGATGGAGGCTTTGTTAATATTCCACTTGGAGTTGGCATCTTGCATTTCTCTAATATATATTAATAATGTCTCTTTTTGTATTTTTGTTGTTGCTATTGCTTATGTTACAATTGGTTGAATTTGTTTGTTGATACCAATATTATAACATAAAGCTGATTATATTGAACTTTGAACTTTGTTATACTGTAAGTGCTTGATAATACCTTTAATAAATACTTCAAGTGTAATTTTATATTGTTTCTTTATTGGATTTGATACATGTATTATTTGTATTTGGTTTATGTTTTTTTTCTTTATATATTGCATAAAAGATTTGTGATTTTGATTTTGATAATGAGATAGAAATAGAATTTGAGAGCAACATGCAACAAGCTAGTAAGAAAAAGAAAGATCGCAAACAATGGTCTAATTAAGAGGATGAAGCCCTTCTTGACATCTTGATTGAAGCCGTGAACCAAGGTCAAAGATGTGACAATGGACAATTCAAGGTGCATACTTTGAAAATGACTGAGACAATAATGGAGCAAAAGTTTCTTGGATGTGGAATCAAAGTGAAACCACATATATGAGTATGCAATGAAGAGTTTAAGGACTATTTATGCAATATTTTATGATATGCTAAATCAAAGTGGATTTGGTTTGGATGATGAAAAACAAATTAAAGTATATAGTGATGATGTGTGGATTGAGTATAAAAAGGTTCGTGTTTATTGATTATAAAGGAGAAAATTGAGTGTTTAATGGTTATATCTCATCCTTTATTTGATAGTTAACTTGTGATTATTTCCTTGTTTGGTTCTGTTATGTTTTGCTTGCTCTATATACTGCTTGGCTTTGTTTTCTTTTTGTAGATAAGGAAAAGAGACCAAGAATCAAGGGAGAACACTCATTTGAAGATTTATCTAGACTTAGAACAAGCTGAGGATGATGCAAGGAGGAAACACAAAAGAAATTGGCAAGAGCGGACAATGGTAGACTCCAACATAGCTAAGTCTTGTTCTGTGCAAGAATTAGAGTAAATTCCCAAACACTCTTGTATTAGATTTAAAGTAGGACTATAGGTTTTTTTTTATGTTCTTAGACTAGAATTTACATTGATTCAGCATTGTATCTCTTATTCATCTACTTTCTGCAATCAGGTTTTATCTTTCTATCTCTACATTTCTTTTTACTTCTACTCCTTTCTCTTAGATTGTATTGAACATTTATGAATTGCTTAATGAATTGGATTATGATTTCTCTTTCAATTATGTGTGAGAAGATTTTTGATATAGGGTTTTGGTGAACCCACTTGTGATATAATATACTGCATTGATTAGAATTGTGGAACCTTAATTGTACTATATGTGGTTAATTAAGATTAACTATTATGCACATGTTTACGAGTTGATAGAATGCTTGATCATCATTTTATCACATCTTAGGTTATTAACTGATGAACTGAAAGATGAAAGTTAATACCAAAACCTAATAGTTAATTAAAGATATCTTAATCATGAAAATAGTTTAAGGTTTTCTAGAATTTTAATCAATTGGTAGGTACAAGAACCCCTATGAATTGAATCACATGGTTAGCATAGAACTTAATGGGCTTAGGTTAAACTAAGAACCACGAAAGTAAGCAATTTGATTAACTTAGGTACAATTAGTAACGCTTGAAAGAGGTTATTAGTGAATTAAGGTTAAATCATTCCCTATTACTCAGATAATTGCAATTAGAGGTATATCTTGATTGTTGAATATTATAAGTGCGGCAAACTCTAACCTTAGGCTTTTGATAATTGATTGCCTTATTTAATTAATTATGATTTCTCTCTATCAAATTATATGTATTTAGTAGCTTGTTTCATAGAATTCTAGTAATTGATCATTGGTCTTTGTGGGATACAACCCGTACTGGCCAGACTAGCTACAACTACGTCGTGCACTTGTTGTTATTTAGTGAAACACACACAACAAGCTTTTGGCACCATTGCTGGGGACCAAAAGTGTGAATATTAGATATTTTACAAAATAGTTAGACTAGATCCTTTTTGTTTTAATTTTTTTTGCATATTTTATCTTGCTGATTTTTGTCTCTTTTCTTCCTTTGTAGGTGTGCTTCTATTTTATGCGAAGAGATTGCGAGTATTTTGCTTAGTTTGACCCGAAAATTGATCGCACCTTACGAAGGAGAAGAAGAAGAAAACAACAAGAGCCTACACCACCTATCATGGCAGAGAGAGACAATCGATCTCTTAAAGACTTCTCTGTGTAACATCCCTAATTTCATTTCTTTTATTGATAAAAGTACATAAATATTTAATTAAGGAAATAAAATTTATTAGACAATATTTTAAATATCTAAAGAAATATAATCTTTAGAAATTCTTCACCTTATGTATATGCATAGAAAATGATTCTAACATTAAGAAAACAAATAAAGAGGGAAAACCTAATAGGAAAAAAAATTAGAAATAACATACTAAAGAGATGCAAAATTCTTGGATAAGGAAGGTAAATTTTTGGAAACAAGTAAAGGTCTTAAAATTTCAAGAACATTGGATTAGGGTAATTTTTTCTAATTCAAGAACTAGAGTTACTAAGTTTAAAATCTTTACTCATACATTGGGCTTTTACCTATGGACACTTCATATAGAGTTTTTTCACTTCACATAAGTTTTTAGCAAGCCCATTGGATAACCTAAGCAAGAAATAAAACATAGACTTGGACTAGGATATAGTAATTGGACCAATAGCCCAAAAATTATGAAAATGTGACCAAGCCCTCCAAGAAAGGTAGAATTTTATCCAAAGCAAAGAAAATGGGTAGGAATAAACCCAAATCCAAGAGGAAAAATAAAATAAAATAAATTAGGTGATGATATAATAATGTAATAATAATAAAGATTAGGTTACATGGCATTAAGACAAAAATTTAGCAAGTGGTGCGATTCTACATTCATAATTTTGGCAAGTGGCATAATAATACAAGGCTTTATGACAAAAACATCTATATCTTACACTCATAATTTTAGCAAGTGGTATGATAATACATGGCATTAGACAAAACATTCCTATCCCACACAAATAATATCAACCAAATAATGGAGATTCAAGGGCTAGAAATGTGCCACCTAAAAAAGAAAACCTATCATACTTGTTTAAGACAAAAGAAAATGGAAATGAATCCCTAAATCAAAGGGACCTTGTCCCTTATCTTAAGAACATATCATTATAATTTTCAAAATACAAATCTCATTTTCCTATGCATATCTTGACTAAGGAAGAGGAAGACAAGAACATAAGTTGTTTGTTTTCCAAAAATTCAACAAAGTGTATCCTAATTGTGATAAGGTAGACCCATGATCATGAAAGGTGTATTATTTGGTGGTCTATTTAAGCAAAACCCACCCCTACAACATTTTAATTTCGTCCAAGTGAGGAAGAGAGAGAAATAGAAGCAAGGTAGAGTGAGGAAAGGAGAGAAAGAGAGGAGAAGAAAGGGAGGAAGAAGAAGGAGAAGTTTAGAAGGATAAGTACTCAAGGTAAGTTACCTTAATCTCCACTTGAATCCATTTTTCTTCTTCAACCTTGAGGTTCAAAAATTCACCCCCCTTCTCTTACCTGAGCTGCTAGAAAAGCTAAGGGAAGGGATGAATCTTGCTACTTCTTTAAAGAGGAAACAAGAAAACCAATTCACTAAGTAAGCTAAGGAGATTCTTAGGTAAGTTTAACAATATTTCTTTTTGAAGAAAACTTTTGAAACTTATAATATTTATATGAGATTTTGATCTTAGAACTTTGATGATTGGTCATGGATGTTGCTATATCATGTTACATATTGATCTTGCATGTGATGTATGTTTGAATACTTAGGTTGGTGTAGATAGTTCTGCATGGGTATGGCTATGGGTGGTAGAATTTTAAGCTTCTGTGTTTTAATTTTCGGGAACATTATATAGGGAATCTAAACAAATGGTTAACATAAAAAATGTAGATTTATGTCTCACAGAGTTTTAGCCACTGAAATCATTCAATTTAGAGTTCATATGAGGTAGATATGGTCCGATTAGTAAACAAAGGTCAGAAAATGGTTAATTAGGGAAGAATATGTTAGGATAGCTTCGGTGTTTTAATTTCTGAGAACCATTTATAAGGAATTAAAATAAATGGTTAACATATGAATTATAGATATATGTGTTACGGATTTGTAGCCACTGGATTCATTCAATTTAGAGTTCATATGAGGTAGATATGTTCTGATTAGTAAACAAAGGTCAGAAAATGGTTAATCAGGGAAGAATAGGTTAGGATAGCTTCGGTGTTTTAATTTTTGGGACAATTCTATAAGGAATTAAAATAAATGGTTAACATATGAATTATATAGTTATGTGTCACAGATTTTTAGCCACTGGAATCACTTAATTTGAAATTCTTATGTGGGAGATATAGTCAGATTAGTAAGTAAATGTTAGAACCTACCAGAGAAGAAATAATATTGAATTTAAGGGAATAACAACACTAACATTTATGACTATTTTACTGATATGATTAACATAATAGTTTTAGATAATTGTCTTAACTTTCCATAGACACCAAGATCACCTCAATCGGAGTTAAAATGAGAGAGTTATACTCTAATTAGTGAGAAACGGTCATAGAACACGGCCAGGCCGTGTTCTGGGTGCTTCAAGCACAGGTTAGCCGTATTCGGGGCTGTTTTTGAGTACATTTGAAGTATTTTTAAAGCATGGCCGTGTCCTGGAACAGGGCCAGACCGTGTTGGAAGCTGGTGAAGCCTATTTTCAACATTTTGCTACCCTAGATGAACCTCTTTAACTATAGGGTAATAGTAGAAATCAAATTGGAGGAAAATGCTCTATAAATTTGTAAGAACATGTGTTAGAAATGATATAAATAAGAAGAAATTGACTAAAGTCCAAGCATAAAGAAAATGAAGAGATGAAATTAATATTTAAAAAAGAAGATGAATCTTATAAATGAAAATAATAAATGACTAGTATATGCCATAGCCATAGCCATTGTATGAACTTCTTACCATTTTAAGTGTGAAATTCTGACATGGAAATATTTTATAAAGTGATATTTGAAATGGTTATGTTCATGGCATGATTACCAATAATTTATGGTAATAGTTATATTTTGATGAACATACTTGTTATTGAAAGCATATTTTTGGCTATCATTGTGAAAAGAAAAGAAATGAGCACGGTCATATGGCAATCCGTGTGGTGCACTAGTAGGGGACGTCCTACCAACGGTTATGATCATGTTAATGAGAAAAGAAAGAGAAAGTGGGCCATGTCGGACAGAGCGAGAAAAGCCCGTATCGAAGAGTAGAAAATACTCACCCTGACCGGAGTAGCATAATATGAGAATAAATTGATAGTCATCATATGATATTCTGAAAATAGTTAATCCTGTCATACATATCATTACTGTATGATTCTTATGTGCATAGATATAATTCATTCATGTGACCAAAGATATTTTCTGTAGTTTGTACAGCTAAACATGACATGATGAACTATATTGATGGTAAATTATGATTTATTGTTGAACCTACTGCGATTTGTTTCTCACTATATTTCCATATCATGTTCAGAAGAATAATTATGCAGATTTTCTCTATGACACTTATTATTTCCGTACGTTGAATCGAGGTGCCCTACCTTGGGCAACTACCAGTTATATCAGATGTATCTGTCGTAGATGTGACTGAGATTCCGGTGGAGGTGTTACCCGCACCAGTGTCCCTGGAAGTAGTCGACATAGATGATTAGAGCTAATATGTATCTTTGTACAAATGTTTGTAAAATAATGGTGTGTATGGAAACTCAGTATTGTATCACTGTTAATAACAATTATGCTTGGTTAAAGTTATTATTATTACGAGTTAAGTGGTTAGAATTAAAGTAGTAATAACTTCATGGAATTTTACAAATATAAAAAAAAATTTGTTACATTTACATAAATTGAGTTGTTACACTCTGCCTCTGATACTCATGGCCTAAATCTGAGCATAGTTAAACCTGTTATAAAGGCTAATAAATTTGAACTAAAGCCTTACATTCTTTATATGATTTAGAAAAATTAGTTAAGAGGGTCCCCTACTAAAGTTCCAAATCTCCATTTATCAATTTTTTTGGAATACTGTGTTACATTGAAGTTGAATGGAGTATCTTATGATGCTATCTGATTGAGGTTGCTCTTATTCTCTTTGTAGGACAGGGCCTAAGCATGGTTTCACTCCCTTCCATCAAGGTCTATAACCCCTTGGAAACAGCTTTCACAAGCCTTTCTAGCCACTTCCCTCTATGTAAGACATCCCATCTTCCAAATCAATTGCTACTTTTGCACAAAAAGATGGTGAGTCATTATATGAAGTTTGGGAGAGATTTAAAGATATTCTCAGATAACGCCCTCACCATGGGTTAGATAAATGACTTATAGTCTATACATTCTACAATGGACTTATATACAACATCCATATGTTAGTGGATGTTGTAGTAGAAGGAGTCTTAATAAATAAAACAGTCGATGAGACTTATGAGCTTATTGAAGATATGACTCAAAATCACTACTCTTGGTCTAGTGAGAGATATCCATATAGGAAACTAGTAGGTATGTATGAAGTTGATGCATTGTTTTAGAAGATAGATAAATTAAGCATCAATGCTGTTGGTTCTTCTCCATCTTCTGCATGTGAGAATTATGGGTGTATTGGCCATGTAGCCAATGAATCCCAACTTGAAAACCTTGTACCTCAGGATTGTGAATGGGTAAACTTTGTTAATAACAATCAGAGAAACAACTCATACAACAATACTTATAATCCAGGCTAGAGGAATCATTCAAATCTGATTGACAAGCCTAATGTGAATTAGCCTCCTCAGAATAACTTTAGGCAACCTCCTAGGTTTTAGAATCAAAGATTATTTAATCCTTTACCCCAGCCAAAGTTAAATTTGGAAGCTCTGATAGAGAATTTTATTGCTACTTAGACTAAACATAATTTTATTGCTATATAGAATGATGAGTTCAAAGCCCAAAATCATTCAATGAATGAGGATATAAAAGACTTAGCCTCTAAGGTTGACTCGCTTGCTACTCATAGTAAGATGTTGGAAACTTAGATTGCATAGCAAGTGAGTCTATTGTTGTGTATTTTTTACTAATTAACTGCAAGTGCATGGCGTAGCTGTAGCTAGTTCGGCGAGTACGGGTCGTATCCCATAGAGAACAAAAGATCAACTACAAGACTTCTACGAATCAAGCTATCTAAATCAATGAAATTCAATAGAGAGTATGTTAAAATTCAATTAACAAAAGCCTAGGGTTAGGGTTTACCATACTTATGATATTCAACAACCAATATGCACCTCTAATTGCAATTATTCTAGGTAATTAGGGATGGTTTATCCTTAATTAATTAATAACCTCTTTCAAGCGTTACTAATCGTACCTAGGTTAATCCAATTGCCTACTTTCATGGTTCTTAGTTTAACCTAAACCCATTAAGTTCTATGCCAACCATGTGATTCAATTAATAGGTTTTCTCATGCCTACCAATTGATTCAATTCCTAGATAAATTTAAACTACTTTCGTGATTAAGATATCTCTAATTAACTATTAAGTTCTGGTATTAACTTTCACCTTTTAGTTCATCAGTTAATAACCTAAGACATGATGAAACAATGATGAGACATTCTATCAACTCTTATACATGCGCATAATAGTTAATCCTAATTAACCACAAAAAATCACAATTAGGGTTTCACAATTCCAATTAACTTAGTATCATCATTCCATAAGTGAGTTTACCAAAACCCTAGATCAAACTCTACTCACACATAATTGAAAGAGAAATCAAAATCATATTCATTAAACCAATCATCAATGTTCAATACAAACTAAGAGAAAGGAGTAGAAGTAGAAATAGAGATGATAAGTATAAAGATAAAACCTAGATTGTGGTAGATCAATTAGGAATAAAAACTTCAATCAAACTCAATTCTATTCTAAGAACATAAATTAAACAATTGATGCAACTCTAAACATAATCTAATGGTGTTTCCTAAGCCTAAACTGAGTAAAAATAAGTCTGTATATGTCTAGATGTCTTTCTCTGCGTTTTTCCATGTGTGTATATATATATATATATATATATATATATATATATATATATATATATATATATATATATATATATATATCACATAAGCTGCTGAAAACCCTAAAAAAATACGGAGTGTAGATACATGAAGCACGATTGTGTTCCAGGACACGGCCTGGCCATGCTTTGGGCTGAAAATATGGGAATTCCTCTAATTTTATCATAGAGCACAGCTTGGCCGTGTTGGGGGTTGTCGAGCACTTTTTTTCTAATTTTTTCTAGGTTGCCTCCTTGCTTCCTCCTCAACGTATTCCAAGTCAAAATAGCTTTTCACATAAGTGTTTGCCCTTGATTCTTGGCCTCTTTTGCTCACCTACAAACAGAAAAGAAACCAAAGCAGTATCCAGAGCAAGAAAAATAGAACAGAACAAAAACAAGAAAATAATCACAATTTCACTAAGACATAAGGGATAAGATATAGTAATAAAATACACAATTTTCCCCTTTATCATCTATCAAATAGGAACTTTGGCGGACTACCAGGTCAAACTGAGAACCCTAGAGAACACTATAATGCTATTACCTTAAGAAGAAGCTATTGGCTGAATCAGAAAGAAGTGGGGAGAAAAAGAAAGATGAGCCTTAGGCTGAATTAGAACTTTCTAGAGAAGAGGAAAAGAGTGAAGAAGAGCTCAAATATGTGGCTCATGCACCATACAAGCCATCAATCCCTTTTCCATAAAGATTGGTGAAAGCAAAGTTAGAGAAGTAGTTTGGGAAGTTTATGGATGTACTGAAAAAGTTGAATATTAACATCCCTTTCTTAGAAGCCATCTCCTAAATGCCTTCTTATGCAAATTTCCTAAAGAAAATACCCTCAAATAAGAGGAAAATTAAAGAGCATGTTGTTGTGACTCCGACAGAGAGATGCAGTGTATTAAATCAAAATAAACTGCCACAAAGCTTAAGGACCTCGGAAGCTTCTTAATTCCTTACTCTATTGGACATATGAGGATTGACAAGGCCCTATGTGACTTTGGAGGAAGTGTGAGCCTTATGCCTCTATCTGTCTTTAAGAAGCTTCAAATGGGATACTTAAAGCCAACTACTCTTTCTCTTCATCTCGTGGACCGATCCCTTAAGCATCTGGTGGGTATATTAAAGGATATCCCTCTAAAGGTAGGTAAGTTTTACATACTTGTGGATTTTGTGATTTTAGAGATAGAGGAAGATGATAAAATCCCTATCATTATTGGAAGGCCTTTCCTAACCACTGTTCTTACTAGTATTAATGTAAAAGATGGAAAGGTTTCTTTGAATGTAGAGGATGAGAAAGTAGAATTTAACTTAACTGATGCCATCAAATCTCTATGTCTAAATGAATCTTGCTGTATGATCAGCTTACCTAAACCAAATATGAATGATAATGTAATAAATCTTTGTTCTACTGACTCAGCTGAGTTATGCTCTGTGGAAAGGTTTTTGTCTTGTGCTAAACAGGTTGGAACTGCTACATATACAAGGGTAAAAAAGCAAGCAATTGAGGAGGAAGTCAAAGCTCCAAAGTTAGAACCAAAACCACTTCCTCCTAACCCAAAGCATGGAGCAAAAGAGATTTGGAAGCAAGCAACTGGACCCTTTAAGGCAGTTAGGCGATATTAAAAGCACCATGATAAGGGTTAATGGAAAGAGAAGAGAGCCATCCAAACTCTCTTAAAGACTCATTAAGTAAAAAGCATGTCAAAAGGAGTCAAGCTAATGACTTTAAACGAAAGCTTCGTATGAGGCAACCCACATTTTAGTTTTTGAGTTTCTTTTCATTTTGTTTCCTTGTTTATATTTTTTGTTTTTTGGTTTTTTTCTTATTCTTAGATTAATCTCTTAGGTTAGAAGATTAATGAATGTTTTCATATAATTTTTAAGTCAATTCCCATGCCTCCAAGGTTAGAGAAAAGGATGATAATCAAAGGAAATTTAAAAGGATAAAAAGAGTGGTAAAATTCGAAGAAAAGTATATTCTAGCACCCAACACAGGTACCCTGTGTCATGAAACACACCCGTGCTTTAAGCATGGGAAAATGAGAGAAATTTGGAAAGTCCAATAGCCAGCACGAGAAAGCCCTATCCCAGGACACGGCCGTGCTCGAGACAACATAGGCCATCATTGTTTTCCCAACACAGCCAATCCCAGAAAATATACAATCTAGCCCACAACACGGGTGAGCCGTGTTGTGTAACAAGGCCTGGGCACAGGCCATGCTTTAGGCCCAGGAATCATTCCCCCTCTCCAGCATGCAATATAGAAAAATCGTGCTAAGAAGCATGGTCGTGCTTTGGGCCTAGGTTTGTATTTTCCCATGCTTTCTTCATTTTTCTCATCCTGTGTTTCATTCCCCTACTTCCTATGCCCTAGCCATGCCATTCTCCTTCTTCCCTACATTCTTTTCCTCCCTCCAATAGCCATGCCACTAACCCAAGCCTCCTTCTCCATTTATAATTCCTCACCCATGCCCTAACCAGAAACCTCTATAGCTCCCATGCCTCGCCTTCTCTCTCTCCCTCTCGTTCTCCCTTTAGCTATGCTCATTCTACACCCAAAAATTAAACACTTGTGCTCTCTCCCCTATTCCTAGCCATTCATGTGCCTTTCCCTTGTGTTTCTATCTACCATACCTAAACGCTTTCCCCTACTTCCTGTGCTCTATATTTCTCCATTCCCAGCCAACACATGCTTCTTTTCCTTCTCAGCCTATTGCCTGCACCCAACATTCTCCCTCACCAGCCTAGAAACTCGAGAACCCACACCTCATTCACCTGTGACTCACAAAGTCTCTAATTCCCTGCACTATGATTCCCCTGCTACTTCAACTTGATGTTCCCTCCTCTAGGTAATTTCTAAATTCTCTGTGCTTGTGTTTCATTTTGTAATTTTGAATTGGATCTCTCTGCCTTCGTGTATTGGTTTGTAAAATCTACCTGCACTTTTAGAATTAGAATACTTTTCTGGTTGATTTCTTGTCCTACACTTTGGGATGTATGTTTACTGAATTTTTTGCTTATGAACTACCTATTTTGTCTGCCTGGATTAGCTAGAAATTCTGGTTGATTGCTTAAACCTTTACTTGTTGGTTAGTTTGCTGAAATTAGAATTGAACTTGTTGAGTTTACTTGGTTTTTCTTGGCAATTCTTTGGATGAACTTGCAATTGAAATTGGCATTAAATTTTAAATTGATCATTCCCTGGTTGAATCTGAAATTGAAGTTGGCTTAATTGAAAATCATCCTAGCCTGGAATTTGCTAAGTTTCCTCATCATTTTATGTTAGAACTGAATTATTAGCTCTTTTGAATATGGAAATTAGCTTAATTTTGAAAGATTAGTTGGACTACATTGTTTGAGGGTGAATAATTTAGGATTTTCTGATTTTCATGAATGCTGGAAACTTTGGTTATTTTTTATTTCTTAAGAATTTTTGGCTAAACCTTGAACTTTGTAGAGCTTTAATATTTCTCGATTTTTTTGCTGATTGTTGCTATTTATCTTAGATTGGACTCCCATTAGTACTATGTGGTTATAGCCATTACTCAAGATTTGCATTACCCAGTTTGCTGCATTATTTTACCTAAAAATACACTGTTTCCTTCATTGCATTTTGAATTGTGGATTCCTGAATTTAAATTATACCTAAGGTTATTGAATAACTATTTTCTGGTGATCCCACTCCCCTTTTAAACTTTCTTGCATATCATTATCGATGGCCCTAAAAAAAGAACTGGCCAATTATCCTCCCAATCCTAACAACCTCGTAGAGATGAATCCAAAAATCGTCTCAACTTCCTTATCAAATAATTGAGTATGGTATAGTGTTCGTCGATGATACACAACGAATACGATATGATACTCTAGTTAAACAAGGAATGTGAGTACTCGGTATATGGATGAGGAATGTTTGGAACGGTTGAAAATTTTAACTGATGTCTAATACCTGTTGATAGGATTGGGTGAACCACCTTTTTTAGGCTTCGTTACCTAGTCTCTTCCCAGATCACCTTAAAATTTTTTAGTACAGTTAATGTGGTTCTATTTCGGAGTTCTGACGTCGACTAGGGCCACTTTAACTTTAGAATATTTCACCATTCTTGTAGTTTATCATTAGCCCAATTTTAATGCATTGTTTAGATTATCTCTCGGGGGAGCTAGATCAGTCCCCCAAAGTTTTACTACTTGAATTTTTGGGATTCCATTTCTATAGGGGACAATACAGTGCATCTATTTTAAAAGTCTCTTTCATTTGCAACCCTAGTTTTAGATATTTAAAATGCCTGATGGCCCATACCTTTTTTGGTAGGGTCAAAAATGACGGGATTGCAAATCAAAGAGAGCTTTGTTTCCTATGGGCTATGTTAAACGGTCATAAAGTGGATACTAAAGCCTTCATGGCTCACCAAATGGCTAGGGTAGGTAACACCATGAGTGACAAAGTGGTCACAGGGGGTTTAGTGATTACAATTGCTAGAAGGCTAAGATTAGATGCAAATTTACAAGATTTGCAACCAATAGCCGGCAACAGCAAGATTGATTTAGAATCCTATCTGAATATGAAATTAATTATTTGAATAAATGCTGACTATTTCCTACATCTCCGTGGTCATAATATTTTTTGCCTCCATATCCCCACTAGAACTGTAGTCACTAATGAAGAGAATTAGATATACCTCGTAGAAGAAGGTAAGGAAGGTGAAGCCAACTCTGAGAGGGATATTTCCCCTATGAGCCACTCTTGGTTCTACCACCCCAACCTCTTCCCACTATTCTGACACTACAAGTCCATTATACGTACCGAAAGAGGACTAGGACTCCATCTCCTCACGACTTCACCGAATAGAGGAGGAGCAAATAGCTTAAAAGGCCACCCTGCATGCAATAAATGACTTAATTCAAAGCATGCAGGGAATTATGCAAGTTTGGTATAATTGGCACTTGGCCCAGAATCCACCACCACCACCTCTAGACGATCAATAAGCAAGTAAGTTCCTTTTCTTCCTTTGCTTGTACATTAATTGTTAGCAACATTGAGGACAATGTCAAGTTTAAGCATGGGGGAGTAGTTACTTTAGGCTTTTAGTTTTCATTGGCTGAATCTCTCTTATTTTATTGCATAATCACAAAGTTTTCTATTCTAGAGATAAACTGATGTAATATAGGTTAATTTTAACTTATGAAAATGTGATGCACAACATAATATGAAATAGGTAGTTGTTATCTTAGTCTCTCTCTTCTAAAAGTAAACCTCTAATTTTTTTCAAAAATATATCTCCTATTGTGCTATGAATTATATGCACTTTTGGAGTTTAACATGATGAAAGTATGAAGGTAGGGAGAGATAAAAAAATGAAGAAATGTGAAATCCAAAAAGTTTCACTCTGAGTACCCCTTCAAGGTACCAAAAATGCCTTAGTATGAGTACCTAATTGCCTATACCTTAGTGAGATGGAGCATAAAATGCACTCACTGTATATTTCTATATATATATATATATATATATATATATATATATAAAGAATGAAATAGACAAAAAAAAGAGAAAAGAAAGAAGAAAAAAAGTGAGAAGTAAAAGAATAAGTGAGAAAAAGAGTGATAAAATAGAAATAAAGGTAAGGAAACATAGAGAGATCTAAAGAATGAGGTGGCCTACTTGAGTGTTTAAAAATTTGGTGCATACAATCAATGGTAACAATAGAAATATGTGTATAATAAAAGAATTTGGGTTTATTTTTAGAAGAATAGAGACTATCTGATAAATGTCTACTCATATACTTGTTATGTTCACATTGATTAAATAAAGAGTTATTTGTATTGCATTTTTGTCATCTAGAATTTGAATGCATCTTCCCCCTTCTTGTTGATATGTCATGTTATTTGCTTGAGGACAAGTAAAGGTTAAAGCATAGGGGAGTTGATAAAGGGGAAAATTAAGTGTTTAATGGTTATATCTCATCCCTTATTTCACAGTTAACTTGCAATTATTTCCTTGTTTTGGTTTTGTTTTTTTTTTTGCTTGCTTTGTATATTGCTTGGCTTTGTTTTCTTTTTGTAGGTGAGTAAAAGAGGCCAAGAATCAAGGGAGAACACTTATTTGAAGATTTATCTGGACTTGAAACAAGCTGAGGAGAATGTAAGGGGGAAACACAGAAGATATTTGCAAGAATGGACAATGGCAGCCTCAAACACGGCCAGGTCGTGTTCTATGCAAAAATTGGAGCAAATTCTCATAATCTAGTTCGAAGCACAGCCAGGCCATGTCTTGGAATATAGTCATGCTTCGGGTTCGTACAGTCCGTGTTTTTAAGTGTTTTAATCAGCCAAGATTATATATATAGGGGAAATAAGGAGAAAGATAAAAAAAACTCATTCAGACTCAATTTAGGTTTAGGAAACACTCTAGGATTAAGTTTAGAGTATAATTATAGGTTTCTTTATGTTCTTAGACTAGAATTTACATTGATTTAACATTGTATCTCTTATTCATTTACTTTCTACAATCATGTTTTATCTTTCTATATCTATACTCTTTCTACTTCTACTCCTTTCTCTTGGATTGTATTAAACATTTATGAATTGCTTAATTAATTGGATTATGATTTCTCTTTTAATCATGTGTGAGTAGATTTTTTATCTAAGGTTTTGGTGAACCCACTTGTGATATAATATACTGCTTTGATTGGAATTTTGGAGCCTTAATTGTATTATCTGTGGTTAATTAGGATTAACTATTATGCATATATATACAAGTTGATAGAATGCTTGATCACTATTTTATCACATCTTAAATTATTAACTGATGAACTAAAAGTTGAAAGTTAATACTGGAACCTAATAGTTAATTAGGGATATCTTAATCACGAAGAAGTTTAAGATTCTCTAGGAATTGAATTAATTGGTAGGCATGAGAACCCCTATGAATTGAATCACATGGTTAGCATAGAAATTAATGGGCTTAGGTTAAACTAAGAACCACGTAAGTAGGCAATTGGATTAATCTAGATACAATTAGTAAAGCTTGAAAGAGGTTATTAATGAAGTAAGGTTAAACCATCCCCAATTACTCAGATAATTGTAATTAAAGGTATATCTTGATTGTTGAATATCAAAAGTGCGGCAAACTCTAACCCTAGGCTTTTGATAATTAATTGCCTTGTTTAATTAATTGATTTATCTCTATCGAATTATATTGATTTAGATTTTTTTTGTAGAATTCTAGTCATTGGTCATTGGTCTTTGTGGGACACGACCCGTACTCGCCGGACTAGCTATAGCTATGCTGTGCGCTTGCGGTTATTTAGTAAAACACACAACAATTGTTTTTCCTCTCTTATGAATTATTTTGTTTCACTTTCTACTTATGATAAATTCAAGTTCTTTCATTTTGTATAGAGTCATCCAAATGCAAAGGATTACAGGTATACGCAAATCTTATTTCTTGATAAGTTTGTTCTTGCCCTTGGAAAAGATCGTGCCAATGGTAAAGGAGCCATTGCCCCTGTTGATGTTGATGAGCAACTAGATAAAGACCATGAAGAAAATGAGGATGATGAGGTTGAAAAGGATTTGACACAATCAATATCTATAAATTAGGCACAATCTAAGAGAAAGAATAATTATGTGGGAAGTCATTCAACAAAAAGAAATAGAGGAGCAAACATAATTGCTAATAGCATAAATGAATTAAGGAAGAGTTTTGGGATGTGGTTAGAAAAGAGTTCAACATGGTTAGTGAAGTTGCAGATTGCCTTAGAGTTGCCAGAGATGTATTTGATAATTCTAGGAGTCTCTTGAATGAGTTGAATAAAATGGATTTAATCAAACAAGAGTGTTTTGCTGCAGGAGAAAAAAATACTCTTGGTGTCACATCAGTTGCATATCTTTTAGGGTGCTAATGATGTTGATCATCTTGCATTTATAAAATCATTACTATAGTTGTTTTCATGGAGCTTACTCTTTTTGATGACTTTGTTTTCCATTTCGGTTTGATGTATATGTGACTTGTCATATCCCATAATTTTTAAATAATAATGTTTTGCTATAAACAAATATATTTTTATTTTAAATGATTATGTTTTGCTAAAAGTAAATACGCTATTAATTAAAATAATTTTGTTTTGCTTAAAATAATTATATTTGGCTTTAAATAAATTTTTATTTTATTTTTATAAATTTCTTTCTTTTAACATGCATGAAGTTATTTTATATTATGATCTGTTTTATTAAAAATTTTATTAAGAAAAATCATGATTTAAGAGTTCAACTAAAGTTTTGTAAGAATATAAATTTTTAGAAATTTTTGAGTTACTTTAGGATGAAAAATAATATTATTATGTATATAAAAATAATAATAATAAATTTCAACTATTCAATAATTAAATAAAAAAAAAGAGGGAGATGAATAGTGATGAATAATGTTTTCGCTCCCCTCATTTTTTTTCTCTCTAAATTTGGAGTACCTTCGAGCCTCCGATCACAAAACTGAGGGTACCATTGGATTCAGGACGAATAATACTACAATTTTGGCCGAATAATTTTCAAATCAGCCGTAGAATCGCCATATATCGAAAGTAAAAAATCTTAAAATAAAGTAAACTCTAAAACTCTTATTTAGAGACCTCAAATTGAAAATCTGATACCATAAATGAATTCAGAAGATAGATAAACTTTAGGATATGAAATTTTTTGGTCATCTAACAACTTTTTGTGCGTCGTGAACAGTAAATACAGCCAATATGAATAGTGATTCTGGTGGTGAATAGTTTTTTTTTATCGTGAGTAGTACCCATCAGTTGACTAGTATTGACCAATCTCTCAAAGGCTAAATTTCGTTATTCTTGGGTCATTTTCTAGGTTTTTAGATCCTCCAAACTCGTTTTTAGGGTTTATTTAGTCAAGTTTGGATTGGAAATGTGTATTTTAGGGTTGTCCAACCTGGAGCCTTACATTGTGAGTAGATAATTCTTTCTATGACTTACCCTATGCTCTTCTTGAACTTTAAATGTATAATTGATTATGTTTACAAATTATTTATACTTTTATATGTCTCTGAAATGGATTAAATTATCTAAATTGTTTATAATCTAGTATATAGTTCAAGAAGAGTATGATTTTGAAAATAGATTTTTGAACTCATTGAATATGTGATTTTAAATTGTATTTCTCAATATATGGTAAAGGAAATATATTGTGCATGTGGCATATATATGTAAAGCTATAAGATTGCCCTGGAAAAAGGCATGTATATGTGATTACCTTGATTGAGACGTTTCTAACAGAAGAATTGTACTGAGATTAAAAATTATGTATTATACTAAAATCTCTCTTTTGAACGATATGACATATATGCAAATATGATTTTTGTGGTAATCCTTTTGGAAACACTGTTTACTAACAGCAAGCGATGTTAGCCCTGGTGCACCTTGATACCTCAGTTAGCAAGGGTGGTGCTAGCTTTGTGTGAGAGCCAACACACGGAATATAATATGTGAAAGAGAGCGGGATGCATCCTATCTAGGAAAGATGCCGACTATATGATATGTGATTTGCCCTCCCTTGCTGTGTGCTTGGAAAATTGCCCATATTAGAGTCCCTCGCGTGTCCTTTGTAACGCCCCTAATTTACGTTACGTAAAATAAACATTTTTTTTACATTATTATTTCCGCAATCAGATATTTTCCTTAAAGATACATAATTCAAACAATTCTTTATCATGGGAACAGATATATATAGGATCTCTCATATATACACAATATATAGACCAAGTCTATAAACTTCAAAGTACATCAGAAACGGGGATCCTGCCTGTAGCATTCAGAGTACTCTAGAATACAAACACAGTATAATTCAAAGACCGTGAGTCTTGGAAGCAACGTAGACTCACCCAGAGAATATATCACCTATCTGCCGAATCAGACTCTGATATTCTTATCTGAAAAATGTGGAAATATCGTGTAGTGAGTTTGACAACTCAGTGAGCAAATAATTCCTCCTATGACCTCTTAGGTCAACATATGGATGTACTTATATTTTAAAATGTGTCACATAGAAAATACAGTTCAGAAGTACGTTCATATGGGACCTGTATTTCAAATATTCTCAAATCAAAGGATAATCAGATATCTAAAACCATATGCACTATGGTATGATCATTAAACAAATGTTGTTATGCTCAGCTATATAAGTAATAGTAAAATATTATGATTTAGAGATAAAATCATTAATTTAATGCTCCTGCCTCACTCGACAATCTGGTCAATGCAATGAAAATATAACTCATTTGCTATACGCATAGTGACCTCGACTATAGTCACAATAAGTGATCAGGGAATGTGAGTACATCACCCTCCTGCCTCCCGACATTACCACTGTCACCGGTTGGAGCAGCCCTCCCCCGGTTCACTCAGGCTAATAGGGCATCCCCTATTCGATACTGTCACAAACCATACAACCAGCCGATATTCATCAATACATCTAAATACATGTAAAATTATCAAGCAATTCACCATGAACTTTACACTTGTCATATTTATCAAGCAACTCGCCATGAGCTTTACGCTTGCCATTCAATCTCATTTATAATATGACATGCATCATTTTCACAAGTATATAGCTTTACAAATCAATGCATCGTGCACATAATATTCACTTTATCAAATAATGATAAATACACGTGAAATCAGATACATCATGAGTTCAGAAATCCATTTTCAAATACTATACTCTTTTTGAATCATATTTCAAATTATAAGCAGTTCAGATCATTTTAATACATTTCAGAAACATATTAAAGTGTAAATATCTCATAAATATAATCATATACATGCTCAAATATCAAGAAGAGTATAGGGCAAGCCATAGGAAGAATCATCTACTCACAGGGTAGGGCTCCTGGTTGGACAACCCTAAAAATGTACTTTTTTTCCAAGTTGAATTTGGCCAATTAGACCTTAAAAATGTGTCAGGAGGGTCCAAAAACTTAAAAAATGACTCCGGGAGCTTGGTCACTATTCATTCACCGAAAATCACTATTCACGACGAACAAAAAGTTGTCAGATAGCTGAAAAAATTTCATATCCTAAAGTTTAACTAGCTCCTGAATCCATTTATAGTGTCAGAATTTCAATTGGAGGTCTCTAAGTAAGAGTTTCAGAATTTACCTTTTTCTGAGATTTTCTACTTCAGATCTTCGGCGATTCAACAACTGATTTAAAAAATTGATTGGTCAAAACTGTAGTATTTTTCGTCCTGAATCCAATAACACCTTCTGTTTTGAGATCGGAAGCCAATAAGCACTCCAGATCTAGAGAAAAAGTTGAAAGTTACTATTCACTCACTATTCATCCGTTTAAAATTTTTTTTTCAACTCCCATGCGTTTCTCCCGACCTTCTCTCTTCCCTTTTTATTTTATTTTTTTAATAATAATAATTATTATTATTATTCAGTAATTAATAATAGGATTTTCTTTTATATAAATTCATATAAATTCCGTTTTTCATTTTAAAATTTCCCAAAAATTTTAAAAAATTTACATTCTCATAAAATTTTGGTTAAACTCTTAAATTATGATTTTTCTTGATAAAAATCATAATAAAACAAATCTCAAAATAAATATCTTTATACATATTAAAAGAAAGAATATTTCTAAAAATACAAAAAAAATTCATTAAAGGCCAATATAATTATTTTAAGTAAAACAATAATTATTTTAATTAAAAATTTACTTTCTTTTAGCAGAACATAATCCTTTTTAAATAAATAAAAATATATTTATTTATAACAAAATATTATTATTGAAAAACAAAAATTACAGGATGTTACATTCTTTCACCCTTAAAAAAAATTTGGTCTTCGAATTTTAGCTTATCCTACCACATGTAGGGAATGAAATCAAGACATAATTCAGAGTTACCAACTGTATTACTCAAATAATTGAGGATATATTTTCTGTATAACATCTTTACTAATATTTAAACTATCCTCAAATTTGCATATTTTTATCCATTAGTCAATATAATTAGGAACCATACACATAAAATAATATATACACATCCATATAGGGTAACCAACTTTTCTTATTCCAAACTTATACTAAGTCATTCTAAAATCTTACATGTCAAGTTCAAACCATACATCTCATCATCTAAGTATAACATCCATTAAGCATTTTAAGTTCCCATGTGTCACTAACACTTACCTAACAACTTTAGCTTATGTCGACATGATAATTCTATAACGTTATTTTAAGGCTACACTTTCGTCACCATTGAACTCAAATCTTTCTTATGCTTCCAATATAGCAACATAAAATTCTAACTTCTTCAATTCCACTTTACCAATCCTAGCACCTTAAAGGGTTTCATAACAAATGTACACACATAAAATCTCTAATCTTGAACTATCCCAAATTTTACATAAAGGACCTCATCTTAGTATGTCTTAACCCATTAATACATGTACCTAGATCACTTATGCTCTATTCGAACGTTATTTTAAATTGTTCTCCACACTTCCACTTTGGTAAGCCAAACTAATTCACTTAAACTCTACTTTCCACATTCCATCATCAAGGAGTTTTAGCACCATTGATTCTTCTAGTACATTTTCAAACTATCATAAAAGTTTCTCAATTGATTCTTTGCAAATAAACCTTTCGATAAACTTTCGGTAGCTAAAATCACTAATTACATTGTAAGGAATTTAATGTCTAAGTGCCACCAAAATTTTCACTATCAACACTTCCAAATAAACATTATGATTTCCCTTGTCTCATTTTGCCTATGCTCACATAAATTCCATATATCTCAATTCCTCTCTTTAAAACGTTTTCTTAATACTTCCTATTTTCAAACAATTTACCCTATAATCACATACGTTTAGCTTCACCCACATAAATTCATACACCGTCCAATTCACCAATTTCCAACAAAAAGAAGTGACCAATAACTTAAATTACATAACCTCAACACATAGTATAAAATTTAAATACAAAATATAATTCATCCTCATTATAATTTTTGCTATTTACTTACCTCATCACAGTAACTCTGTACCCTCTTATTAACACCAATAAATTCATTATCAAAAATTTCAAGCCTTTCTCTATCATATCCAAAAGCACTTCATTCTAACTTATGTCAATCCCATTTAATTCACCCAATCATTTCAAGAACATTTTTTTTCAACAATTACTCATACATGAATTCTCAATTTCAACTTAATTCGCATCCTAGATACTAGACTCAATTTAGCATAATATAAACCTTTAACACAAATATTTTAATCACTTACATTATATTTAGATATGATTCTCATAGCATTCTCTATATTTCCAAATTAAGAGTTCAAAGATTAATTTAAATTTATCCCTCAAGAACTTTAACACCGCTAAGTCTCTTGACTACATTCGTCAAAACACCATAAGGTCATCATCCGTCCACTCCTTTCAAAATCTCTATTACTTTAACCTACTAATCAATTGGACACCATAATAACTGAGTTTCAAAGAAAAGAAATTAACCTGTCATATAATATGGAAAAAGAATCTTACATTTAATACCAAATATTAATGTAGGACAATGCAGTAGAAAATGTGGAATACTTAATAGAGCGTGGTGCCAAAATAGGAAGTTATAAATTTAGACAAAGCATTGAAATAAAATTAAAATCGGTGGCCGTAATTCTTGAAAATCTGTAAACAAAAATCTAGCTGTTATATCGGCAAAAATCGGTGGCCGCAGGGTTTGAATATACGTGCCAAAATCTACTTTAAATCTATTGGTATTTGGTGGAAAGATAGCACATGAAAAAAAAATATTTCTGAGCTTATAAAAGCCTGTGAAAATCAAAGAATATGTAGTTAACTAGTAGGATGCAGATGATTGCTTCAAAATAGATGTAATCAATCAACTGTAAAATAACCAGTCCAAATTAAAATTTCTCAAAATAGCTAGTCGACTTAACAATTCCGATAGCCGACTGGCAAGAACATTGGGAAAACAAAATAAATCATTTGATTGTCCCTCTTCAACAACTAACTCGTTTGCATTTTCACTTTTTTTTTACAATTACACCTATTACTTACAATGTCCCTACAAGAATCAAGACATCAATGCTTCATCAAGAACAACAAGGAAAAGACAAATTTTTGGTAATATCTTAACCTTATTCTCTTTATATGCCTAATATGAGCGACTATCATAACTACTGTACATATACATGCTTGTCGTCATTTTTGAAAATTTCACCTTCAATGTAGCTAATATCCACCAATCACTCGCATACTGTTCTAATTATTCCCGGCTTATTCACATAGCTATCATAAATATGTCATTCTCTGAGTTCTATAAATGCACACGTTAATTTCTTTACTTTCATATTCCAAGTTAAGGTGTGTGCAGCTATGGAGAGAATCGTATTTCGTCAATTTCGAAATATTTGTGTCTTTTATGGTTCCAGTCCTGGAAAAGATGGAGAGTATGTAAAAGCTGCACAAAACCTAGGTATGGTATTGGCCAGGAGAAAAATTCATTTAGTCTATGGTGGTGGTAACCATGGATTAATCGGGTATGTGTCCACAGCTGCCCATGTAGGAGGATGACAAGTTCTAGGTATTATTCCTACAGCTCTAGCTACATCTAACATCGTAGGAAAGACAATTGGGGAAGAGTTTAGGGTAGCTTCCATGCATGAGTGCATGGCTAGAATGATGAGCAATGCTGATGCCTTCATTGCCTTACCAGGGGGTTTTGGTACTTTAGAAAAAAATTTCCAAATGGTCTCTTGGGCACAACTAAATATGCATCACAAACCGATAGGTTTGTTAAATGTTAACCACTTCTTTGATGGTTTGTTGTCTTTCCTTGATCATGCTGTGGAACAAAGGTTCATCTCACACTCAGCAGGACGAATTCTCATCTCGGCTTCAGATACTGAGAAGTTGATTGATGCTTTACAAGCATATGTTCATGTACCTGATCCAACTATAGCTCAAATAGAATGTACGGCAGACAACCGCAGGAAGTACAAATTAGATTTGGATCTTCATCTTTAGATGTAGTAAAACGTAGCTATTATTGTATCACTTTTACTTTCTTAGAGTCTACTTGGATACCATCTTTACCAACCATACTCCCTTAGAGTTGGTCAAACTATCTTTGAATGTTGCTTATGATCCTCTAAACTTTTGAAATATTCTGATACATCATCAATAAATATATTATCTTCATAGATTTTCTGCTCTCAAATTCAATCTAACCCACAACTTATCAAATCTATTTATATATATATATATATATATATATATATATATATATATATATATATATTCCAACTCATCCATCCAAAAAGAGATTTAAATCTATTTTCAAAACACTCACTTTATTACAAATCATTATCTTGGAGATAACAACCATGATCACATCATAACCCACTATCAAAATTGTATTAACCATTCGTCATATTGTTTCACATAAACAAATCAAACAATCAATTCAAACCTAATTGACATCTGAACACGCCATTACCTTTGTATTTGGATGAATTTTTCTTATTTTCAGCTAATTCTATTTCTTTATACCAAAGAGTGTTTTCTATATCATTGTTCATCAACACGAGTTCAAAAGATGAACTAGTAGTCCACACTCAAGAAACATTGTCTAAGACATACTTATTGGTTCTTAAACATCGCATATCTAAAGGAAAAGAGTCAGAAGAAAGAAGATGACGACACCCTATAGAATTCCACAACAGCACCGTGAGTATAAATATTTCTACGGTTGCATACCCATACTCAAAGTCCTACTATAGAATTCTTTGCTTTGATAGCCACAGGGAAACCTTTTCCTCTGATACCAACTTGTAACGCCCCTAATTTACATTACGTAAAATAAACATTTTTTTTACATTATTATTTTGGCAATCAGATATTTTCCTTAAAGATACATAATTCAAATAATTCTTTATCATGGGAACAGATATATATAGGATCTCTCATATATACACAATATATAGACCAAGTCTATAAACTTCAAAGTACATCAGAAATGGGGATCCTACCTGTAGCATTCAGAGCACTCTAGAATACAGACACAGTATAATTCAAAGACCGTGAGTCTTGGAAGCAACGTAGACTCACCCAGAGAATATATCACCTATTTTCTGAATCAGACTCTGATATTCTTATATGAAAAATGTGGAAATATCGTGTAGTGAGTTTGACAATTCAGTGAGCAAATAATTCCTCCTATGACCTCTTAAGTCAACATATGGATGTACTTATATTTTAAAATATGTCACATAGAAAACACAGTTCAGAAGTACATTCATATGGGACTCGTATTTCAAATATTCTCAAATCAAAGGATAATCATATATCCAAAACCATATGCACCATGGTATGATCATTAAACAAATGTTGTTATGCTCAGCTATATAAGCTATAGTAAAATATTATGATTTAGAGATAAAATCATCAATTTAATGCTCCTGCCTCACTCGGCAATATGTTCAATGCAATGAAAATATAACTCATTTGCTATACGCATAGTGACCTCGACCATAGTCACAATAAGTGATCAGGGAATGTGAGTACATCACCCTCCTGCCTCTCCACATTACCACTATCACCCGGTTGGAGCGGCCCTCCCCCGGCTCACTCAGGCTAATAGGGCGTCCCCTATTCGGTACTGTCACATGCCATACAACCAGCCGATATTCATCAATACATATAAATACACGTAAAATTATCAAGCAACTCGGCATGAGCTTTACGCTTGCCATTCAATCTCATTTATAATATGACATGCATTATTTTCACAAGTATATGGCTTTACAAATCAATGCATCGTGCACATAATATTCACTTTATCAAATAATGATAAATACACATGAAATCAGATACATCATGAGTTCAAAAATCCATTTTCAAATACCATACTCTTCTTGAATCATATTTCAAATTATAAGCAGTTCAGATGATTTTAATACATTTTAGAAACATATTAAAGTGTAAATATCTCATAAAAATAATCATATACATGCTCAAATATCAAGAAGAGTATAGGGCAAGCCATAGGAAGAATCATCTACTCACAGGGTAGGGCTCCTGGTTGGACAGCCCTAAAAATGTACTTTTTTCCAAATTGAATTTGGCCAATTAGACCTCAAAAATGTGTCCGGAGGGTCCAAAGACTTAAAAAATGACTCCGGGAGCTTGGTCACTATTCATCGCCGAAAACACTATTCCCTCGCGCGGAATCACTATTAATCCGCCGAAAATCACTATTCACGACGAACAAAAGGTTGTCAGATAGTTGAAAAAATTTCATATCCTAAAGTTTAACTAGCTCCTGAATCCATCTACGATGTCAGAATTTCAATTGGATGTCTCTAAGTAAGAGTTTCAGAATTTACCTTTTTTTGAGATTTTTTACTTCATATTTTTGGCGATTCAACGGTTGATTTGAAAAATTGATCGGTCAAAACTGTAGTATTTTTCGTCCTGAATCCAATAACACCTTCAGTTTTGAGATCGGAAGCCAATAAGCACTCCAGATCTAGAGGAAATTTTGAAGGTTACTATTCACTCACTATTCATCCGTTTAAAATTTTTTTTCAGCTCCCGTGCGTTTCTCCCGACCTTCCCTCTTCCCTTTTTATTTTATTTTTTTAATAATAATAATAATAATAATTATTATTATTATTTAGTAATTAATAATAGGATTTTCTTTTATATAAATTCTGTTTTTCATTTTAAAATTTTCCAAAAATTTTTAAAAATTTACATTCTCATAAACCTTTTGTTAAACTCTTAAATTATGATTTTTCTTGATAAAAATCATAATAAAACAAATCTCAAAATAAATATATTTATACATATTGAAAGAAAGAATTTTTCTAAAAATACAACAAACATTCATTAAAGGCCAATATAATTATTTTAAGTAAAACAATAATTATTTTAATTAAAAATTTACTTTCTTTAAGCAGAACATAATCCTTTTTAAACAAATAAAAATATATTTATTTATAACAAAACATTATTATTGAAAAAAAAAATTACAGGATGTTATATCCTCTTGATTGATTGTAAGGCAAACCTTAGCTGAGATGCTGAGTTTAGGCAAATCCTACACCACCAAAATACGGAAGGGTTTAAACTTTGATATGATGTTTCTAATATGAGATCCTTCAAATATTTTTATGTGAAATATTTTGATGCATAACAACATTTGTTTAATGATCATACAGTACAATATATGGTTTTGGATATCTGAATATCCTTTGTTTTGAGAATATTTGAAATGCGGGTCCCATATGGATGTATTTCGAACTGTATTTTCTATATGACAAATTTTAAAATATGAGTAAATCCATATGTTGACCTAAAAATTCATAGGAAGCATTATCTGCTCACTGAGTTGTCAAACTCACCACATGATATCTACATTTTTTTCATATAAGAATACAGAGTTTGGTATTTTCTCTTCAGATAGTTGATCAGCTAGGCGATATATTCTCTGGTGAGCCTATTTTGTTTTTAGGGCTCATAGATTTTGATTTATAATGTACTTGTACTCTAGAGTATGCTCTGAATGCCACAGGCAGGATCTCTGCTTCTATTGTACTTTGATGTTTATAGACTTTGTTTGTATATTGTGAATACATGAGAATACCTATCTATAAGGAGTGAATTATACATGTTATGAAAAATATATGTTTGTAAAGTATGTGTTTCACGTGCCCTAAAATTAGAGCCGTGACAAGTTAGTATCAGAGCATTACCTTTCCCTGTGGCCATCGGAGCAAAGGATTCTTTAGTAGGACCTTTAGTATGGATATAAGCCGGACATATTTATACTTCAGGTGCTATTGAGGGATTCTATAGGGTTTCAATTTCCTTTCTATTCCAAGTTGCTAAATTTTCTAGTATAAGATTAATTGAATATTGTGACATCTTAAAAAATATTTATAAGTCAATTTCTATTTGAAAGTGAAAAAGATAAGCCTGCCAAAGAATTTAAAGAATTGAGACAGATACCAAATATGAAGGTATTTGAATGTGATATCCGTTATTCCCCGTTGTCTAGATATGGTAGACTTTGATGTGATACTGAGAATGAATTGGTTGGTATCATGCCATGCCATTTTGGAATGTTACTTTAAAGTCATTAAATTCAATATTCCTGAAGAATTTTCTTTGTAGATACAAGGAGACCATAGTGAGGTGTCCAATAATCTAATCTCTGCTTTAGGAGCCCATAAGTTATTACAAAAAGGTGTCAATGATATTTGACAGTAGTCAAAGATATAGATATGAAATACACTAATGTAGATCAAGTTCTAGTGATTAGAGAATTTCCTGATGTGTTCCCTGAGGAATTTTTAGGATTACCCCAAAATGATAAATAGAATTTGGTGTTGATTTACTTTCGAGAACCAACCAGTGTCTATACCCCATATAGAATCGCACCCACTGAACTCAAAGAATTGAACAATTAGTTGTAAGATTTGTTAGACAAGAGATTTATACACCGTAGTACTTCTCCTTGGAGAGTTCTTGTTCTATTTGTGAAAAAAGAAAGAAAGATGGATCGTTGTGATTGTGGATAGATTATAGATGATTAAATAAGATAGCAATGCGTAATAAATACCCATTACCTCGTATAGATGATTTGTTTGACCAACTATAGTGTGTTCAATATTTTTTTAAAAAAATTGAATTGATTTAAGATCTAAATATCATCAATTAAGGATAAGGGAAGAGGATATTCTGAAAACAGCTTTCAGGACTCGGTATAAGCACGATGAGTTCCTAGTGATGTCATTTGGTTTGGCAAATGCCCTAGCTGCATTCATGGACTTGATAAATAGAGTATTTAAACCATCCCTGTATCAATTTGTTATTATATTTATTAATGATATACTAGTATATTCCAAGTTCAGAGGATCATAAACCAAATTTGAAGATAGTTTTACAAACCCTAAGGGAGTATGGTTGGCAAGGTGGTATCCAAATAGACCCTAAAAATGTAAAAGTAGTACAGCAAAGGCTACATTCTACTACAGTTAAAGATGAAGATCCAAGTTTAATTTGCGTTTTCTACGGTTGTCTGTTGTCCAATCTATTTGAGTTGTAATTGGATCAAGTACATAAACAAATGCTTGTAAAGCATCAATCAACTCCTCAACATTTGAAGCCGAGATGAGAATTCGTCGTGCTGAGTATGAGATAATCCTTTATTCCACAGCTTGATCAAGAAAAGACAACAAACCATCAAAGAAGTTATTAACATTTTACAAACCTATCAGTTTGTGATGCATATTCAGTTGTGCCCAAGAGACTATTTGGAAAATCTCCTCTAAAGTACCAAAACCACATGGTAAGGAAATGAAGGCATCAACATTGCTCAACATTCTAGCCATGGGCTCATGCATGGAAGCTATCCTAAATTCTTCCCCAATTGGCATCCCAATGATGTTGGATGTAGTTAGAGCAATAGACATAATACCTAGAACTTGACATCCTCCTACATGTGCAGCTGTAAACACGCACCCCATTAACCCATGGTTACCTCTACCATAGACTAAATAAATTTTTCTCCTAGCCAGCACCATACCAAGATTTTGTACTGCTTTCATAAACTCTCCAACTTTTCCAAGACTAGAACCACAAAAGACATAAATATTTTGAAATTGGCGGAATGCAATTCCCTCTATAACTGCACTCACCCTAACTTTGAGTATGAAGGTAAAGATACTAATGTAAGCATTTAGAGAACTCAGTGAAAGGAATATTTATAATAGCTATGTGAATAGGCTTGGCATTATTAGAACAACTATGTGAGTGACTAGTAGATATGACCTAAATTGAAGGTGAATTCCAAAAAAGACGGCACGCATGCATATGTACAATAGTTGTGACTATGACCTGTAACATCCCTAATTTCATTTTATTTATTAATAAAGGTACATAAATATTTAATGTAACATCCCTAATTTCTTTTCTTTTATTAATAAAGGTACATAAATATTTAATTAAGGAAATAAAATTTATTAGACAATTTTTAGATATCTAAGGAAATATAATCCTTAATAATTCTTCACCTTATGTGTATGCATAGAAAATATTTCTAACATTAAGGGAATATGTAAAGAGAGAAAAACTAATTGGAAAAATTAGAAATAACATACTAAAGAGAGGCAAAATTCTTGGGTAAGGAAGATAAATTTTTGGGAGGTAAGTAAAGGTCTTAAAATTTCAAGAAGATTAGATTAGGGTAATTTTTCCTGATTTAAGACAAGAGTTACTAAGTTTAACATCTCCACCCATAAATTGGGCTTTCACCTATGGACACTTTATATAGAGTTTTTCCACTTCACATGAGTTTCTAGCAAGTCAATAGGATAACCCAAGCAAGAAATAAAACATAGACTTGGACTAGGATATAGAAGTTGGACCGATAGCCCAAAAATTATGAAAATGTGACCAAGCCCTCCATGAAAGGTAGAATTTCAGCGAAAGTAAAGTAAATGGGTAAGAATGAGCCCAAATCCAAGAGAGAAAAAAATAAGAATCATGTGAGGAAACAGTAGTGTAATAATAATCAAGATTAGGTCACATGGCATTAAGACAAAACATCTATATCCTACATTTATAATTTCAGCAAGTTGGTTATAATACATGGAATTAGGACAAAACATCTATATCTTACATTCATAATTTCAAAAAGTAGGTAATAATACATGGTATTATGACAAAACTCAGGGGCTAAAAATTTGTCACATAGAAAGGAAAACCTATCATGCTTAAGTGAGACAAAAAAAAGGAAATCAATTCCTAAATCAAAGGGACCTTGTCCCTTATCTTAAGAACATTTTATTATGATTTTCAAAATACAAATCTCCTTTTTCAATGCATATCTTGACTAAGGGAGAGGAAGACAAGAACATGAATTGTATTTTTCTAAAAAACAACTAAGTGCATCCTAATTGTGATAAGGTAGACCCATGATCATGAAAGGTGAACCACTTAATAGTTTATTTAAGCAAAACTCACCCTTATAATGTAACATCCCGATTTTTCCCTAAAATACTAATGGGTATTTATGTAATCTTTAATGTAACGGTTGTATTGTAATGCTTTGAGAGAGTGACAATTATGTAATTTCAATAGACTATCAATGGTGTAAATACTTTAAAGTGGTATTTTGGTATTTATACGATTTTTTAGTATTTATACGATTTTTGGTAGAATGGCATTTTGGTAATTCCAACCAAGTAGCTTGGAAGTGTTTCTAAAACACTTAAATGGTAGGCTAGAAGTGTTTCTAAAAAACTTGAATGGTAGGCTAGAAGGATTTCTAAAACACTTGAATGGTAGGCTAGAAGGATTTTTAAAACACTTGAATGGTAGGCTAGAAGAATTTTTAAAACACTTGAGTGATGATGATGGTTTTGACTATCAAAGGGGAGGGGGAGTGATCAGAAAAATTCAGAAAGGAGAGAACAAGAAGAAGAGAGAGGAAGAAGAGAGAGAAAGTGCAAGAGGAGAGAATCAAGGTAGGTTTTCTTGATCCAAATTCTTCTATACTCATCTTTTCTTCAATGGATCCTAAATCAAGTTATGGATGTCAGTTTTGGTGGTGAGAAATTGGTATTCAAAGTTTAGGAAGCTTGTTAAGGTAGGCTTAACACCTACTCGCCACAAATTTTTGATGCAATTTCTATGTTTTACAAGTGATTAAATGATTGTGCAACATGTGGGCTGTATATTATGTGGATTTTTCTATTCTGGTTATTTCGAATTTTGAGGAAAAATCGGTAACAATTTTAAAGAAAGTATCAACATAAGAATTGTAGCTACGTGTCTCACGAATTTATAGGCTCTGAGAACACCTAATTTGGAGTCAATATGAGGGAGATATGACCCAAGAAGTAAGCAGAGGTCACAGAACACGAAGAGTCTGGAATCCAGAATTTGTAAATATGAGTACCTTTAATGTTTGAATTTTTCGGACTACTCTGTAAGGAATTGGAAAATATGGTAAACATATAAGTTGTAGATAATTTTCTTCGCTTTACAAAGACACCAAAATAACCTTAATCGGAGTTAAAATGAGAGAGTTATGTTCTGATTAGTGAGGAAAGGCCACAGAACCCGAAGAGTCTGGAATCCAGAATTTGTAAATATGAGTGCTTTAGTGTTCGAATTTCTGGGACTAATCCATAAGGCATTAGAAACTATGGTTAACATCAAAGTTGTAGGTAATTTTCTTAGCTTTACAGAGACACCAAAATAACCCTAATCGGAGTTAAAATGAGAGCGTTAGGTTCTGATTAGTGAGGAAAGGTCACAGAACCCGAAGAGTCTGGAATCCAGAAGTTGTAAATATGAGTGCTTTAGGGTTTGAATTTTTGGGACTAATCAGTAAGGAATTAGAAAATATTTTTAACATAAACGTTGTAGGTAATTGTCTTAGCTTTACAAAGACACCAAAATCACCTTAATCGGAGTTGAAATGAGAGAGTTATGGTCTGATTAGAGAGGGAAGGTCACAGAACATGGTCCAGCCGTGTTCTGAGTTTCAAGGCCGTGTTTAAGGCTGGAAAATCTTATTTTTCACTGTTTGCTATAGGAAAAAGAACCTTGTTTGTTGAAGGGATTTTAGAAATCAATTGACCAAGAGAAATACTTCTAAAGTGATGGTTTTATATCACCACAATATTATTTTATTTACTTGATTTCAAAAGGACTACATTGAATATTGATTTCAGATATTTTGAAAGAGTGATATAGATGGAAATACCTCTTGAACATATGATTTGAAATATGCTCATGGTAAGAGTTGTGATGTATATTTATATAACTCATTGAACATGAAAATGATATTTTTTGCATTGCATTTATTATTGATTGACAAGCGTAAAGCTTGCGATGAGTTGCTTGGTGCATATGCATTGCACTTGACTTGAGTGGACATCGATGAATATCGGTGGGTTGTATGGCTGTGACGGTACCGGGTAGGGGACGACCTACTAGCCTGAGTGAGCTGATGAGGCCACCCAACCACATGAGAATAAAAGAGAAGTAAATGAGAATAAAAGAGAAGCAATGAGTGAAAATGTGTGATTTTATAGCTGCCAAGCGATGAGCATTGCGCAACATGAAGAGCTATGTTTTTCATGCATTGAGTGTGCCAGATCGCCGAGTGAGGCAGGTGTATTAGAAGTTATGATTTTGTCGTAAAAGATTGATATTTTCTGTAGTTTATACAGCTGAACATAATATATGTTTGTACACATTTTATTATCAATGGTTGAGTCTACTGGGAACCATGTTCTCACTATTTTATGGTGTTATGTTCAGATAAAAGGAAGTGAGATGCTTCCATGGACAGCGTTGCCAGTAAAGATCTCGATGTCAGCACTACCTCCTCACCCTTTGTGTTTTAAGGGTGGTGTGCTGTATGGGGACTTTTGTATTTGTATTGTAATTATGACAAGTATTGTATTATGAATACTTATGCGGGATTTGTAATATACATATATGGGTATTTATGCAAATATATATTGTTATGAGAATTGTGATAAAAATAAAAAAAATATGGTGTTACATAGTTGGTATCAGAGCCGGTCGATCCTAGGCGACCATTGGGTGGATGGTCACCTAGGTTGACTTAGTAGAGTCTTACATGGTTATGTGGTAATGTTGAGTAAGGTAGCATATAAATTCAGTAGGAAATTACTAGTGTTTCATAACTGTATACTTAGTGGTGTGATGCTTACTGTAATTTTTTTAACCACTATTGAGATTAATCATCTCAATAAAAAAAACTGATATTTTGCTTCACTAATACAGTAAGTGATGGCACCACCAAGAAAGAATCCGACAGGCAGCTTGGATGCTACTTTAAACAACATAGCTGCAGCCATGCAAGCTCAGGCCACTACAACAAATCAAATTTTGTAGCATCTCCAGCTGATTACCACAGAAGGGATTAGAGGAAACCCGGGGAATGAGAGGAACCGTCAAAGAGACAGAAACGAAACTAAAGAAGGAAATGGATGGTCTGAATTCCTAAAGACTCGACCACCGACTTTTGTGGGTGGTTATGAACCTGTAACTGCTGAAAGGCGGCTGGTTGAACTGGAGAAAATCTTCAAAATCTTGAATTGTGCTGATGAGTAGAAGGTTAATTTTGCAGCTTATATGCTACAGGAGGAAGCTGAGTACTGGTGGAGGGGAGCCAGTGAACTACTAAGTCACCAAGGCCGTGAGGTTACCTGGCAAGTATTTCGGGAGACTTTCTTGGATAAATATTTCCCTAGAAGTGTGAGAGCGGAGAAGGAGATTGAATTCCTTCAGCTTAGACAAAACAACCGAACCGTGGAACAGTACATTGCAAAATTTGAGGAATTGTCAAAGTTTTCAGACTATATGAGACATAATCCGAATGAATCGTTGAAAGCAATCAAATTTGAAGCAGGGTTGAATCCGGAAATCCATAATGCTGTGGTGGGTTTCGAGATCCGAGAATTTGTTCCATTGATTAACGAATGTCGTCTACTGGAGAAGAGCCTGAAGACAGTGGAAGAAGATAGAGAAAGACGGGTTCAGTGGAAGCGAAAGAGGGAATTTCCAATCGTGGACAGAAATTTTAGAGGAAAGGCTGTTATGAGGGGTAAACAACCTACACTGGTGGGACCCAGACCTTTTCCACAAAAGCAGGTGACGGATCCGTGTGGGAAATGTGGATGATACCATAAAAATGGATCATGTTACTTCAATTCCCTTACTTGCTTCTAGTGTGGACAAAAGGGGCATATTGCACAGCAATGCCCACAAGGAAAGGGGAAATGGATTGCACAACCTCAGCAGGCACCAGGAAGGGTTTTCACTTTGAGCGATGCTGAAGCAAAATCCACTCTTGATCTGATGCAAGGTACATGTTATATCAACAATATACCTTTGATTGTATTGTTTGATTCTAGTGCAAGTCATTCTTTTATAGCCATAGAATGTGTGGGGAAGTTACAATACCCTACTATTGAGTTACCCCATGAGTTAGCGTTAGTGACACCTACGGGAGGAAGAGTAATTACCTCCTCGGTGTGTTTAAATTGTTTTATTAAGATTAGTAACAGATCTTTTGTAGTGGATCTGGTCTGTCTACCCTTAGACAGTATTGATGTCATCTTGGGTATGGATTGGTTAAGTAAGAATCAAGTCCTTCTAGATTGCTACAATAAGACTTTTCAGTTTCTCGCAGTGCCTCCGAAGAACCAAAAGTATAGTGTTATCAATGCTCACAGACTCAATAAAGAGTTGAGAGAGGCAAACCTGAGTTGTATATTCCTATATGCTATCAGTCCAAATATGGACCATGAACTGCTTGGGATTCCAATAGTCAGTGAGTTTCCAAAGGTTTTTCCCTCTGAGATCTCTGAACCTCCACCTCAGAGAGAAGTGGAATTTTTCATAGATCTGTCACCAGAAGCAAGACCAATTTCTATTACTCCGTACAGGATGTTTCCTGTGGAATTACAAGAACTTAAGAAGCAGCTTGAAGATTTGTTAGAAAAAAACTTTATTCGACCTAGTGTATCACCTTGGGGAGCACCTGTGCTATTTGTAAAGAAGAAGGATAGCAGCTTAAGACTGTGCATTGACTACAGGCAACTAAACAAGGCGACTATTAAGAATAAGTATCCGTTGCCCAGAATTGACAATCTGTTAGATCAGCTAAAAGGAGCTATGATTTTCTCAAAGATAGACTTGAGGTCGGGGAATCATCAGATTGGAGTTAAGGAATAAGATATTCCGAAGACTGCTTTTAGAACTCGGTATGGACACTACGAATTCCGGGTAATGCCGTTTGGGGTCACGAATGCGCCGGCGATCTTTATGGACTATATGAATCGCATTTTTAGACCTTATCTGGATCAATTCGTAGTGGTATTCATAGACGATATCCTAAACTACTCTAAGAGTGAAGAAGAACATAGCCAGCATCTTCGGCTAGTGCTTCAGGTGTTGAAAGAAAAGAAACTCTTTGCAAAATTAGAGAAATGTGAATTCTGGTTAGAAGAAGTAAAGTTTTTAGGTCACGTAATTTCTGGAGAGGGTGTGTCAGTAGATCCCAGTAAGACTGAAGCAGTGTTGAAATGGGAGAGACCAAAAACTGTGACTGAGTTCAGAAGTTTCCTGGGTTTAGCAGGATATTATAGAAGATTCATATGGGGGTTTTCTTAAATAGCCCTACCTATGACCCGATTAACCAGAAAAGGAAGTCTCTTTAAGTGGACCGAAGAATGTGAGAATAGTTTCCAAGAGCTTAAAGTCAGATTGACTTCTCCTCCTGTTTTGGTCATTCCCGATCCTTCTGGACGATTTGAAGTCTATACAGATGCTTCCAAAAAAGGCTTAGGGTGTGTATTAATGCAAGAAAGCATAGTGGTTGCATATGCTTCTCGACAATTGAAATCACATGAAGAGAACTATCCCACTCATGACTTGGAGTTAGCTGCAATAGTTTTTGCCTTAAAGATATGGTGACACTACTTGTATGGAGTTGTATTTGAGATATATAGCGACCACAAGAGTTTAAAGTATCTTTTTAACCAAAAAGAGCTCAATATGAGGCAAAGAAGGTGGATGGAATTCATCAGTGATTATAATTTTGAATTAAAGTATCATCCTGGAAAGGCAAACATAGTAGCTGATGCATTGAGTCGGAAGTCGCTACATGTGAGTCATATGCTAATTTGGGAGATGAAGTTGATTGAAGAGTTCCAAAATTTGAAGTTATCAGTGGTGACTCTTCCTAGAAGTCTGATTATTAGCGAATTAAAAGTTGAATGTGATTTAAAGATGGAAATTAAGGAGGTGCAATCACATGATAAGTTTTTACAAGACCGAAGAGACCAGCCTGATTTTGCAGTATCAAAAGATGGAGTCATTATGTACTGAGGCAGAACATATGTACCACAAGGAGAGAATTTAAAAGTTAAAATTCTGGATGAAGCAGATCAAAGTAAGTATACAATCCATCCGGGATCTACAAAGATGTATCAAGACTTGAAAAGATTGTACTGGTGGCCAGGAATGAAGCGAGACATTGCCGAGTATGTAACGAAATGTCTGACTTGTCAAAAGGTGAAGATTGAACACCAAAAACCTTCTAGGATGTTACAACCATTAGAAATCCCTGAGTGGAAATGGGATAGCATTTCTATGGATTTTACTGTAGGGTTACCTAAGACTCAGGCAAGCAATGATGCAATATGGGTAATAGTGAACAGATTGACAAAATCTGCGCACTTCCTACCCATCAGGATTAACTGCTCCTTAAATAAATTAGCCCAACTGTATATGAAGGAAGTTGTCCGGTTACAAGGAATTCCTAATAGCATAATTTCATATCGAGATCCTAGATTCACTTCCAAATTTTGGAGAGCATTACAAGAGGCTTTTGGCACCCGTCTATGTTTTAGTACTGTATATCATCCTCAAACAGATGGACAAACAGAGAGGACTATACAAACCTTAGAAGATATGCTAAGAGCTTGTACGCTAGAGCAAGGAAAGGGATGGGATGAATATTTACCCCTGGCAGAGTTTGCATATAATAATAGTTATCATTCTAGTATTGGGATGGCACCTTATGAAGCTTTGTATGGAAGAAAGTGTAAATCGCCTTTATGTTGGGATGAAGTGGGGGAGAAAAATTTATTGGGGCCCGAGTTAGTGCAACAAACGTCTGAGTAGATACAGATGATTCGGGATAAGATGCAGACGGCTCAGAGTCGAAAAAAAAGCTATTTCGATAAGAGGAGGAGGCCATTACAATTTCAAGAAGGGGAACATGTATTCTTGAAAATTTCTCCGACTACCGGGATTGGCCGAGCAATGAAAGTAAAGAAACTGAGCCTGAGGTACTTAGGCCCTTACCAAATTCTCAGGAGGGTAGGTCCGTCAGCATATCATATTACACTTCCTCCGCATCTGACAAATTTACATGATGTGTTCCATGTATCACAGCTTCGGAAATATCTACCAGATCCGTCGTACATAATTCAAGAAGAGCCAATAATTGTAAACGAGAATCTAACTTATCAACCAAAGCCGATTACAATTCTGGAAAGGGACATGAAACAGCTAAGGAACAAAACGATTCCGTTGGTGAAGATAGCTTGGAAAGGTTTAACGACAGAAGAAGCCACGTGGGAAAGAGAGGATGTCATGAGACAAAAATACCCGCAACTATTTGAAGACAGATAGACTGTGAATTTTGGGGATAAAATTTCTATTTAGGGGGGAAAACTGTAACATCCCGATTTTTCCTTAAAATACTAATGGGTATTTATGTAATCTTTAATGTAAGGGTTGTATTGTAATGCTTTGAGAGAGTGACAATTATGTAATTTCAATAGACTATCAATGGTGTAAATACTTTAAAGTGGTATTTTGGTATTTATACGATTTTTTTAGTATTTATACGATTTTTGGTAGAATGGCATTTTGGTAATTCCAACCAAGTAGCTTGGAAGTGTTTCTAAAACACTTGAATGGTAGGCTAGAAGTGTCTCTAAAACACTTGAATGGTAGGCTAGAAGGATTTCTAAAACACTTGAATGGTAGGCTAGAAGGATTTTTAAAACACTTGATTGGTAGGCTAGAAGAATTTTTAAAACACTTGAGTGATGATGATGGTTTTGACTATCAAAGGGGAGGGGGAGTGATCAGAAAAATTCAGAAAGGAGAGAACAAGAAGAAGAGAGAGGAAGAAGAGAGAGGAAGAAGAGAGAGAAATAAGAGAGAGAAAGTGCAAGAGGAGAGAATCAAGGTAGGTTTTCTTGATCCAAATTCTTCTATATTCATCTTTTCTTCAATGGATCCTAAATCAAGTTATGGATGTAGGTTTTGTTGGTGAGAAATTGGTATTCAAAGTTTAGGAAGCTTGTTAAGGTAGGCTTAATACCTACTCTCCATAAAGTTTTGATGCAATTTCTATGTTTTACAAGTGATTAAATGATTGTGCAACATGTGGGCTGTATATTATGTGGATTTTTCTGTTCTGGTTATTTTGAATTTCTGCGCAAAATCGGTAACAATTTTAAAGAAAGTATCAACATAAAAATTGTAGCTATGTGTCTCACGAATTTATAAGCTCTGAGAACACCTAATTTGGAGTCAATATGAGGGAGATAAGATCCAAGAAGTAAGCAGAGGTCACAGAACACGAAGAGTCTGGAATCCAGAATTTGTAAATATGAGTACCTTTAATGTTTGAATTTTTCGGATTACTCTGTAAGGCATTGGAAAATATGGTAAACATATAAGTTGTAGATAATTTTCTTAGCTTTATAAAGACACCAAAATAACCTTAATCGGAGTTAAAATGAGAGATTTATGTTCTGATTAGTGAGGAAAGGTCACAAAACCCGAAGAGTCTAGAATCCAGAATTTGTAAATATGAGTGCTTTAGTGTTTGAATTTCTGGGACTAATCAGTAAGGCATTAGAAAATATGGTTAACATCAAAGTTGTAGGAAATTTTCTTAGATTTACATAGACACCAAAATAACCCTAATCGGAGTTAAAATGAGAGAGTTAGGTTCTGATTAGTGATAAAAGGTCATAGAACCCGAAGAGTCTAGAAACCACAATTTGTAAATATGAGTGCTTTTGTGTTTGAATTTCTGGGACTAATCAGTAAGGAATTAGAAAATATTTTTAACATAAACTTTGTAGGTAATTGTCTTAGATTTACAAAGACACCAAAATCACCTTAATCGGAGTTGAAATGAGAGAGTTATGGTTTGATTAGTGAGGGAAGGTCACAGAACATGGTCCAGCCGTGTTCTGAGTTTCAAGGCCGTGTTTAGGGCTAGAAAATCTTATTTTTCACTGTTTTCTATAGGAAAAAGAACCTTGTTTGTTGAAGGGATTTTAGAAACCAATTGACCAAGAGAAATACTTCTAAAGTGATGGTTTTATATCACCACAATATTATTTTATTTACTTGATTTCAAAAGGGATACATTGAATATTGATTTGAGATATTTTGAAAGAGTGATATAGATGGAAATACCTATTGAACATATGATTTGAAATATGCTCATGGTAAGAGTTGTGATGTATATTTATATAACTCATTGAACATGAAAATGATATTTTTTGCATTGCATTTATTATTGATTGACAAGCGTAAAGCTTGCGATGAGTTGATTGCTGCATATGCATTGCACTTGACTTGAGTGGACATCGATGAATATCGGTGGGTTGTATGGCTGTGACGGTACCGGGTAGGGGACGCCCAACTAGCCTGAGTGAGCCGATGAGGCCACCCAACCACATGAGAATAAAAGAGAAGTAAATGAGAATAAAAGAGAAGCAAATGAGAATAAAAGAGAAGTAAATGAGAATAAAAGAGAAGCAATGAGTGAAAATGTGTGATTTTATAGCTGGCAAGCGATGAGCATTGCGCAACATGAAGAGCTATGTTTTTCATGCATTGAGTGTGCCAGATCGCCGAGTGAGGCAGGTGTATTAGAAGTTATGATTTTATCGTAAAAGCTTGATATTTTCTGTAGTTTATACAACTGAACATAATATCTGTTTTTACACATTTTATTATAAATGGTTGAGTCTACTGGGAACCATGTTCTCACTATTTTGTGGTGTTATGTTCAGATAAAAGGAAGTGAGATGCTTCCATGGACAGCGTTGCCAGTAAAGATCCCGATGTCAGCACCACCTCCTCACCCTTTGTGTTTTAAGGGTGGTGTGTTGTATGGGGACTTTTGTATTTGTATTGTAATTATGACAAGTATTGTATTATGAATACTTATGCGGGATTTGTAATATACATATATGGATATTTATGCAAATATATATTGTTATGAGAATTGTGATAAAAAGAAAAAAAAATATGGTGTTAAATAGTTGGTATCAGAGCCGGTCGATCCTAGGCAACCATTGGGTGGGTGGTCACCTAGGTTGACTTAGTAGAGTCTTACATGGTTATTTGGTAATGTTGAGTAAGGTAGCATATAAATTCAGTAGAAAATTACTAGTGTTTCCTAACTGTATACTTAGTGGTGTGATGCTTACTGTAATTTTTTTGAACCACTATTGAGATTGATCACCTTAATAAAAAAAACTGATATTTTGCTTCACTAATACAGTAAGTGATGGCACCACCAAGAAAGAATCCGACAGGCAGCTCGGATGCTACTTTAAACAACATAGCTGCAGCCATGCAAGCTCAAGCCGCTGCAACGAAACAAATTTTGCAGCATCTCCAGCAGATTACCACAGAACGGATTAGAGGAAACCCGGGGAATGAGAGGAACTGTCAGAGAGACAGAAACGAAACTAAAGAAGGAAATGGATGGTCTGAATTCCTAAAGACTCGACCACCGACTTTTGTGGTTGGTTATGAACCTGTAACTGCTGAAAGGCGGCTGGTTGAACTGGAGAAAATCTTTAAAATCTTGAATTGTGCTGATGAGTAGAAGGTTAATTTTGCGGCTTATATGCTACAGGAGGAAGCTGAGTATTGGTGGAGGGGAGCCAGTGAACTACTAAGTCACCAAGGCCGTGAGGTTACCTGGCAAGTATTTCGAGAGACTTTCTTGGATAAATATTTCCCTAGAAGCGTGAGAGCGGAGAAGGAGATTGAATTCCTTCAGCTTAGACAAAACAACCGAATCGTGGAACAGTACATTGCAAAATTTGAGGAATTGTCAAAGTTTTTAGACTATATGAGACATAATCCGAATGAATCATTGAAAGCAATCAAATTTGAAGCAGGGTTGAATCCGGAAATCCATAATGCTGTGGTGGGTTTCGAGATCCGAGAATTTGTTCCATTGATTAACGAATGTTGTCTACTGGAGAAGAGCCTGAAGACAGTGGAAGAAGATAGAGAAAGACGGGTTCAGTGGAAGCGAAAGAGGGAATTTCCAATCGTGGACAGAAATTTTAGAGGAAAGGCTGTTATGTGGGGTAAACAACCTACACTGGTGGGACCCAGACCTTTTCCACAAAAGCAGGTGACGGATCCGTGTGGGAAATGTGGACGATACCATAAAAATGGATCATGTTACTTCAATTCCCTTACTTGCTTCTAGTGTGGACAAAAGGGGCATATTGCACAGCAATGCCCACAAGGAAAGGGGAAATGGATTGCACAACCTCAGCGGGCACCAGGAAGGGTTTTCACTTTGAGCGGTGCTGAAGCAAAATCCACTCCTGATCTGATGCAAGGTACATGTTATATCAACAATATACCTTTGGTTGTATTGTTTGATTCTGGTGCAAGTCATTCTTTTATAGTCATTCTTTTGAAATTTATAACATTTATATGGGATTTTTATCATAGAACTTTGATGAAAATTTCTACTTCGATGATTAGTCATAGATGTTGCTATATCATGTTACATTTTATCTTGCATATGATGGATGTTTTGAACATTTCGGTTAGTATAGAAAGTTCTGCTTAGGTATGGCTATGGGTCGCAAAATTTTAGGATTTTTATGCTACTATTTTGTATATTTAAATGTGGTGAAAAATTGATAGAATATGATTAGACGTAAATTAGGAAGAAAAGGGAAGATGACGTAATAAAATGATGAACTAAAACCTTAGGAAAGATTTGGTTAGGAAACTGGATTTTGGAGTAACTAGGGAAGCTTCTATTTTTGAAATTCAGGGAAGAATCGATTAATAGTTAAAAGAAATTGTTAACATGAAAAATGTAGACATATGTCTCGTGGATTTTTAGCCTCCAGAATCACTTAATTTGGAGTTCATATGAGGAAGATATTGTTCGATTAGTAAGTAGTGGTCAGAAAAGGGTTAACCGAGGAAGAATCAGAAAATGAACATACTGGTTATTGAAATCATATTTTTGGCTATTAACGTGAAAAGAAAAGAAAAGAAAAGAGACAAGCACGGTCACATGGCGGTCCGTGTGGTGCACCAGTAGGGGACGAAGCAAGAAAAGTTTGTACCGGAGAGTAGGAAGTACTCACCCTAACCGGTGTAGCTTGATATGAAAATAAGTTGATAGCCATCATATGATATTCTAAAAATAGTTATTCTTGTCATACATGTCATAATTGTATGATTTTCATGTGTATGGATAAAGTGCATTCATATGACCTAAAGATATTTGTCGTAACTTATACAGATGAACATGATATGATGAGCTATATTGATGATAATTATGATTTATTATTGAACCTACTGGGATTTAATTCTTACTATATTTTCATATCATGTTCAGAAAACTAGTTATACAGATTTTTCTATGCCTTTGGCTTTTAGTGCATGTTGGATCGAGTTACTCTATGTTAGGCAGATCCCAGAAATTAATAAGATATTTGTGATCGAGTTGACTAAGATCCCGATGAAGGTATAACCACCCACACTCGTATCTCTAGAATGGGTCAACATGAATGAATAAGATGTAGAAATTTATATGTTTGATTTTTGTATGTACATTTTGATTAATGATGTGTATGTGAACTCAAAATTGTAGACCTTAAACCTTGATTATGCTTGGTTAAATTAATTGAATGTTATTTTTAGTTAAGTAATTATAAGTAAAGAGGTAATGACTTCATGGGATTTCAATATATATATAATTTGTATCAGAGCAGGTCGATCCTATATGGCTAGTGGGTGGATGGTTATCTGAATCGATCTTATAATGTCTTGAGTATGTTGTGGTTATGCTTTGTAGGGGGTCAGTGATTTCATATAGGTATGAAATTACTAGTGTTTCCAATCTATATGTCGATGTTATGTTATGATTGCTGTTAAATATTTTTGAAACTAACTATTAGGCTTGATCACCTCAATAGCAGCATAACTTTGTTTTTACCATAGTAGGAAATGGCACCACCAAGGGAATCCGGTAAACAATGCAGAGGAAACCCTACACGACCTTACCATGGCAATTCGAGACCAAGTTACGACCACCAACCAAATTCTACAACACCTTTCGAATGCTAATAACCCAAATGGTGAGAATAATGTTAATATTCAGATGACATGGAATGATAACGGCATATCTGAGTTCCTAAGGACTAGACTACCTTCTTTTCAAGGTAGCTTTGACCCGATTGTAGCTGAAAGGTGGATAAGGAAACTAGGAAAAATCTTTGAAGTGATGGGCTGTACTAAGAAGTAGCAAGTTATCTTCGCTGCATATATGGTTAAAGATGAAGCAGAATACTGGTGGCATGGAGTTAGAGAACTTTTAGCTCACCAGGGAAGGCAGGTCACTTGGCAGGTGTTCAAAGACACCTTTTTGGAAAAGTACTTCCTAAGTACTGTATGGGCGGAGAAGGAGATTGAATTTCTCCAACTCGAGCAGGCCAGCATGACAGTAGACCAATACATCGCGAGGTTCGAGGAGTTGTCTAAGTTCTCCTCTTATTTGCGATTTAACCTCGATGACGCATGGAAGGCTGTTAAATTTTAAGCGGGATTAAACTCGGAGATAAGGAATGTTTTTGTAGCTATGGAAATCAGGGAGTTTGTACCTCTAATAAATAAATGCAGACTCTTGGAGAAAAGCTTGAGGGTAGTGGAGGATGAGAAACAAAAACGAAACTTCTAGAAAAGGAAGGACAAGTTACAAAACTCTGGCAAAAATGCCAGAGGAAAAGGACATGGTACTGAAAAGAGGCCAATGACTGCAAGTTCCTGACCTTTCCAAAAGAATTTTTTCACAGTCAAGTGTACTAAGTGCGAACATATGCATGGTAACCAGCTATGCTACATGGGACTAGATGTTTACTTCAAATGCCGACAGAAGGGTCATTTTGCAAAGAACTACCCATAGAATATGGAGAAATAGTCAGAATAGAGGCCTCAGGTGAAAGGAAGTGTTTTTAGCCTGACTAAGGTGCAATTATCTAGATAATTGGGGATGGTTTAGCCTTAATTAACTAGCAACCTCTTTCAAGTATTACTAATCGTACCTAGGTTAATCCAATTGCCTACTTTGTGATTCTTAGTTCAACCTAGGTCCATTAAGTTCTATGCCAACCATGGAATACAATTAATCGGTTTTCTCTTAGCTACTAATTGATTCATTCCTAGAGAACCTTAAACTACTTTTGTGATTAAGATATCCCTAATTAACTATTAGGTTCTGATTTTAATTTTCACCTTTCAGTTCATCAATTAAATACCTAAGACATGATAGATTGGTGATCAGGCATTCTATCAACTCTCATTCATGCACATAATAGTTAATCCTAATTAATCTAGAAGTAATAACAATTAGGGTTCCAACATTCAACTCAATAATGCAATATCATCATACCATAAGTGGGTTTACCAAAATCCTAGATCAATATCTACTCAAGCATAATAAAATCAGAAACCAAAATCATATTCATTAAGTAAACCATTAAAGTTCAATACAATTCAAGAGAAAAGAGTAGAAGTAGAAGTATAGAACTAAAGTAGAAAGATGAAACCTGAATTGCAGAGTGTAAATATGCAATACAATGCTTCAATTGTTGTAAATCCTACTCTAGAACATGAATTAAATAATGAATCTAGTAAAAACCTAATCTAAGAGTGTTTTCTAAGCCTAAAAACTGAGTCTAAAATGTTTGTATGAGTCTCCATCATCTTGGCTGCGCTTCCCCATGTATTTATAACAATTTGACTGCTCAAAACCCTAGAAATCACTTGGTGTACGGACACGAAGCACGGTCGTGCTTCTTGACATGGGTTGGCTGTGCTTCGGGTGGGAAATCTGGAAAATTCTCCACTTTGCGCATAGAGCATGGCCTAGCCGTGCTTCATGCACACCAAACACGGCCTGGTTGTGCTTCAAGCTGCTAGTCTCTTTTCTTACCAATTTCTTCAGGGTTGCCTCTTTGCTTCCTCCTCAACATGTTCCAAGTCTATATGGCTCCTCTCATGAGTGTTTTCCCTTACTTCTTGGCCTCTTTTGCTCTCTTACAAATATAAAACAAACCAAAGCAGTATCCAAAGCAAAGCATAACAAAAAATAGGGGAATAATCACAAGTTTACTTTAAATTAGGGGATAAAATATAATCATTAAACACTCAAATTTTCCCTTTATCAACTCTCCCATGCTTAAACCTTTGCTTGTCCTCAAGCAAATAACATGTCAAATCAAAAGGAAGAGAGATGATACATACAAATTTCAGATAAAAGATAAATGCAATACAGGAAATTCTTCACTCAATCAATGTGCACACAACAGATATATGAATATACATTCATCATATAGTCTTTTTTCTTCTAAAACTAAACCAAAATTCTCCTATTATATATCTGCTTCTATTGGTACCATTGAATGTATGCATCTAATTGATTTTTAGACACTCAAGTAGGCCACATCATCCTTTAGATCTCCCTATATTACTTTACCCTTATTTCTATTTTTCTCACTCAATTTCTTTTATTTCTCATCATTTTTTTTCTTTTTATTTTGTCTATTTCATTGATCATTTTTTTTCTTCTATAGAAATATGCAGTGAGTGAATTTTATGCTCCATCTCACTAGGGTAAAGGCAGCTAGGTACTCATACTAGGGCCTTTTTGGTGCCTTGAAGGGGTACTCAGAGTGAAAAAATTTTGAGTTTTATATTCCCTCATTTTCACCTCTCCCAGCCTTTGTACTCTCATAGTGTTAAAGATTAATAAAGACATACAAGTCACAACACAATAGGAGAGATATTTTTCAAAAAAAATTAGAGGTTTAATCCTAAAATAGAGAGACTAAAATTTAAACTAATTATTTCATATCCTATTGTGCATCACATGTTCATGAGCTAAAATTAACCTATATTACATCAATCTATCTCTAAAACAGCAAACTATATGATTATGCAAAAAAAAAATAAACAAGACAGATGTGATATGTACAATATATACATGCAAAAGACAACTAAATCAGCTAGTGCAAATCAGAAGTCCATATAATGCAAACCATAAACTCAGCCAGTAAAAACCAAAAGCTAAAGTCTACTCCCCCATGCTTAAACTTGACATTGTCCCTAATGTCAATAAGAAAGAAAGAACAGGCAAAGGAAGAAGTAACACTTACTTGCTTACTAGTCGTCTGGAGGAGGAGGTGGAGGATTCTTGCTCAGGTGCCAGTGGTACCAGCCATTCATCATTCCCTGCATGATGTGAATTGATTCTTGAATTGCATGCAGGGTGGCACTCTACGATAGTTGCTCCGACTCAATTCGGCTGAGCCGTGAAGAGATGGAAACTTGATCCTCTGGGGGAGCATATAATGTACCTGCATGGTCAGTAAAATGGGAAAGGAGTGAGGGTGGTAGAGCCAAAAGTGGCTCATAGGGAAAGTCATCCATATCAGAATCATCATCATCCTCTCTACCCTCTAGTAACTACAGTCCTAGTAGGGTAAAGGAGGCAAAAGATATTATGGCCTCTGAGAAGCAACCAATAGTCAGCATTTCATTTCACAATTAATTTCATATGCAAACAGGATTCTAAATCAATCCTGTTGCTGCCAACTATTGGTTGCAAACCCTAGAGATTTGCCTCAAATCCTAGCCCTCTAGCTATTGTTGTTACTAGTCCCCCAATGATCACTTTGCCATTCATAGCATTACCTACCCTAGCCATCTGTTGGGCCATAAAGGCACCAGTATCCACCTTATAACCATGTATCATGGCCCAAAGAAAACAAAGCTCTCTTTTATTAGCAACCCCATCACTTTCAGCTCTACCAAAAATGGTATAAGCCATCAGGCGCTATAAATATCTAAAAGTGGGATTACAAATAAAAAAAGGCTTTTGAACTTGATGCATCATATTGCCCCCTAACAGAGATAGAGTTCCAAAAATGTTGAGCAAGAAAACTTGAGTGGACTGATCTATCTCTCTCGAGAGGCAATCTGAATAATACATTAAATCTAGCCAATGATAAAGTAAAAGAACAGTCAAATAATCTAAAGTTAATACGGCCCTGGCCGACGTCGGGACCCCGAAACATGACCATATTAACTAAACAAAAAAACTCTAAAGTGGTCCTAGCATAAGTCGGGTAGCGTAGGCCAATGAATGTAGTCCACCCAATCCAATCAACCAGGTAGTGGACATTAGTTAAAAGACCTAATCGATCCAAACATTCCTCATCCATGTACTGGGTACTCAGCATTCCCCGTTTAACTAGAGTATCGTATCGTGTCTGTTGACTATCATCAACAAACACAATACCATACTCATTGATTTGGTGAGGAAGTTGGGATGGTATTTGAATTCGTTCTCTACGTGGTTGTTAGGATTGGAAGGATGAGTGGCCAGTTCTGGCTCTTTTAGGGCCCATGTGAGATGATATGCAATGCAAGATATAATAGGGAGTGGGGCGAGTAGGACCAAAAATTAATGTAGAGAATTCAGAGTAATTCCCAGATATTCAAGAAAATAGTGCAGCACCAATGAATTCAGTTCAAGATAGCCAAAACAATGCACTATATAAGGTAATTGAAATTCAGATTCAGCCAATATGGTGAACCAGAATTTTAATTTCAGCAAGTTAATTCCAATTCAGCTTTACCAAAATTTTAGCTTAATCAGGCAATTTAATGTCAGAGAATCAAATTCAACAAAAAATAGGCATCTCAAAAGCTGAAAATTCAACAAACTTCTATTCCACAGGGCAGGGCAAACAGCAACCAACAATGTTAAACATGTATCACATGCAATGCAAAGTCAGGAAAAACAGTTTAATTAAGCAGAATTCAGTATCCATGTATCCAAAACCAGTCAATTAACCACAAGTACACATGAATTCTAATTCAGGTAATATAACATTTTCAGCGGTAATCAGAGTGTGAATTTCAGATTCAGGAAATTTAAAATGAAAATTCAAGCATACCTAGTCCCAATTCAGCTATTAATTGTCAGAAGGTGCCAAGCAGTTACAATACTCTAACATAATTAGCAAATTCCCAATTATCTTATCCAGCAAATAACAACTAAGTGAGAGGAATTAAGGCATCAATAATTTCCAAAATGTAGAGATTATGGAATGTACTAAAACACAGTCCAGGAAAAAGAATCCTAATTAAACATAGTCAACCAGTATTGTATTGAGAGCATGTCCAAACCAGTGAAATAATGTAGTTAAACAATAACCAGCAAGAGTTATGGACAACCAGTAATAACCAGGGAATCTAAAACACAAATTCAAAGATAAAAATTACCTAAAGGGAAGCCACAAGTGATGCCAACAACTATGTGTGCTCGGAAGATGAAGGGAATACAGATGAATGGTTGTTGAGAGTTGTGTGCAGGGGTGAGGAAGTGTCTGTGTGGAAGAATGTAGGAATGCTGGGAATTTTTGGGTGAGGGGAGAGTGCATAGAAGAATGGGAAATTTCTAAGGGGATTGGTTTGGCTTGGTTTGGGCACGGGCTGGTGTAGGGGATTTCAGAGCTTGGTAAGGGAGTGGCTGGGTTTCGGGTTGCAGAGGGATTCGTTGGGTGTGTGTGTGTGTGTGTTGCAAGGGCTTTGGGTTGGCTGGAGTGAAAAGGAAAGAGTGGGTACTGGAATGGTTAGAGAGGGAATAGGCCGAGAATGTTTAGGGGAGGAGTTTTTGGGTTTGGGAAGGCTGGGATTTGGGTGAAGAGATGGTGGGATGGAGGATGGGGCTCGGGTTTACTAGGAGAGTGTTGGTGTATGGGAAATTTTCAAGGTGTGGGGGAATGGGTGAAAACACAGAACAGGGGAGGGGGAATTTTTTGGTATGGGAACGGGTAGCAGAAGGGATGGAGGGCTTTGGGTTTCTCTTAGCTAGGGCACGGTTTGGGAATGGGGGTGAAGAAGGTTTAGGAGAGCAGGGGAGAAGAAATTTAAAGTGGAGCTTGCCTGGGTAAATGGAGGGAAGGAAGGAGAAGAGAGGAACACGGGGAGAGAAGATGCTGAACACGGGATGAAAAAAGGGAGAAAATCAAAAGAAAAAACTGACCTGGGCCCGAAGCACGGTCGTGCTTCTCAGCACGGCCCACCCGTGCTTTAGTATGGAATGCCACATTCTCCTAGATTAGGCCCGTGTTGAGGAATACGGGCAGGGTGTGTTAGAAGGGAGCCAGAGGCACGGCCATGTCTAGAGACACGGGCTGGTCATGCCTGGCGCTGGATTTCCATTTTTTCTCCTAGAATTGGCCTGTGTTGCACAACACAGGGAAGGAGTGCTAGTGTTGGGCCTGAGGCATGGTCGTGTCACAGGGAAGGAGTGCTAGTGTTGGGCCAAGGCATGGCCGTGTCCTGTGACACAACCTGCCCGTATTGGCTGTGGGTGGCTCCTTTTTCTCCATTTTTTGGCCCGTGCTTGAAGCACAGGCATGCTCTGTGACACGTGCTACCTGTGTTTGGTGCTGGCACACACTTTTCTTCGAAATTCGCCTCATTTTTTGCTCTGCTATAATTTTTCCTCAAAATTCTTGCTTTCTTCACTCTTAGACATGCAAGTTATGACCTACAAAACACCCAAAAAAACACTCTTAAACTCCTAACCTAAGAAATCAACTAAAATTAAAGATAAAAACAGAACTAAAAACGATGAAACTAAGTAAAAAGAAACTTAAAAATTAAAATGTGGGTTACCTCCCACAAAGCGCTTGTTTTAAGTCATTAGCTCAACTCATTTTCATGCTTTCCACTTAAGGAGGCTTGAAGAGAGTTTGAATAATCTCTTTGGTATCTATTGCCTCTTAGTATAATGCTTGAGGCTTTGTCCAATGGCCTTCAAAGTTCCTTTTAGCTCATTCCTTTCTTCCTCAGCTCCATTAAGGTTAAGAGGAGGTGTCTTAGGTTCTACTTTTGGAGCTTGGATTACCTCCTCAATAGCCTGCTTTTCTTTCCCCTATTTATCATAAACAAAAGAACTTTCCACGAAGTATAACTCAAGTGGGTTAGTAGGAGGAAAATTCATGGCATTATTATTTATTTTAGGTTCAGGTAAGCCAATCATATAGCAAGATTCATTTAGAGAAGAAGGGTTCATTGTATCATTTAAATTGAATTCTAATTTTTCATCCTCTACATTCAAAGAAAGCTTTCCATCTTTTACATTGATATTTGCACCAACTGTAGCTAGGAAAGGCCTTCCAAGAATGATGGGGATTTTGTCATCTTCCTCTATCTCTAAAATCACAAAATCAACAGGTATATAAAACTTACCCACCTTTAGAGGAACATCCTCTAATATACCTACCGGATACTTGATGGATCGGTCAGCCAAATGAAGAGAAAGAGTGGTAGGTTTCAAGTCACCCATTTGAAGCTTTTTATAAACCGAAAGAGGCATAAGGCTCACACTTGCTCCAAGGTCACATAGGGCTCTGTCAATCTTCATGTCTCCTATGGAGCAAAGAATTGAGAAGATTTCAGGATCCTTAAACTTTTGTGGTAGCTTATTTTGAATTAAAGCACTAGATTCCTCTATCAATGCCACAACAGCATGCTCTTCAATTTTCCCCTTGTTTGAGAGGATTTCCTTCAGAAACTTTGCGTAGGAAGGCATTTAGGAGATGGCTTCTAGGAATGGGATATTGATATTTAACTTTTTCAAAACATCCAGAAACCTCCCAAACTGCTTTTCTAACTTAGCCTTAACCAATCTTTGAGGAAAAGGGATTGGTGGCTTGAAAGGTGCAGGAGCCACATATTTAGGCTCTTCTTCCTTCTTTTCCTCTTCTATTTGTTCCTCTTCTCTTCCCTTCTCAAATGCAGCCTGAGGTTCATCTTCATTTACTTCTCCTCTTCTCTCTGATTCAGCCAATTGTTTACCACTTCTCATGGTAATGGCATTACAGTGCTCCCTAAGGTTCTTAGTCTGACCTAGAAGTCTGCCAAAGTTCTTATTAGATAGACTTGCTTGCTGTGCTATCTGAGTTTCCAACATCTTACTATGGGTAGCAAGTGAGTCAACCTTAGAGGCTAAATCTTTTATAGCCACATTCATTAAGTGATGCTGAGTTCTGAATTCATCATTCTATTTACTCTGTGTAGTGATGAAATTCTCTATTAGAGCCTCTAGATTTGACTTTGGTTGAGGGGGAGGATTGAAGGGCCTCTGATTCTGAAATCCTAGAGGTTGCCTAAAATTATTCTGAGGTTGATTCATACTAGGCTTGTATGAGATATTCGGGTGGTTCCTCCAACCTGAGTTATAGGTGTTGCTGTAAGGATTGTTTTTCTGATTATTCACAAAACTTACTTGCTCACAATCCTAAGGTGCAGAGTTTCCAAGCTGGCATTCATTGGCCACATGACCAACACCTCCACAAATCTCACATGCAAAAGATAGAGAGGAACTAACAGTATTGATGCTTAATTTATCTAATTTTTGAAACAGAGCATCAACTTTAGAAGTTAGATGATTAAATTCACCAACTTCATACATACCTGATGGTTTTCTTGATGGCTACCTCTCACTAGACCAGGAGTAGTAATTTTGACCCATATCTTCAATTAACTCATAGGCCTCATCCATTGTTTTGTTCATAATGGCCCCTCCTGCTGCAGTATCAACAGACATACGGGTGCTGTTATATCAGTCCATTGTAGAATGTATGGACTATGAGCCACTTCTGCAACCCATGGTGTAGCCATATTCTGAGGAGCTCTTTAAATCTCTCCCAAGCTTCATACAAAGACTCACCATCTTTTTGAGAAAAGGTAGTGATTTGGTTCCTAAGGAAGGAAGATAAATTTTTTGGAGATAAGTAAAGGTCTTAAAATTTCAAGAAGATTGGATTAGTGTAATTTTTCCTAATTCAAGAGTTAGAGTTACTAAGTTTAACATCTCCACCCATAAATTGAGCTTTCACCTATGGACACTTTATATAGAGTTTTTCCATTTTACATGAGTTTCTCGCAAGCCAATAGGATAGCCTAAGCAAGAAATAAAACATAGACTAGAATATAGAAGTTGAACTGATAGCCCAAAAATTATGAAAATGTGACTAAGCCCTTCATGAAAGGTAGAATTTCTGCCAAAGCAAAGAAAATTGGTAAGAATGAGCCTAAATTCAAGAGTAAAAAATAAGAATCATATGAGGAAACAAAAGTGTAATAATAATCAAGATTATGTCATATGGCATTAAGACAAAATATCTATATTATATATTCATAATTTCAACAAGTTGGTTATAATACAAGGCATTAAGACAAAACATCTATATCCTACATTCATAATTTCAACAAGTAGGTAATAATACATGATATTAGGACAAAATATCCTTATCCTACACAAATAATTACAACCAAGCAAAGGAAACTCAAGGGCTAAATATTTGTCACCTAGAAAGGCAAACCTATCATACTTAAGTGAGACAAAAGGAAAATGAAATGAATCCCTAAATCAAAGAGACCTTATCCCTTGTCTTAAGAGCATTTTATCATGATTTTCAAAATACAAATCTCCTTTTACTATGCATATCTTAACTAAGGGAGAGGAAGACAAGAATATGAGTTGTCGTTCCCCAAAAAATAACCAAATGCATCCTAATTGTTATAAGATATACTCATGATCATGAAAAGTGAACCACTTGATAGTTTACTTAAGCAAGTAAGGGAGAGAAAAAATAGAAGGAAGGTAGAGTGAAGAAAAGAGACAAAGAGAGGAGAAGAAAGGAAAGAAGAAGAAGGAGAAATCTAGAGGACTAAGTACTCAAGGTAAGTTAGCTTAATGTCCACTTGAATCAATCTTTTCTCTTTATCCTTAGGGTTCAAAACTCACCCTCCTTCTCTTATTTAAGCTGCTAGAAAAGCTTAAGGAAGGGAGGAATCTTGCTACTTCTTTCATGAGAAAACAAGAAAAAGAATTCACTAAATGAGTTAGGGAGATCCTTAGGTAGGTTTAACAATATCTCTTTTTGAAAAAAATATTTGAAATTTATAACATTTATATGGGATTTTTATCTTAGAACTTTAATGAAAATTTCTACTTTGATGATTAGTCATGGATGTTGTTATATCGTGTTACATTGTATCTTGCATATGATGGATGTTTTGATCATTTCGGTTGGTTTAGAAAGTTCTGCTTAGGTATGGCTATGGGTGGCAAAATTTTAAGATTTTTATGTTGCTATTTTGTATATTTAAATGTGGTAAAAAATTTATGGAATATGATTAGATGTAAATTAGGAAGAAAGGGAAGAGGAAGTAATAAAATGATGAACTAAAACATTAAGAAATGTTTGGTTAGGAAACTGAATTTTGGAGTAACCAGGGAAGTTTATGTTTTTGAAATTTTGGGAAGAATTGGTTAGCAATTAAAAGACATGGTTAACCAAAAAAATGTAGACATATGTCACATGGATTTTTAGCCGCTAGAATCATGTAATTTGGAGTTCATATGAGCGAGATATTATCCAATTAGTAAGTTGTGGTCAGAAAATGGTTAACCAGGGAAGAATCTATTAGGTATGCTTCTGTGTTTGAATTTCTAAGATAAATTTGTAGTAAATTAAAAGAAATACTTAACATGAAAAGAATAGATATATGTCTGTCGAATTTTAAGCCACTGGAATCATTCAAATGGAAATTAATATGAGGGAGATATGGTTAAATTAGTAAGCAGTGGTCAGAAATTAGTTAATTAGAGAAGAATATGTTAGGTAAGCTTCTGTGTTTGAATTTCTAGGAAAAATATGTAGGGAATTTAAAGAAATAGTTAACTTAAAAAATGTAGATATATGTCTCGCAGATATTTAGCCACTACAATCATTCAATTTGGAGTCCAGATGAGGGAGATATGATCTGATTGGTAAGTAGAGGTCAGAACCTACCAGATAAGAAATAACATTGAATTTGAGGGAGTAGTAACATCATGATTACTTAAGATTTCATTAAAATGTTCAACACAAGGGTTTTAGAGGATTGTCTTATCTTTCAATTGACAGCAAGATCACCTCAATCAGATTTAAAATAAGGGTGTTAGTCTCTATTTAGTGAAAGAGGAAAATAATATTTAAGAAAGAAGAATAATCTTATAAATGAAAATAATAAATGACTAATGTATGCCATAGCCATTGCCATTGCATGAACTCCTTATCATTTTGAGTGTGTAATTTTGATATGAAAATATTTTATAAAGTGATATTCAAAAATGGTTATGATCATGACATGATTTCATTTTTACTAATGATTTTTGGGTAGTGATTATGCTTTGATGATAAATTATGGCATGTGAGTATAATGAACATACTTGATATTAAAATCATATTTTTGGCTATTAACGTGAAAAGAAAAGAAAAAAAAAAGAGACGAGCACGATCATATGGCGGTCTTTGTGGTGCACCAGTAGGGGAAATCCTACTAACGATTATGATTATGCTAATGAAAAAAGAAAGAGAAAGTGTGTCATGTCAAACGGGGCAAAAAAAAAGCCCGTATTGGAGAGTAGGAAGTACTCACACTGACTGAGGTAGCTTGATATGAAAATAAGTTGATAGACATCACATGATATTCTGAAAATAGTTATTCATGTCATACATGTCATATCTGTATGATTTTCATGTGCATGGATAAAAAAAATTCATGTGACCTAAAGATATTTATTGTAGTTTATACAGATAAACATGACATGATAAGCTATATTGATGATAATTATGATTTATTGTTGAACCTATTGGGATTTAATTCTCACTATATTTCCATATCATGTTTAGAAAACTAGTTATGCATATTTTTCTATGCCTCTGGTTTTTAGTGCCTGTTGGATCGAGTTACTCTATGTTGAGCAGATCCTATAAATTAATAAGATGTTTGTGATCGAGTTGGTTAAGATCTCGGTTAAGGTGCAACTACCCGCACCCATATCTCCGGAATTGGTCAACATGAATGAATAAAATGTAGATATTTATGTGTTTGATTTTTGTACGTACATTTTGATTAATTATGTGTATGTGAACTCAGAATTGTAGACCTTAAACCTTGATTATGCTTGGTTAAATTTATTGACTGTTATTTTGAGTGAAGTAATCATAAGTAAAGATGTAATGACTTCATGGAATTTTAAATATATATATATATATATATATATATATATATATATATATATATGTATATGTAAAAAAAATAAAGTTGTTACATGACCCATATTAAGCATATAAAGAGAATAAGATTAAGGTATCACCAGAAATTTTATTTTCCTTGTTGTCCATGATGAAGCATTGATGTCTTGATTCTTGTAGAGAAAGTTGTAAGTGATAGCCGTCATAGAAAAAAAAGAGTGAAAATTCAAACCAATTAAATGTTAAAGAGGGACAATTAAATGATTTATCTTATTTTCCCAATGTTCCTGCCAGTTCAACTATTAGTATTATTAAGTCGACTAGCTATTTTGAGATTTTTTTAATTTAGACTGGTTTATTTTACAGTTGATTGATTACATCTGTTTTGAAGCAACCAACTGCATTCTACCAGTTAACTACGTGTTCTTTGTTTTTTCACAGACTTTTATAAGCTTAGAAATGCTTCTTTTCCATGTGCTATTCTTCCACCGAATAATAGTAACTTTGAATTAGATTTTGACACATATATTCAAAACTTGCAGTCACTGATTTTTGCTGAAATAACAACTAAGTTATGTTTATAGTTTTTCAAGAATTACGGCCACCGATTTTAATTTTCTTTCAATGGTTTGTCCAAAATTCTGACTTTCAATTTTGGCACATGCTCTATTAAGTATTCATCTTTTTCTGCTACATCATCCTTGATTAATGATTGAGATTAAAAGCAAAGTTCTTTTTCCTTATTACATTGAGAGTTAATTTTTTCTTTGAAACTCAATTATTATGGTGTCCAAGTGGTTAGTTGGTTAAAGTAATAGAGAATACTTTGATAACCATGTCCGAAAATAATGTAAACCGATCAAGATATTTGTGTTAAGGATTTATATCATGCTAAATTAAGTTTAGTATCTAGGACGTATTTAGGATGTGAATTATATTGAGATTGAAAATTCATATATGAATAATTGTTGAGGAAGGAGATTTTAGAAGAAGACATAATTTTGAATGTTGATGGAATATACTAAGAATTGAAATAATTGTATTAGTATAATGGTAAAAAAAAGATACAAGTGATATATTTTTCGTTGTTTGGTGAGTCAACAAGTAAGAATTGAATATATTGTTTTAGGAGAGCTACTCAAGAAGCCTTAGGATCTTAGTTAGATTATAGTATAGTTGATAATAAATCTAAATGATGTGTTTACGCATTGAAATTTATGCTTAAGGTATCTTTATATAATTTTGGTAAAAGTTGGGAGAAATTATTTATCCATAATTGAACTTGCCCATATCAGTAGTTATCAAGTCAATAAACAAATGGAAACATTTGAGCTTTCACATGAAACATCATAGGTCTCCTAATAGGTGGATGAGTTGAGTAAAGTTAAGCTTTTGGAATCTAATTTGAAATAACAGGCAATAGATATAATATGACTAATCTAAATTGATTATACTAGTTTGAAAAGCATGTTTTAAGCATATGTCTTCGAGTTTGGTGGGAGATCCCTTAGCAGAATTTGGCTATAATAAAGTGTTATTGGATGACTTAAAGCCTTATATAAAAGGTGTTACAAACTTTCTGTTAAATGATTCAGTAAGGTCAAACTTATTGTAAGATGTCGTTGATAAAGTGAAATTGATTAGAAAAAGTTAAGTTCTGATATATAGGCTCTTTTGAAATTTTGAACAAGTAGGTATAGTAGTATATCGCCTAGCCTTGCCATTAGGATTAAGTGATGTTGATACAATCTTTCTTACATCAATGCTAAGGATTAGACTCTTCTTATGTTATTTAATTCCAAGAAATTCAATTGGACAAGAATTTTGCTAAATTATGGAAAAAATCATATGTCTATTGTTAATTGATAAGTGAAGAACTTATGGTCGAAGAAAATCCCTATAGCTAAGGTTATATGCAAAATCACTCAAGTAAAGAGACTCCTTAGAAAGTAAAGATGATATACAAAAGAGATATCTCCAATTGCTTGGGTAATGCGGTTAATAACTGTAATTTATGCTTTAACTTTGTTCCTTACTTGTGATAGGATGGTTTGAAATTCGGAGACCGAATTTCTTAAGAGGGAAGAATGTAATATCTCGTAATTTTTAAATAATAATGTTTTATTATAAGCAAATATATTTTTATTTTAAATGATTATGTTTTGCTAAAACTAAATACAATTTTAATTAAAATGATTTGTTTTGCTTAAAATAATTATATTTGGCTTTAAATAAATTTTTATTTTATTTTTATAAATTTATTTCTTTTAACATGCATGAAGTTATTTTATATTATGATTTGTTTTATTAAAATTTTTATTAAGAAAAATCATGATTTAAGAGTTCAACTAAAGTTTTGTAAGAATATAAATTTTTAGAAAATTTTTGAGATAATTTAAGATGAAAAATAAAATTATTATGTATATAAAAAATAATAATAAATTTCAACTATTCAATAATTAAATAAAAAAAGGGGGAAAGATGCAAGAAATCTACGAAATCTCCGTAAACTGAATGAATAATGATAAATAGTATTTTCTCTCTCCTCATTTTTTTATCTCTAGATCTGAAGTACTTTCGAGCCTTCGATCACAAAAATAAGGGTATCATTGGATTCAGGACGAAAAGTACTACGATTTTGGTGTTTTTCAAATCAGCTGCAGAATCGTCATAGATCAAAAGTAAAAAATCTTAGAAAAAGGTAAACTCTGAAACTCTTATTTAGAAATCTCAAATTGAAAATCTGATACTGTAGATAGATTCAGAAGATAGATAAACCTTAGGATATGAAATTTTTCGACCATCTAAAAACCTTTTGTGTGTCGTGAACAGTAAATCCGGCTAGTATAAATAGTGATTCTGACGGTGAATAGTATTTTCTGACCGTGAATAGTACTCATCAATTAACCAGTATTGACCAAACTTCTAGAGGCCAAATTTCGTGATTCTGGAGTGATTTTGTAGGTTTTGAGACCCTCCAGACTCGTTTTTAAAGTCTATTTAGTCAAGTTTGGATTGAAAAAGTGTATTTTGGGGCTGTCCAACCTGGAGCCTTATCTTGTGAGTAGATAAATCTTTCTATGACTTACCCTATGCTCTTTTTGAACTTTAAATGTATAATTGATTCTGTTTACAAGTTATTTATATTTTTATATGTCTCTGAAATAGATTAAATTATCTAAATTGTTTATAATCTAGTATATAGTTCAAGAAGAGTATGGTTTTGAAAATGGATTTTTGAACTCATTGGATATATGATTTTAAATTGTATTTCTCATTATATGGTAAATAAAATATATTGTGCATTTGGCATTGATATGTAAAGCTATAAGATTGCCTTGGAAAAAGGCATGTATATGTAATTACCCTGATTAGGAAGTTTCTGACAGAGAAATTATACTGAGATTGAAAATTTTGTATTATATTAAAACCTCTGTTTTAAACGATATGACATATATGCAAATATGATTTTTGTGGAGGAATCCTTTTGAAAATACTATTTTCTAACAGCAGGCAATGTTAGCCCTGGTGCACCTTGATACCTCAGCGAGTAGGGGTGGTGCTAGTCTCATGTAACAGCCAACACACAGGATATGATATGTGAAGAAGAGTGGTATGCCTCCTATCTGGATGAGAGGCCGACTATATGATATGTGATTTTCCCTCACTTCCTGTGTACTTGGGAAATTGCTTATATTAGAGTCCATTCGCGTGTTCTCTTGAATGGTGGTAGGAAAAACCTTAACTGCAATGTTAAGTTTAGGTAAATCCTACACCACCAAAGTACAGAAGGGTTTAAACTCTGATATGGTAGTTCTGATATGGGATCCTCCTAATGTTGTTATGTGAAATATTTTGATGTATAACAACATTTGTTTAATAATCATACAATACAATATATGGTTTCAGATATCTGAATATCCTTTGTTTTGATAATATTTGAAATGTGGGTCCCATGTAGATGTACTTTTGAACTGTATTTTCTATGTGACAAATTTTAAAATATGAAAACATCCATATGTTGACCTAAGAGGTCATAGGAGGTATTATCTGCTCACTAAGTTGTCAAACTTACTACATAATATCTACATTTTTTTTCATATAAGAATACAGAGTTTGGTCTTTCCCTTTTAGATAGTTGATCAGTTAGGTGACATATTCTTTGGTGAGCCTATTTTGTTTTTAGAGTTTGTAGATTTTGATTTATAATGTACTTGTATTATAGAGTATACTCTGAACACCATAGACAAGATCCCTACTTCTATTGTACTTTGATGTTTATAGACTTGATTTGTATATTGTGAATACATGGGAATACTTTAACATCCTCAATTTCATTTTTTTTATTAATAAAGGTACATAAATATTTAATGTAACATCTCTAATTTTGTTTCTTTAAAGATACATAAATATTTAATTAAGAAAATAAAATTTATTAGACAATTTTTAGATATTTAAGGAAATATAATCTTTAGAAATTCTTCACTTTATGTGTATGCATAGAAAACGTTTCTAACATTAAGGGAACAAGTAAAGAGAGAAAACCTAATAGGAAAAATTAGAAATAAAATACTAAAGATAGGCGAAATTCTTTGGTAAGGAAGATAAATATTTTTAAAGTAAGTAAAGGTCTTAAAATTTTAAGAAGATTGGATTAGGGTAATTTTTCCTAATTCAAGAGTTAAAAATTTCTAAATTTAACATCTCTACCCATAAATTGGGTTTTCACCTATGGACACTTCATCTAGAGTTTTTCCACTTCACATAAGTTTCTAAAAAGCCTATTGGATAACCTAAGCAAGAAATAAAACATAGACTTGGACTAGAATATAGAAGTTGGGCAGGTACCTGGTGCGTACTGTCGCAGGTACAACCAAATTGATACCTTACCTCAAAACTAACCTGTAGTAGTGGGAGTAAGGGTCGATCCCACAGAGACTGGTATTACCTTATGTGATTAGAAAAAGGGGGGATTGATAGTTGCAAATAAAATCAAGTAAACAATAATGAAAGTAAATAAGAGAGTGATTAATGATAAAGACATTGATTTCGGTTGATATCCACCGTCAAGGGATTGCATTGATCATTGACAACATAATCAATCTATAATTGAATATCTATCATTGGGTTTCTAACCCTGTTACTCCTTAAGTCTAGTAAATTAATGACAATCGCAATAATTAAACCATAATTAACACGCAATACTTTAACACATCGGTAAACATAACGTATTAACCGCATGAAGAACTAGAGAAATTGACAGAGCTAAACAAATATAAACACATCGGTTATATCTAATTTAGTTAATCATTCATCATAGGTTCAATGATTTATAATCCAAATTCCTCAAACCTATTTGCCTCATGAATCACAAAATTGAAGACTTAGTTCATAACACAATTCAGCGGTAGATTAAGACAGACAATATACTAGTAGGCCTCCTAGTAGTCATATGAATAATTATTAAGAAGAATAACAGATGCATAATCAATACTCAATTCAAATTGAAACAATAAAATCAAATCCAAATCTCACAATGTATGAAAATCCCTTGAGGTTTCAATCTACCTCAACCAACTAAAAAGAACTAGCCACGCAGGGCCATAAGAAAATCTAAAGAAGAATTGAAGAACTTGGATGAAGGATTGGATCCCTTCTCTGCTTGTTTTGCTCCCTTTTTATATATTAACTGCTCCTAATCGAAGTAGGATTGTATTTAGGTTAAATCCCAGTCCATCAGGCTTCAATTGGAGTGAAAAAGACTAAAATTGCAAAAATTATCATTTTGGTGCGACGGCGGGCGCCGCGGCGCTCCGGAGACAAGGCCACGGGGCGCCGCGACGCCCAAGTAGAGTGACGCAGCACTCACTTGCTGCAAAGTTTGCTGGGTTATTCAGCGCTGCAGCACCCAGAAAATTCCAGAATTTACGAAAGTACCGAACACAAAAGTTGTAGCTCTATGTCTCGTCTTTCCATAGCCACTAGAATCACCTTAATCTAATCTAAATTGAAGGAGATATACTAAAATTAGTGACCAAAGGTCAGAATTCATCTTGCTGCACTGTGATGCTGATTTGCAAGCTCTGTAACGCCATGAAATATCCAGAATTTGACCAAGTGTTCAACATAAAAGTTATATATGATTGTGTTATATTTTCACAGCCACTTGAATTACTTTGATTGGAGTTCATAAGAGGGAGATATACTCAAAATAGTGCTGAAAGGTCTAGAATTGTTGCAATGTAGCATTTTCCATGAATTTCTTATCTTTTTCTTCTCTTTTCTTCTTCCTTTGTTCCTACAACACAAAACACAAAACTAAACTAATTCCTAATTATATTTTACTTAAATCAAACAAAAAGTAAGTTTAAAGGTATTAATATCATGCTTAATTAAGATCACATCAAATACCCCCACACTCAACCTTTTGCTTGTCCTCAAGCAAAATAAACCCTAAAGACAAAAAAACAACAATCAATAATGTAGTGAGTGTTAGGCTTACCAAAAATTTGCCTCATAACATAAAAATATACTCTAGAATAATTTTTGAAGGTCATAATCATGCACAAGATTAACACAAATGCAATCTATTATTTTATCCTTCTGAATCCCAAGTGTGTGTGTGTTTTGGGCCATTAAATTTCCTTTTACCCGGATGAGTTTATACATCCCAAAATTTTGGTTGTAGATCTCTAAATAATTTAGGATTTCCATATGCTTATTTTTCATGCCATTCTCCACTAATGTAGGCCAAAACTACCTCTAGGATCAAAAGGACTTTTATTTATCTTGTAATGTGGCCAAGGTATAAGGTGGGATAAAGGATACAAATTTTAGCTCAATCACCCAGCACCACACGATTAAATATGATCTCTTGAGCTTTTATAAATTTGGAGAGATTTTCCCCCCACACTCATTTTCTTGTTTCAATTGAATTTGATCCATCCTTTTCCTCGATTCTCAAAAAGTTTTTTTTTTCTTTCCACCCACAACATATGTTTTTATTCTCTTTGGAATTTTCTTTTCTTCCTTTTGCATAATTTTTTTTTTGCATAATTCTTTTCTTTTCCTTACTCCACCCTTCCACCCTTTTGTCAATTTAAACTCTACAAAACATGCTTATTCATCAAAATAATCATGGAGTGAGTGAATAGGGTAAAGAAAAAAAAAGGATATTCATACAAATTTTTGTTTTAGGCTCATTTGTGGTTTTTAGAAGGAAAAGTTCATTAAGCTCAAAATAGAGGAATTAGGGATATTTCATTGCTTAGGTTAGGCTTGAAAGGCTCAATTTATCAAATAATGCCTAAATCATCTCCTAAATAATAGTATTAACCTAGGATTTCGTCTTAAGTAGCATTCAAATAAGTTCTAGAATCCTGTTGAGATCATGAAATATTTTTGAATTATATAAACCTTCTCTAAGTAAAAGATAAATCGAATGCCCAAATTTATTGTGCAAAATATTTCAGGATTCTAAAGTCAAAAGTAATAAATTGCAAAAGGGATAAAATTGCATACAACCATGAAGTTTCTACATCTTTCAAGAGTTAAAAAAAATTGGATAGTCATATCATTGGCTGTTGGTTGTGTCTAACATCCCAAAACATAAATTGAAACACTCACACAATCACTCAACTTGCTAAATGCAATAAAAATGCATTAATAGTGAAAATCATAAAATTGATGCTCATAATAGGGTCACAATGATTCAGACAAATAAACTTCCACCCCCACACTCAAACTTTACATTGTCCTCAATGTAAAAGAAAGATAAGAATTATGGAAAGATATAGAAAAACATATAAGTTAAGTGAACTTCCCTGAATTTGTTTGGAGTAGAATGCGCATGTTGCATTACTAGACCATGAATATTTCTGATTCCCACTTTTCTTTTTCTTTTTCTTTTTATGTTGGGTTGCCTCCCAATAAGCGCCTTTGTTTAATGTCGTTGGCTTGACTCAAGGCTCCTTATGTCATTCAAGGAGGATCCTTGATGTCAACTTTGAATTGGCTTGCCTTTGAATGTGCAGAATTCTGAGGTTTAGCTGCATTATGAAGAGGGAAGTCAGCATTAGTCAAAGATTTAATCAAATGAGAACTCAACTTACCTAGAAATAACCAATGTCTTGAGTAGCTTTTGGCATCCAATTTAATTTCATCCTTTTGATATTCTACCAAAGCATGGGGTAACTTTCCTTTATCTTTGAGTAGGGCATATTTATTTGAGGTTATAACTGCGGGTGGTTCTCCACTGTATATGCCCTTTAAATGGCTAGGGAGGCTCTTTAAACCTAGGTCAGAATACTGCACAATAGAAGGTACAAGCATTTTATTAGAAATTGGTAACAACATAGAAAGATCCTTACCTGTTTGCTGCACTTTTGGTGCTTCCTCTCCTACTGAAATATTCTCTTCAAATTTGGCGTTTAGGGTACATTCCATGACCTCTTTCTTAGTAGGCTTACTAGTGTCAACTTCCAAGTCATCTTTTTCATTCAGTGCAGAATTTTCTTCCTTTTGCATTAACGATGTTGGGGCTAGACTTTCAATTTCTGAATTTTAAGCCTCTAGCCTACTGACTGTTGTTGCTAATTGCCCAATTTGATTTGTTAAACTTTGTATGCTGGCCTTTACCTTTTGTTGAAATTGATGAGTATTTTGTGTAAGAGATTTAACAATATCTTCTAAAGGAGTACTTACCTGGAAATTCTGAGATGTATTCTGTCTAGGATAATAGGCCTGTTGGTTATGGTGAAAATTTGCAAAATTTTGTTCTGCAAGACTATTTTGTGCATTCTCATACCTGAAGTTGAGATGATCCTTCCATCGAGGATTGTACATGTTTGAATAGGAATCATACCTCACTTGTTGTGGTTCATAGAAACCATTAACCATATTTACCTGCTCAAATGACTCATCATAGAAAGTTGGGTACCTAATAAACGGATGCTCCATGATAGAATGATTTCCATAGAAATTTTCTCTTTGCATATTTTCTACACGTTGACGAACAAGAGAGATTAAATTTGCAAGTTGCTGTTCAAGGGAAGAACTACATACCTCACCAACATGTCTTAATGGAGACCCTAGCCTAGTGCCAAATTATTGAAAATTGGCTGCCATATTCAAAGTTATGAACAAAAAGAAAAGGAAAAAAAAGTCACAAAAGGTAAATACACACAGTCCCCGGCAACGGCGCCAAAATTTGGTGCGTACTGTCGCAGGTACAACCAAATTGATACCTTACCTCAAAACTAACCTGTAGTAGTGGGAGTAAGGGTCGATCGCACAAAGACTGGTATTACCTTATGTGATTAGAAAAAAGGGGGGATTGATAGTTGCAAATAAAATCAAGTAAACAATAATGAAAGTAAATGAGATAGTGATTAATGATAAAAACGTTAGTTTCGGTTGATATCCACTGTCAAGGGATTGCATTGATCATTGACAACATAATCAATCTGTAATTGAATATCTATCATTGGGTTTCTAACCCTGTTACTCCTTAAGTCTAGTAAATTAATGACAATCACAATAATTAAACCCTAATTAACACACAATCCTTTAACACATCGGTAAAGCATAACGTATTAACCGCATGAAGAACTAGAGAAACTGACAGAGCTAAACAAATATAAATACATCGGTTATATCTAATTTAGTTAATCATTCATCATAGGTTCAATGATTTATAATTCAAAATCCTCAAACCAATTTGCCTCATGAATCGTAGAATTGAAGACTTTGTTCAAAACACAATTCAGTGGTAGATTAAGACAGACAATATACTAGTAGGCCTCCTAGCAATCATATGAATAATCATTAAGAAGAATAACAGATGAATAATCAATACTCAATTCAAATTGAAACAATAAAATCAAATCCAAATCTCACAATGTATGAAAATCCCTTAAGGTTTCAATCTACCTCAACCAACTAAAAAGAACTAGCCACGCAGAGCCATAAGAAAATCTAAAGAAGAATTGAAGAACTTGGATGAAGGATTGGATCCCTTATCTGCTTGTTTTGCTCCTTTTTTATAGATTAACTCCTCCTAATCAAAGTAGGATTGTATTTAGATTAAATCCCAGTCCATCGGGCTTCAATTGGAGTGAAAAAGACCTAAAATCGCAAAAAATATCATTCGGAGACAAGAACACGGGGCGCCGCGGCACCCAGAAAACGCCATAATTTGCAAAATTGCCGAACACAAAAGTTGTAGCTATATGTCTCTTATTTCTATAGCCGCTAGAATCACCTTAATCCAATATAAATTTAAGGAGATATACTAAAATTAGTGACCAAAGGTCAGAATTCATCTTGCTGCACTGTGATGCTGATTTGAAAGCTTGTAATGCCATGAAATATCCCGAATTTGACCAAGTGTTCAAAATAAAAGTTGTATATGATTGTGTTATCTTTTCACATCCACTTGAATCACTTTGATTGGAGTTCATAAGGGAGATATACTCAAAACAGTGCTGAAAGGTCTGGAATCGCTGCAATGTAGCATTTTTCCATGAATTTCTTATCTTTTTCTTCTCTTTTCTTCTTCCTTTGTTCCTACAACACAAAACACAAAACTAAACTAATTCATAATTATATTTTACTTAAATCAAACAAAAAGTAAGTTTAAAGGTATTAATATCATGCTTAATTAAGATCACATCAATAGCCCAAAAATTATGAAAATGTGACCAAGCCCTCCAAGAAAGGTAGAATTTTATCCAAAGCAAAGAAAGTGGGTAGGAATGAACCCAAATCTAAGAGAAAAAATAAAATAAAATAAATCATGTGATAAAATAATAGTGTAATAATAATAAATATTAGGTTACATGGCATTAAGACAAAAATTCAGCAAGTGGTGTGATATCCTACATTCATAATTTTAGCAGGTGGTATGATAATATATGGCATTAGGACAAAACATCTATATCTTACACTCATAATTTTAGCAAGTGGGTAATAATACATAGTATTATGACAAAACATCCTTATCCTACACAAATAATTTCAGCTAAGCAAGAAAGATTCAAACGTTGAAAATTTGCCATCTAAAAAGGCAAACCTATCATACTTGATTAAGACAAAAGAAAAAGGAATTGAATCCCTAAATCAAAGGGACATTGTCCCTTATCTTAAGAACATATTATCATAATTTTCAAAATACAAATCTCATTTTCCTATGCATATCTTGACTAAGGAAGAGGAAGATAAGAACATGAGTTGTTTGTTTTTCAAAAATCAACCAAGTGCATCCTAATTATGATAAGGTAGACCCATGATCATGAAAGGTGAATTATTTGATAGTCTATTTAAGTAAAACCCACCCTTATAACATTATAATTTCGTCTAAGTGAGGGAGAGAAAAAATAAAAGCAAGGTAGAGTGAAGAAAGGGGAGAAAGAGGGGAGAAGAAAGGAAGGAAGAAAAATGAGAAGTCTAGAGGACTAAGTACTCAAGGTAAGTTAGTTTAATCTCCACTTGAATCCATCTTTCTTCTTCATTCTTGGGGTTCAAAAACTCACCCTCTTTCTCTTATTTAAGCTACTAGAAGAGTTAATGGAACGGATGAATCTTGCTACTTCCTTCAAGAGGAAACAAGAAAACGAATTCACTAAGTGAGTTAGGGAGATCCTTAGGTAGCTTTAACAATATTTCTTTTTGAAAAGTTTTGAAATTTGTAACATTTATATGGGATTTTGATCTTAGAACTTTGATGATTAGTCATGGATGTTGCTATATCAGGTTACATATTAATCTTGCATGTGATGTATGTCTGAATACTTAGGCTGGTGTAGATAGTTCTGCATAGGTATGGCTATGGGTGGAAATATTTTATGCTTCTGTTTTTAAAATTCCTGGAAGAATCGGTAAGGAATTAAAATAAATAGTTAACATGAAAAATGTAGATCCATGTCTCACGGATTTTTAGACACTAGAATCACTCAATTTGGAATCCATATGAGGTAGATATGGTCTGATTAGTAAGTAGATGTTAGAACCTACCCGAGAAGGAATAACCTGTCACTTGAGAGAGTAATATCACCAAGAATCTTTCATATTTGGCTAAACTGTTCAACATAATAATTTTAGATAATTTTTGTATCTTTAAATTGACACTAAGATCAACTAAATCAGAGTTAAAATGAGGGAGTTATGCTCTGATTAGTAAGAGAATGTCAGATAGGATGAAAACCTGCATCAAGAAAATAAAGAGATAAAAATAATATTTAAAAAAGAAGAAGAATCTTATAAATGAAAGTAATAAATGACTAGTATATGCCATAGTCATTGCCATTGCATGAATTTCTTACCATCTTAAGTGTAATTTTGATATATAAATATTTTATAAAGTGATATTTGAAACAGTTATGTTCATGGCATGATTACAAATGATTTTTGATAATAATTATATTTTGATGTGAGTTTAATGAACATACTTGTTATTGAAATAATATTTTTAGCTATTATTGTGAAAAGAAAAGAAAAGAAATGAAATGAGCACGATCACATGGCAATCCGTGTGGTGCACCAGTAAAGGACTCCCTACCAACAGTTATGATTATGTTAATGAGAAAAGAAAGAGAAAGTGTGTCATGTCGGATAGAGTAAGAAAAACCCATACTGGAGAGTAGAAAATACTCACCCTAACTGGAGTAGCTTGATATGAGAATAAATTAATAACCATCATATGATATTCTGAAAATAGTTAATCATGCCATACATGTCATTACTGTACGATTTTCATGGGTATAGATAAAGTGCATTCATGTGACCAAAATTTTTTATTGTAGCTTATACATATGAACATGATGTGATGAGCTATATTGACGATGATTATGATTTATTGTTGAACTTACTGGAATTTAATTCTCACTATTTTTTCATATCATGTTTAGAAGATTAATTATGCAGCTATTCTCCATGACACTTATTATTGTTGTACGTTGGATCGAACTGCCCTACCTTGGGCAACTACCGATTATATCAAATATATCTGTAATAGACGTGACTGAGATTTCGGTGAAGGTGCCGCCACCCACACCAGTGTCCCCGGAAGTAGTCTACGTGGATGATTAGGGCTAATATGTATATGTTAGAATTTTGTACAGATGTTTATAAATTAATGATGTGTATGTAAACTCAGTATTGTATAAATTAAATAAATGTTATTTTGAGTTAAGTTATAATGAGGTAATAACTTCATGGAATTTTACAAATATAGAAAAAAATTTGTTACATAAATAGAGTTGTTACAAATACCTATCTGTAAAGGAGTAAATTATACATGTTATGAAAATATATGTTCGTAAAACATGTGTTTTACGTACCCTAAAATTATACATGTTATGAAAATATATGTTCGTAAAACAATGATTTGAGAACTTATATCTATGACTTGAATGTATAATGTTTATTAAGATATATTATTATATTTAATGAATCTTGTTTATATTGTTTTTTTTTATATGATATATTTTAATTTATAGACATTATTTTGTTAATTATATATATGTATTTATAATTTATAATTTATACCAATGTATAAAATAATAAAAAATTTATATTAAAATTGATTTTAAATAATTATATATATAATTCTATTAGAATGATAATTTTGTCATTTTATATAATTTATATAATATCCTGCTATTATTTAGTTTGTTTTAAACACATAATAGGATAACATAATGTCTATTCTGATATGTATCAAACACCGGATAAGATAAGAGTTTATATGGTATATATCCTATCTTACTCTTATCCAATCTACTATCCTACCCATCCATATCTTATCTTGACCACTAAACGAGCTCTTAGAGTTTTGAAGCTAAAAGTTAAAAGTTAAAAGTATAAAATTGAAAGTTTAGAATTTAAGATTTCAAATTTTAAATTAAGGGATAAGGGTTTGAAATTTTGATTTTGATGTTTGGTATTTGGGATTTACAATAATGCTACTTTGAAAATAACTTTTTAATTTTTTAAATATAATAATATTATATTTATCAAAATATTATTAATGAATTCATATACATACAATCATTTCACTTTTTTGAAAACATGTGTTTTTGAAAACAATGCAGAGGTGTTTCCAGTTTTCAATTTTTAACACCTCCCAACAACGTAGTTGTCAAATACGTTTTTCTTCCAAAATAAAAAATAAAAAATCATTTTTGAAAACATTTTCTAAACTGGACTTAATATTGTCCTTGATCTACAACTTGTTATTCTATATGGCTTTGGTTTTTTGTTGTTTCTTTTTATTTACAATATCTTTGTTAATTAGTTTTTAAATTTTAAAAATATATTTTCTTATATACAAAGAATATAGGTATTTACAATTTAATATTAAGGTAATATCAAGCCACTAGTATAATAGTATAATTAGATAATAAACTACCAATTTTATTCATAAATTTATAAGCTCATTTAATTTCAATTCTAAAATTCTTTGGACCACATAAATTAGTTAATAAAAATATTAATTTTATTCTATATTATTTTTTTAGCCAATGTTGCACATTAATCCTTTTCTTAAAGAAGCTTGACAAAAAGATTAACCTAAAATAAATTTGATACTTTTAACAATTATAGATACCTGAATTGAAAGATTATAGACTCTGGTTAGGGGGAACTCAATTTGAAGAGGGGAAAAAAGAAAAAACCTGGAAACGGTGCGTTTGGCAAGATGGTTTTTTTACGAGACAATCGCAGATGACAAGAGGTAGGCAATGAAGCCGCAAACAGGAAAATTCAAAAACCATCGTTGGTGCTGTGATTACCTTCTCCGCCGCAAAAGGTCGCCGGCGAATTCTTTCCACCGTCTTAATCGGCCTTGATCTGTGAGCCTTCTTGTTTTCCATAGTCCATATACTCATCCCTTTTGAATTTGATTATAGTTTCAATTTTTTGAAATTTCGGGCCAAATTATTATGGCTATTAAATCTGATGTAGTGATACGGAAGCTTTAATATCATCTCTGTCATTTGCTGGGTTTTGTCTTGAAGACTTTTAGATAATGATTTCTTTTTTCGTTTTTATTTTTTATTTTCAGTCAACAGGTAATGTAGCTTAACATATGAACAAGATTTGATAAATAGTTACAATAATTGTATATCAACCTGTAGAGGGAAGATTTGATATTTCCTTGTTCTTCTAATGGTATTTTTTTAATCAATTACAATTGGTTATTTCTTGCTAGCGAGTGATCTATATAGTTATAATAGCTGCATAATGTGATGAATTAACATATGTGTGCAATTGATCAATTGGTCTTATCTTAGTATGTATTGTCATTGTTATTTTATAACTATTTATAGGTCTATTTGTATTTTCCATTAGCTATATTCTTAATTTTTATAAACTTGTAAGTAATTACAAGTTGAACTTACAGAACCTCTACGAGTTTAGTTAATCTTTTCTGTCACACGCCAAGAGTAAATATGCATGCATATCAACAAGATTCTCATTATCTTCTTATGTTTTCTCAAAACAAAACTTATAATTAGCCTGGTTGTGTATTCAAACACTGGACCAAACTACCTGTGACCAGCATATTACTAGACCTTTAATAGTTAAAGTGAATGAATCAGAACATTCCAGAAAGCTAGTATAATGTTTAATGTGAATGATAATCTAGCTTTTAACTAATATTTCCAAACACAGGGCCGGTGTTATCTCATGTACTTTGGTACCACCTCATCAGGACTTGTTATTATCTAAGCAGAAACAGTTCCTGTATTTTTATTTTGAAGCATTTTCTTAGGGATTAAAAACAAGTTCCTGTGCTAATTTTACAATACTCACCATCCTTTTCAGGTCTTACCCAGAAAGTTTGTCATCCAAGTCTTTCTGTGGCATATCAAATTACTTCAGAACTGATCGCATTGGTACACTAGAGAGACTGATTTACTTTATTGGACAAAAAAATGACAGAAGTCTATAGCTACACGGCTTGCAGACAATTATCTCAGATGTTCCTTGCAGTCAGCTGCTTTCACATTTCTGAATATGTCCTAGCAGCTGTCATTCATGGGAGATCAAATGTAACTCTTAATTCCCTTTTGATTAGCAAAAGCTATATTCTGGCAATGTTATTTTCGTTGCTGGAATACGTTGTTGAGATTTTATTGTTTCCTGAGTTGAAGGAACAATGGGTGATCAGTAATTTGGGACTAGCGATGGTTGTGATTGGGGAAATTATAAGGAAGATGGCAATTATTACAGCTGGGCAAGCCTTTACTCATCTTATAAAGATTTATCATGAAGAGCATCACCAATTGATTACTCATGGTATATATAAATTCATACGTCATCCGGGGTACTGTGGTTTCCTCATTTGGTCCGTTGGCACTCAAATAATGCTCTGCAATCCCATATCAACGGCTGCATTTGCAGCAGTTGTTTGGCACTTTTTTGCGAAGCGAATACCATATGAAGAGTACTTTTTGAGAGAGTTTTTTGGAACGCAGTATGAGGAATATGCCCGGCAGGTTGTATCTGGGGTGCCTTTTGTAAAGTGGAGATTAATCGATTCTGTGAGCTGAACAATATTCTGCGATCTATTCTGTGAGCTGAACAATATTCTGTGATCAGTTCTGTGAGCTGAACGAAATGCTATGACCAATTATGTGGGCTGAACAACATGTTCTGAGGAATTCTTAGGTAGATTTGGGTTTGCAATATAAAAGCATGTCAGGGGTGGATTTACTAAAAAAAAAAAAATGTGCTTGACATACTTCTAGATCTATTTATAATTAACTTGATTTACTTATTTTTTACACTAGGCTATGATCCTTTTATATTATGTCACTTAGGGTGGAGCTTCAGATAAACAGTTTTAAACGGGTGTCATTTTGTTAAAATATTAGGTTCATCCAGTCAAGTCGGTTCGGATTTTTAAATCCACCACAATTTGACCCGACCAAGTATTTTTTTTAGAACAAATTCATACCACCGGATGGAACGTTGTTTTACTCTACCCTTGTTTTCTTTACCTTCTATTTCTTCTAGTAACTTCGTTTGACAGTAAAAGAAGTTTGACCCTAGCACTCGTAGTAGCCGTCACAACCTTTTCCCTTCTCTTCACTCTTCAGCCTCTTCCCTCCACAATCAGAACTCAATCGAACTTCATTCCCATTTCCAGAAGCAACCAGCGGCAATAGACAATAACACTGCTTTTACTACTTGTTTTGTATGAAGTTCTCTCTTAAAAGAAAGAGTGTTTGTCTTTGGTAATAAATATTTCATCAAGCTTTATGCTTCTAAAATGAAAAAAGTTTGGATGGTCATATAAGCTGCCCAAATCCCATTTTTGGTGCAAGTTTTCCTTCCTACTCTTAGATAGCTCCAAGGTAGATTTGTTTTTTTGGCTTCGATTGCCTTTAATTCTATGAAATTTTTTTGTAAACTCCTTAGCTAAAACTAATTAAAAGAAACTGATAGAATAAATCTCTACTAATATTCTATGTCGGAACTTCAGATGCTCTTGAGATTTGGGAAAAACCCATCTGCTTTATTAGTGTTTTCGCTCTTATCTGCCCTTTTTTTAGTGTATTTTTTAATCAGAAGGTTACGTTGAGTGTCCTCTTTTGTCACTTCCATAGTACAGTTTATGAACCTTCATTACTTTTTCCTTTATGGGTTTTCATGAATGTTTCCAGATCCATCAGAAACTCATCAATCTTCCTTTTTCTTGTTATTTCCCCTGCATTCATTCGGCCCGTTAACAAATAAGTAGCTTCTCTTTTTTTTCTCTCTCTCTCAATCGAAAGGTTCTCGTATTACTTGCATATTATTTGTTCTATTTTGTTTCTTAGATCTGCATTCATATGCTTTTGATGGCTGATTCTTAATAAAACATAATCAATTTCTCTCCGTTTTGAATTTGTCTTTATTAGGGTTATACAGAAATTGATGTTTTCAACCCAATTTAACTGGATGGAGCCAACTATAATAAGGGTGGACCCAAGTTTTATGGGTTACTCAAATATTCAATTGGTGACTGGCCCAACTTTTTAACACGAATTTTGTTCAATTGGATTGGATTTAAGGTTCAACTCGACTAATAAAAGATAAGTTGATTAAGCCAATGCCACATAGAGAAAGAAAGCAAGAAAAGAGTCAGCCAACAATAGGGCTGATAGGTGGATTTAAGGTTCAACTCGACTAATAAAAGATAAGTTGATTAAGCCAATGCCACATAGAGAAAGAAAGCAAGAAGAAGAGTCGGCCAACAACATGGCTGATAAGTTGGACATAGAGGAGAAATAGGAGATGTTACCACCCTTAGCACCTGTGCCACTATGGCGAGTACTACCTTCAAGTTATGCCAACCTCTCACAAGCGGAGGACTTGCCAATAAACATGACTTTTCATCCTATTATCATGCAAATTGAACTACCAAGCAAATTCAAAGTTCCCAATACATAAAACTATGATGGAACAGCTAAGTTGCAAAAGTAGCTAGACAGGTTCATTACAGCCATAATGCTCAAAAAGCACCATCTTTGTATTTATGATTACATATAATATTGTATATATCCAATAGTGATTGTGAAATATTTATATATCTCAAAAATTAGATATATAATTGAATTATGTGTTGCACTTTGAACTAATCACTTAGCTTACAAGTTAAATTTTTATTTGTATAGGTTGGTCTAAAAGCAAGAAATTTGGAGAAAGATACTCCAAGATATAAAGAAAAAGGAGTGAAGTCTTAAGAGACTGAATATGCATCATGCTCTCATAAAGATATCTAAGGTTTGCATCAAGGCTTACATGGAACTAAGACAAAAGAATCAAGGTTTGAAGGTTGTCATATCTCTTTAGGTTTACTTACTCTTAATTTTATGTAAATTAGGATATTTAGGAAACCTTGAGCTCTTATAAGGTGTTCAAAACTTTTGGTATTGATTTTTCTAAGTTGATGGTTGTTTAGTTTGTAAATTTTGTTTAAAATCATGTTTTTCCAAGTGTCTTAGAAGCCTTTAAGTTTAATAGGCCCTTAGTGGCTTAAAAGAGAGCAAAAATTACAAACCAGTGACCAATAGATGCTTATTGGTAGCATTAGACACCTATTGACTTTTGAAAATTTAAAAGTAAAGGTCAAGAGGACCAACAGAAGCTCATAGCATCCATTGTGACGCATATTTACTACTGGATTTTCAAACTCCAAAACAACAGGCTCCTATAGCTATCAGTGAAGGCCCAATGACATTTTGAAAAACTAAAAATAAAGGATTTTACATGGCAATAGGCACCTATAGCATTTAGTGGGCGCCTAGTGTATGGAAATGAAAGAAATTTATAGTCTTGCAATGGTAAAAATCATTGATTCTAGTTGTAAATAACCCTTAATGGCTATAATTCTCATTTCCCTACAAATACCAGATGTCTTGAGCATTGGAATCATAGGAAAACCATACATAAGCTTTGTATTTGTCTTTGAGCTCTTTTTTTCCTTTAACTTTCTTATATAGTCTAAAATTGTATCTATACACTCTGAGAGAGTATTTGTTAAGCCTTTCTTATTTCATTCATGAGGTATGACTCAAGGGGAAGTCCCTTGAGGTGTTTGGGTGTGGGAACTCAGTTGTGGTTTATTCTAAGAGGTTGTATGGGGATAGAACCCAGTTTTCAACTCTGTGGAGTTGTATTTGTGTAGTGACTCACAATTACCCAGTTTAAACTTGTCTTTTAGTAGAAAATCTCAAGTTGCAACTTGGTGACTTGATGTAGACTTAGTGGTTGAGCTGAACTGGTATAAATCTTTCTGTGTTTCTCCTCTTACCCTTTGCTTTTTAAATTATTGCATTATATTTTTTGATATACTATTTTTGTCTTAAGGTTTTTCTAATATATCTTTGTCTTGCCTTTCTCATCTTCTATTATTATTGTTTTTTATTTGAGCTGCATCTTTCTACTATAAAATTATTTATACAAGTTTTCATATTTTCTATGATGTTTTAAAGTTAGCATATATCTTTTAAGATAACTACAACCTTAAAGGTGTTTGTTTTATTTTAAGTTGTGTGAAAAACATTCATGGTTTATTGAAACACCCAATTCAGACTCCTTTTGGGTGTTATTGCCTTGGATAACAATTAGAAATGGAGCTTGGACTCTTGGTAAAAGGCTTAACCATCTATGAGAGTTTATATGGAAATTAGTGTACGGTTTTTAATGATGGAATGTTTTGATATTTATAAGCCTCCTTTTCTGGATGCATCTTTCTCTTATTTTAAAAGCTTTATTTTTTGGAAAGATAGAATGGAAACTTATCTACAATCCATTAATTTGGATTTATGGAATATTGTGCAAGATAGTCTTATCCCTAAATCAAGAAAACATTGGAGTGATTGTGATAAGATACTATTCTATTTGAACATCAATGTTATGCAAATTCTTTTTAGTGGTTTAAATAAGAATGCTTATGTTATGGTCAAGAATTGCTCCAATGCTAAGGTTATATGTGAAACTCTTAATTGTTCATATCTTACTAACCTTGAATTGGTTGAAAAAGTTTTCTTTAAGCAGCAAGAGGAGCATACTTGTCACGACCCTTATTGAAGGGGTACATGACCAGCACAGGTAAAGGGTAAATCCCATTCCATAACCTTCAAACCAAACTTAGGTATAAAAGAAAACTCACAACCATGCAAAAGGGTGCATAAACATTTTCATGCATACATAAGCATATATGTATCATATTCACATTTGGCATAAGGTTGCATCTCTAAAGAAATCCTTTCTTATCCATATATAAACATGGCCATAACATAACACCAAAGTACACATGGAAGCATGGATCTTGCTTGTAGTTCATGGAGTTACATCTAGAGTATAGTTTATCAAACAAAAAAAAAACAAAATGTAGAGACCCTCAAGCTGTAACAACTCCATTTATGTAAATTTTTTTTTTTAAAAAAATACGATGAAATTATTACCTCGTTACAACTTAACTCAATATAACATTTATTTAATTTATACAATACTGAGTTTCCATACACAATATTATTTTACAAACTACACACCATTATTTTACAAACATTTGTACAAAAATACATATTAGTTCTAATCATCTATATCGACTACTTCCGGGGACACTGGTTCGGGTGGCACGTCCACCGGAATCTCAGTTACATCTACGACAGTTATATCTGAAATAACTGGAAGTTGCCCAAGGTAGGGCACCTCGATCCAACGTACAGAGATAATAAGTGTCATAGAGAATATCTGCATATTTATTATTCTGAACATGATATGGAAATATAGTGAGAATTAAATCCCAGTAAGTTCAACAATAAATTATAATTTACCATCAATATAGTTCATCATGTCATGTTCAGCTGTATAAACTACAGAAAATATCTTTAAGTCACATGAATGCACTTTATCATGCACATGAAAATTATACAGTTATGACATGTATGGTATGAATAACTATTTTTCGAGTTTCATATGATGGCTATCCACTTATTCTTACTTCAAGCTACCCCGGTCAGGGTGAGTATTCTCTACTTTTCGGTACGGGCTTATCTCGCTCCGTCCGACATGGCACACTTTCTCTTTCTTTTCTTATTAACATGATCATAACCGTTGGTAGGGCGTCCCCTACTGGTGCACCACACGGATTGCCATGTGACCGTGCTCATTTCTTTTCTTTTCATATTAATAGCCGAAAATATGATTCCAATAACGAGTATGTTCATTATATTCTCATGCCATAATGTATCAAAACATAATCATTCTCAAAATTCATTGGTAAACTGAAATTATGCCATGAATATAATCATTTTCTAATTTTCACTTTATAAAATATTTCCATGTCAAAATTTCACACTAATACCTCGATAACTGGATAGTAATTGTAGTCTGTAAACAGCGCACCAGGAAAGTTCCCAGAAAAGAGAGGTGGGTCACTAATGGACACGCTTAAGTACCAAGTCTTTCCTTGCCAGAGCTTTCCTTAGACATGCACTTTTCACAAATCACAATTTTTTTCCAGTAACTAGAATAATTTTTTTCATTTTCTTTATGTTTAGGCATTTAGTCATTTTATTTCTACTTATATAATTTCCAACACATGTTCTTACAAATTTTATAGAGCATTTTTCCTCAAATTGATTTCTATTATTACCTTAAAAATTCATCTAGGGTAGAAAAATATTGAAAATAGGTTTACTAACTTTTAACACAGCCTTTGCTTACAAATCAGAGCATAACTCTCTCATTTTAACTCTGATTAAGATGATATTAGTGTCTATGAAAAGCTAAGACAATTATCTAAAACTATTATGTTAATCATATAAACAAAATAGTATGATATTGTGGTGTTATTACTCCTTTAAATTTAGTATTATTTCTTCTCGTTTAGGTTCTGAACTTTACTAACTAATTAGACAATATCTCTCAAATTTGAACTCCAAATTGAGTTATTCCAATTGGTAAAATTCCATGAGCCATATATCTATAATGGTTATGTTGGCGCGCTATTTTAATTCTCTACAGAATATTCCCAGAAATTCAAAAACTAAAACATTAATAACATACTCTTCCCTGAATAAACATTTTCTGACCTCTGCTTACTAATCGGATCATATCTACCTCATATGAACTCCAAATTGCATAATTCCAGTGGGCATATTTCCATGAGACATAGATATATAAGGTTCATGTTAACCATTTATTTTAATTCCATACAAATAATTCTCAGAAATTAAAATACAAAAGCTGTCCTAACATAATCTTCCCTGATGAACCATTTTCTGACCTTGGCTTACTAATTGGACCATATCTACCACATGTGGACTCCAAATTGAATGATTCCAGTGGCTAAAAATCCATGACATACATATCTTTAATTCTTATGTTAACCATTTATTTTAATTCCCTACCAATAATTCCCAGAAATTAAATTACCGAAGCTATCCTAACATATTCTTCCCTGATGATTCATTTTCTGACCTTTGACTACTAATCAGACCATAGCTACCTCATATGGACTCCAAATTGAATGATTCCAGTGGCTAAAAATCCATGACATACATATCTTTAATTCTTATGTTAACCATTTGTTTTAATTCTCTACCAATAATTCCCAGAAATTAAATTACCGAAGCTATCCTAACATATTCTTCCCTGATGATTCATTTTCTGACCTTTGACTACTAATCAGACCATATCTACCTCATATGGACTCCAAATGGAATGATTCCAGTGGCTAAAAATCCGGGACACATATATCTTTAATTCTTATGTTAAACATGTATTTTAATTCCTTATAGATTGTTCCCAGAAATTAAAATACCGAAGCTTAAAATTCTGCCACCCATAGCCATAACCATGCAGAACTATCTACACCAACCTAAGTATTCAAACATACATCACATGCAAGATCAATATGTAACATGATATAGCAACATCATGACCAATCATAAAAGTTCTAAGATCAAAATCTCATATAAATATTATAAGTTTCAAAAGTTTTCTTCAAAAAGAAATATTGTTAAACTTACCTTTAGCTTTCTAAACTTCTCCTTCTTCTTCCTTCCTTTCTTCTTCTCTCTTCTCTCCTTTCCTCACTCTACCTTGCTTCTATTTCTCTCTCTTTCTCACTTGGACGAAATTAAAGTGTTGTAAGGGTGGGTTCTCTTATATAGACCACCAAATAATTCACCTTTCATGATCATGGATCTACCTTATCACAATTAAGATACACTTTGTTGAATTTTTGGAAAACAAACAACTTATGTTCTTGTCTTCCTCTTCCTTAGTCAAGATATGCATAGGAAAAGGAGATTTGTATTTTGAAAATTATGATGATATGTTCTTAAGATAAGGGACAAGGTCCCTTTGATTTAGGGATTCATTTAATTTTTCTTTTGTCTTAATCAATTATGATAGGTTGCCTTTTTAAGTGGCAAATTTCTAGCCCTTCAATCTCCATTATTTGGTTGATATTATTTGTGTGGGCTATGAATGTTTTGTCCTAATACCATGTATTATCATACCACTTGCTAAAATTATGAGTGAAGGATATAGATGTTTTTGTCCTAAAGCCTTGTATTATCATGCCACTTGCCTAAATGATGAATGTAGAATCACACCACTTGCTAAATTTTTGTCTTAATGCCATGTAACCTAATCTTTATTCTTATTATTATATCATCATCTAATTTATTTTATTTTATTTTTCCTCTTGGATTTGGGCTTATTCTTACCCATTATGGGCTTGTCCTACCCATTTTCTTTGCTTTGGATAAAATTCTTCCTTTCTTGGTGGGCTTGATCACATTTTCATAATTTTTGGGCTATTGGTGAAATTACTATATCCTAGTCCAAGTCTATGTTTAATTTCTTGTTTAGGTTATCCAATGGGCTTGCTAGAAACTTATGTGAAGTGGAAAAACTCTATATGAAGTGTCCATAGGTAAAAGCCCAATGTATGGGTAAAGATTTTAAACTTAGTAACTATAGTTCTTGAATTAGGAAAAATTACCCTAATTCAATGTTCTTTGAAATTTTAAGACCTTTACTTGTTTCTAAAAATTTATCTTCCTTATCCAAGAATTTTGCATCTCTTTAGTATGTTATTTTTAATTTCTTTCCTATTAGATTTTCCTTCTTTATTTGTTCTCTTAATGTTAGAAACATTTTCTATGCATATACATAAGGTGAAGAATTTCTAAGGATCATATTTCCTTAGATATCTAAAATATTGTCTAATAAATTTTATTTCCTTAATTAAATTTTTTATGTACCTTTATCAATAAAAGAAACGAAATTAAGGATGTTACATTTCTCTCCCCCTAAAAGTAATTTTGTCCTCAAAATTTCAGAAATTACCTTATAAGAACAATTGCGGATATTTCTTCCTCATGACTTCTTCCAGCTCCCAAGTTGCTTCTTCCGGAGTCAAACCTTCCCATAACACCTTAACTAGGGGAATGGTTTTATTTCTCAGTTGCTTCACGTCAGTGTCCAATATGGATGCAGGTAGTAGCTGGTATGTCATGTTCTCCTTTATTTGGATTGGTTCATCCAGTATTATATGTGATGAATCTGAAAGATACTTCCGCAACTGTGATACGTGGAAAACATTATGCAGGTTGGACAAATTAGGTGGGAGAGCAACTTGATATGCTGATGTCCTAACTTTCTTTAGAATTTGGTAGGGTCCTAAAAATCGCGGACTTAGCTTTCTTGTTTTGAGAGACCTACCAACTCCAGTAGTCGGGGAAAGTTTCAAAAATACATGGTCTCCTTCTTCAAACTCTAGAGGTCTATGTCTCTTATCGTAGTAACTCTTTTGCCGACTTTGCGCTGTAAGTATTTTGTTTCGTATCATCCTGATTTGTTCAGAGGTTTGTTGAACTAGATCAGGACCCAACAAGTTCTTTTCTCCTACCTCGAACCAACATAGTGGAGATCGGCACTTTCTACCGTATAAAGCTTCATAGGGGGCCATCTTAATGCTAGAGTGATAGCTAGTATTATAAGCAAACTCTACTAAAGGTAGGTACTTATCCCATCCTTTACCTTGCTCTATCACACAGGCCCTCAACATATCTTCTAGGGTTTGAATTGTTCGTTCAGTCTGCCCATCAGTTTGAGGATGATAGGCAGTACTGAACCGCAACTGGGTTCCAAAAGCTTCTTACAACGCCTTCCAAAACCTCGTGAACCTCGGATCTCTATCAGAAACAATATTTAAGGGAATCCCATGAAGTCTAACTATTTCCTGAACATACAATTGGGCCAATTTATCTAGTGAAAAGTTAATTTTTATGGGCAAAAAGTGAGCAGATTTGGTTAATCTGTCAACTATTACCCAGATAGAGTCATGTCCCACTAAAGTCTTAGGTAAACCTACAACAAAGTCCATCGAAATACTGTCCCATTTCCATTCAGGAATCTCCAGAGGTTGAAGAAATCCTGCTGGCTTTTGATGTTCCACTTTCACCTTCTGACAAGTTAAACATTTTGCCACGAACTCAGCAATGTCATTTTTCATCCCTGGCCACCAATACATCCTTTTTAAATCCTGGTACATTTTAGTGCATCCAGGATGGATTGTGTATTTACTTTGATGCGCTTCCTTCAGTATCTTAGTCCTCAACTCTTGTTCTTGAGGGACACAAATCCTTCCCTGATACATGATTGCTCCATCTTCCATTACAGAAAAATTACCTTGGTCTTTATGATCTTGTAAGTATTGATCGTGAGCTTGAGCTTCTTTGATCTGGGCTCTAAGGTCAGATCCTATACTTAAACCATTAATGACTAGATTCTTTGGAGTAAGAGTAGTGGCTAGCTTCAAATTTCGAAACTCCTCTAGCATCTGCATCTCATACACCATCATCTGACCCATATGCAGAGATTTTCGACTCAAGGCATCTGCTACAACATTCGCCTTTCCGGGATGATACTTTATCTCAAACTTGTAGTCATTGAGGAATTCTACCCATCTTCGTTGTCTCATATTTAACTCATTCTGATCAAAGAGGTATTTAAGACTCTTATGATCACAATATACTTCAAAGGTTGCCCCGTACAAATAGTGTCGCCAAATCTTTAAGGCAAACACTACTGCCGCTAATTCAAGATCATGGGTTGGATAGTTTCCTTCGTGGGGTCTTAGTTGTCTAGAGGCGTAAGCAACTACTCTCTTGTCTTACATTAACACACACCCTATCCCTTTCTTTGAAGCATCACTATACACTTCAAAATGTCCTGTGGGGTCTGGAATAATTAAAACAGGAGGAGTGGTCAGTCTTGTCTTCAGCTCCTGAAAACTAGCATCACATTGATCAGTCCATTTGAAAGGACTTCCCTTCCTGGTCAATTTAGTCAATGGCAAGGCTATACGAGAGAAGTTTTGTATAAATCTCCTGTAGTATCCTGCCAAACCAAGGAAACTTCTGATTTCCGTAACCGTCTTTGGTGTCTCCCACTTAATCACTGCTTCCGTCTTGCTAGGATCTACGGCTACCCCTCTATTAGAGATGACATGTCCGAGAAACTTCACCTCTGACAGCCAAAATTCACACTTCTCCAATTTAGCATATAACTTTTTCTCTTTCAGCACTTGCAGCACGATTCAGAGATGTTGTTCATGTTCTTTCTTACTCTTAGAATATATCAAGATGTCATCAATGAACACTACAACAAATTGATCTAGGTAGGGTCGAAAAATGCGATTCATGTAATCCATGAAAATTGCAGGTGCATTCGTTAACCCGAAGGGCATTACGAGAAACTCATAGTGCCCATACCTAGTCCTGAAGGTAGTTTTTGGTACGTCCTCCTCCTTAATCCTAATCTGATGATATCCTGACCGCAAGTCAATTTTAGAAAAGATGGAGGCTCCCTTTAATTGATCCAATAAGTCATTTATCCTAGGGAGAGGATACTTATTTTTGATAGTCACCTTATTCAGCTGTCTGTAATCTATGCATAGTCTCAAACTCCCGTCTTTCTTCTTAACAAACAATACAGGAGCTCCCCAAGGTGATACACTCGGTCTAATGAATTGTTTGTCTAATAATTCCTCCAACTGCTTCTTTAGTTCTTGTAGTTCCTTCGAGGCCATTCGATATGGTGCAATAGAGATAGGCCCTGTCCCAGGTAGGAGATCAATAGAGAACTCTATCTCTCTCTTGGGAGGTAAGCCTGGAATATCTGATGGAAACACTTCAGGAAACTCGTTGGCTATTGGAATTTCATCAAGCTTCGGTTCGACTTCTAAGTTTGATAAATACAAGAGAATGTATCCAAGTACTCCATTCTTCAACTCCCTATTAACTTGATTGGCATTTAACATCAATAACTGGACCTCCTCTTTCGGAGTAGAAGGTAGAAATTCAACGGTCTTGTTACAACAATTCAACAAGACTCGATTTCTAGACATCCAGTCTAACCCTAGAATGACCTCAATACCTCTTAAAGGTAAACTGACGAGGTCTACAGAAAAAGTTTTCTCCTGGATGGTGACTTGACAGTCCTTACATACAGAGGAAGTTAATACCCATTCCCCTGTAGGGGTTACTACAGATAGCTCATAGGGAGTTTCAGAAATAGGGAACTGAAACTTCCTAATACATTCTTCCGATATAAATGAATGACTAGCACCAGAGTAAAATAACACCATAAGAGCAAATCCATAAATATAGCATGTACCTTGAATCATTTCAGAAGATTGAGCTGCCTCTTGGCCGCTCAGGGTGAAAACCCTTCCTTTCACCTGAGGCCTCTGTTCTGGCTGCTTTCCTACATTCTGTGGGCAGTTTTTCGCAAAATGTCCCTTCTGTCCGCAATTGAAGCATACATCTTGTCCCATGTAGCATGGCCGGTTACCATGCATGCGTCCGCATTTATCGCACTTGACTGAGGCGAGGTCTTGTTGAAAAGGCCTAGGACCCGCAATCAATGGCCTCTTACCAGCTCCATATCCACTTCTTCTCACGTTCTTTCTAGGGTTGGGAAAATTTTTCTTCCTTTTCCATAGGTTTCGCCTTTGCTTCTCGTCCTCCACTGCCCTTAAACTCTTTTCCAGGAGTCTGCATTTATTTATCAGAGGTACAAACTCCCTGATCTCCATAGCTATAACAGCATTCTTTAACTCCGGGTTTAGTCCCGCTTCAAACTTAACCGCCTTCCATGCTTCATCTGGGTTATATCGCAGATAAGAGGAGAACTTAGACAGCTCCTCGAACCTTGCGATATACTGGTCCACGGTCATGCTTCCTTGCCTGAGTTGGAGAAATTCGATCTCTTTCTCTGCCCGTACAGTACTTGGAAAGTACTTTTCAAAGAAAATGTCCTTGAACACTTGCCAGGTGATCTGTCTTCCCTGATGAGCTAAAAGTTCTCTAGCTCCACGCCACCAGTATTCTGCTTCATCCTTTAACATATATGCAGCAAAAATGATTTGCTGCTCTTCAGTACAGCCCATCACTTCAAAGATTTTCTCTAATTCCCTAATCCACCTTTCGGCTACCGTTGGGTCATAACCACCTTGGAAACAAGGTGGTCTAGTCCTCAGGAACTCGGATATACCATTATCTTTTCCAGCCGTCCGGTTGTTAGGACCAATCTCAACATTTGTGTTATTAGCATTCTGGAGATGTTGTAAAATTTGGTTGGTGGTCATAACTTGGTCTCGAATTGCCATGGCCAGGTTGTGCAGGGTTTCCTCTGCATTGGTTGCTGGATTCCTCCTTGGTGGTGCCATTTCCTACTATGGTACAAAACAAAGTTATGCTGCTATTGAGGTGATCAAGCGCAATAGTTAGTTCAAAAATATTTAATAGCAGTCATAACACCACCTCGGCATATAGATAGGAAACACTAGTAATTTCTTACCTATATGAATCACTGATCCCCTACACAGCACAACCACAACATACTCAAGACACTATAAGATCGATTCAGATAACCATCCAACCACTGGCCATCTAGGATCGACCTGCTCTGATACCAATTATGTAACAACTCCATTTATGTAAATTTTTTTTTTAAAAAAAATATGATGAAATTATTACCTCGTTACAACTTAACTCAATATAACATTTATTTAATTTATACAATACTGAGTTTCCATACACAATATTATTTTACAAACTACACACCATTATTTTACAAACATTTGTACAAAAATACATATTAGTTCTAATCATCTATATCGACTACTTCCGGGGACACTGGTTCGGGTGGCACGTCCACCGGAATCTCAGTTACATCTACGACAGTTATATCTGAAATAACTGGAAGTTGCCCAAGGTAGGGCACCTCGATCCAACGTACAGAGATAATAAGTGTCATAGAGAATATCTGCATATTTATTATTCTGAACATGATATGGAAATATAGTGAGAATTAAATCCCAGTAAGTTCAACAATAAATTATAATTTACCATCAATATAGTTCATCATGTCATGTTCAGCTGTATAAACTACAGAAAATATCTTTAAGTCACATGAATGCACTTTATCATGCACATGAAAATTATACAGTTATGACATGTATGGTATGAATAACTATTTTTCGAGTTTCATATGATGGCTATCCACTTATTCTTACTTCAAGCTACCCCGGTCAGGGTGAGTATTCTCTACTTTTCGGTACGGGCTTATCTCGCTCCGTCCGACATGGCACACTTTCTCTTTCTTTTCTTATTAACATGATCATAACCGTTGGTAGGGCGTCCCCTACTGGTGCACCACACGGATTGCCATGTGACCGTGCTCATTTCTTTTCTTTTCATATTAATAGCCGAAAATATGATTCCAATAACGAGTATGTTCATTATATTCTCATGCCATAATGTATCAAAACATAATCATTCTCAAAATTCATTGGTAAACTGAAATTATGCCATGAATATAATCATTTTCTAATTTTCACTTTATAAAATATTTCCATGTCAAAATTTCACACTAATACCTCGATAACTGGATAGTAATTGTAGTCTATAAACAGCGCACCAGGAAAGTTCCCAGAAAAGAGAGGTGGGTCACTAATGGACACGCTTAAGTACCAAGTCTTTCCTTGCCAGAGCTTTCCTTAGACATGCACTTTTCACAAATCACAATTTTTTTCCAGTAACTAGAATAATTCTTTTCATTTTCTTTATGTCTAGGCATTTAGTCATTTTATTTCTACTTATATAATTTCCAACACATGTTCTTACAAATTTTATAGAGCATTTTTCCTCAAATTGATTTCTATTATTACCTTAAAAATTCATCTAGGGTAGAAAAATATTGAAAATAGGTTTACTAACTTTTAACACAGCCTTTGCTTACAAATCAGAGCATAACTCTCTCATTTTAACTCTGATTAAGATGATATTAGTGTCTATGAAAAGCTAAGACAATTATCTAAAACTATTATGTTAATCATATAAACAAAATAGTATGATATTGTGGTGTTATTACTCCTTTAAATTTAGTATTATTTCTTCTCGTTTAGGTTCTGACCTTTACTAACTAATTAGACAATATCTCTCAAATTTGAACTCCAAATTGAGTTATTCCAATTGGTAAAATTCCATGAGCCATATATCTATAATTGTTATGTTGGCGCGCTATTTTAATTCTCTACAGAATATTCCCAGAAATTCAAAAACTAAAACATTAATAACATACTCTTCCCTGAATAAACATTTTCTGACCTCTGCTTACTAATCGGATCATATCTACCTCATATGAACTCCAAATTGCATAATTCCAGTGGGCATATTTCCATGAGACATAGATATATAAGGTTCATGTTAACCATTTATTTTAATTCCATACAAATAATTCCCAAAAATTAAAATACAAAAGCTGTCCTAACATAATCTTCCCTGATGAACCATTTTCTGACCTTGGCTTACTAATCGGACCATATCTACCACATGTGGACTCCAAATTGAATGATTCCAGTGGCTAAAAATCCATGACATACATATCTTTAATTCTTATGTTAACCATTTATTTTAATTCCCTACCAATAATTCCCAGAAATTAAATTACCGAAGCTATCCTAACATATTCTTCCCTGATGATTCATTTTCTGACCTTTGACTACTAATCAGACCATAGCTACCTCATATGGACTCCAAATTGAATGATTCCAGTGGCTAAAAATCCATGACATACATATCTTTAATTCTTATGTTAACCATTTATTTTAATTCTCTACCAATAATTCCCAGAAATTAAATTACCGAAGCTATCCTAACATATTCTTCCCTGATGATTCATTTTCTGACCTTTGACTACTAATCAGACCATATCTACCTCATATGGACTCCAAATGGAATGATTCCAGTGGCTAAAAATCCGGGACACATATATCTTTAATTCTTATGTTAACCATGTATTTTAATTCCTTATAGATTGTTCCCAGAAATTAAAATACCGAAGCTTAAAATTCTGCCACCCATAGCCATAACCATGCAGAACTATCTACACCAACCTAAGTATTCAAACATACATCACATGCAAGATCAATATGTAACATGATATAGCAACATCATGACCAATCATAAAAGTTCTAAGATCAAAATCTCATATAAATATTATAAGTTTCAAAAGTTTTCTTCAAAAAGAAATATTGTTAAACTTACCTTTAGCTTTCTAAACTTCTCCTTCTTCTTCCTTCCTTTCTTCTTCTCTCTTCTCTCCTTTCCTCACTCTACCTTGCTTCTATTTCTCTCTCTTTCTCACTTGGATGAAATTAAAGTGTTGTAAGGGTGGGTTCTCTTATATAGACCACCAAATAATTCAACTTTCATGATCATGGATCTACCTTATTACAATTAAGATACACTTTGTTGAATTTTTGGAAAACAAACAACTTATGTTCTTGTCTTCCTCTTCCTTAGTCAAGATATGCATAGGAAAAGGAGATTTGTATTTTGAAAATTATGATGATATGTTCTTAAGATAAGGGACAAGGTCCCTTTGATTTAGGGATTCATTTAATTTTTCTTTTGTCTTAATCAATTATGATAGGTTGCCTTTTTAAGTGGCAAATTTCTAGCCCTTCAATCTCCATTATTTGGTTGATATTATTTGTGTGGGCTATGAATGTTTTGTCCTAATACCATGTATTATCATACCACTTGCTAAAATTATGAGTGAAGGATATAGATGTTTTTGTCCTAAAGCCTTGTATTATCATGCCACTTGCCTAAATGATGAATGTAGAATCACACCACTTGCTAAATTTTTGTCTTAATGCCATGTAACCTAATCTTTATTCTTATTATTATATCATCATCTAATTTATTTTATTTTATTTTTCCTCTTGGATTTGGGCTTATTCTTACCCATTATGGGCTTGTCCTACCCATTTTCTTTGCTTTGGATAAAATTCTTCCTTTCTTGGTGGGCTTGGTCACATTTTCATAATTTTTGGGCTATTTGTGAAATTACTATATCCTAGTCCAAGTCTATGTTTAATTTCTTGTTTAGGTTATCCAATGGGCTTGCTAGAAACTTATGTGAAGTGGAAAAACTCTATATGAAGTGTCCATAGGTAAAAGCCCAATGTATGGGTAAAGATTTTAAACTTAGTAACTATAGTTCTTGAATTAGGAAAAATTACCCTAATTCAATGTTCTTTGAAATTTTAAGACCTTTACTTGTTTCTAAAAATTTATCTTCCTTATCCAAGAATTTTGCATCTCTTTAGTATGTTATTTCTAATTTCTTTCCTATTAGATTTTCCTTCTTTATTTGTTCTCTTAATGTTAGAAACATTTTCTATGCATATACATAAGGTGAAGAATTTCTAAGGATTATATTTCCTTAGATATCTAAAATATTGTCTAATAAATTTTATTTCCTTAATTAAATTTTTTATGTACCTTTATCAATAAAAGAAACGAAATTAAGGATGTTACACAAGCAACATTGGCTCACCATTGGAGGACTCTAGCTCATTGCTTAGATGGAGCTATATTAGTCTCTTTACTACTATTTGAAAAGGTAAACATGTGAAGGGGTGTGTTGTGTGTGTTTCAATAATATTACAAGTGCATGGTGTAGCTGTAGCTAGTCCGACAAGTATGAGATGTATCCCATAGAGACCAATGTACCAGTTACTTGTCTTTCACAAAACAAACTATCTGAATCAATAGAATTCGAGAGAAGCAATGAAAGTAAATAGATGATTGAATTTAATTATAAAGAGACCTAAGATTAGGGTTTATCAAACTTATGATATTCAACAATCAAGTTCCAATTACTTTTAATTGCAATTATTTGATATAACGGGGATGGTTTAGTCTCGATTCATTAATAACCTCTGTACTATCCCGTAATTTTTATTTTTTTAAAATAATATTTTACTATAAAAAAGTATTGTTTTTTTTAAATGATTATGTATGTTTTGCTAAAAGCAAGTATACTTTTAATTAAATAATTATTGTTTTGCTTTAAAATAATTATATTGGCTTCTAATAAATTTTTGTTTTATTTTTAGAAATATTCTTTCTTTTATTATACATAAATATATTTATTTTGTGATTTTTTTATTAAAATTTTATTTAAAAGTCATGATTTGATAAAGTTTTGCAATAATATAAATTTTTAGAAATTTTTGGGATATTTTAGCATGAAAAATGGTATTTATATGAATATATATGAAATAAAATAAATAATAATAATAAATATTTAATTATTAAATAATAATAATAAATAAACAAATAAAATAGAAAAGAGAAACGGGGAGGGGGAGACGAAAACCGAGAGGAATTTGCAAAATTATGAATAGTGTGAATAGTACCTCCATGTTTTTTCTCTAAATCTGGAGTGTCTACAAGTCTCTGATCTCAAAACTAAGGGTACCACTAGATTTAGGACGAAGAGTACTACGATTTTGACCGAACAAATTTTCAAATCAATTGTAGAATCGCCGCAGATTAGAAGTAAAAAATTTCAAAAAAAGATAAACTCTGAAACTCTTATTTAGATACCTCAAATTGGAAATATGACATCGTAGATAGATTTAGGAGATAGATAAACCTTATGATATGAGTTTTTTTAGCTATCTGACAACTTTTTGTTCTTGGTGAATAGTATTTTTCAGTGGTGAATAGTGATTTCGCCGCGCTTGAACAGTATTTTCTAGTCATGAATAGTGACCAAGTTCCCAGAGTCATTTTCTTGATTTTTGGACCCTCTAAATACGTTTTTGAAGTATGTTTAGTCAAATGTGGATTGAAAAATTGCATTTTGAGGCTGTCTAATCTAGAGCCTTTACCCTGTGAGTAGATGATTCTTCCTATGGCTTGCCCTATACTCTTCTTGATCTTTAAGCATGTATATGATTATGTTTATGAGATATTTACACTTTTATATGTTTATGAAATACATTAAAATTATCTGAATTGCTTATAATTTGAAATATAGTTCAAGAAGAGTATAATTTTGAAATTAGATTTTTGACCCATGGTATAGCTAATTTCACATGTATTTCTCATTAAATGATAAAGTGAATATTTATGCATGTGGCATTATTTATAAAGCCATTTGATTGCCTCGAGAAAGAGCATGTACATGTGATAAACCCTGAATGTGAAATTTATGACAGATAAATCTGTACTGAGACTGAAAGTCTGTATTATATTGAGAATTTTATACTGAATTATATGGCATATGTGCATATGATATTTTCTGTGGAGGAATCCTATTGGAAACACTGTCTGCTAACAACAGGTGATGTTAGCCCTGGTGCACCTTAATAACCCAGCTAGCAAGGGGTGGTGCTAGTCTCGTGTGTCGGCCAACACACGGGATATGATATGTGAAGAAGAGCGGGATGCCTCCTATATGTTTGAGATGCCAACTATATGAGATGTGATTTTCCTTCCCTTACTCTGTGCTTAGGGAATACCCATATTAGAGTCCCTTCGCGTGTCCTATTGAATGGTGGTAGGTCAAACTTCAGCGGGATGCTGAGTTTAGGCAAATTCTACACCAACAAAGTACGGAAGGGCTTGAACTCTGATATGGTGATTCTGATATGGGATCCTCTTAATGTGTTCATGTGAAAGGTTTTGATGCATTACAATATTTGAATAATGATTATACCGTATTGCATATGACTTTGAATATCTGAATGTGATATGAATTGAGAATATTTGAAATGCGGATCCCATATGGATGTACTTCTGAACTGTATTTTCTGCAACAAATTTTAAAATATGAGTACATCTATATGTTGACCTAAGAGGTCATAGGAGGTATTATTTGCTCACTAAGTTTTCAAACTCATTACACGATATTTATATGGTTTTTAGATAAGGATATAGAGTTTGATCCTTTCCCTTCAGATAGTTGACTAACTAGATGACATGATCTCTAGGTGAGCCTACTTTGTTTCCATGGCTCATAGATTTTGATTTATATTGTACTTGTACTTTAGAGGATGCTCTGAACGCCACAGGCAGAATCCTCACTTCTGTTGTACTTTGATGTTTATAGACTTGGTTTATATATTGTGTATGCATGGGAATACATATCTATAAAAAGTGTATTATACATGTTATGAAAAATATATGATAGTAAAGTATATGTTTCACGTGCCCTAAAATTAGGGGCGTGACAAGTTGATATCAGAGTATTAGGTTTCCCTGTGGCTATTGGAGCAAGGGATTCTTTAGTAGGACCTTTAGTATGGATATGAGCTAGATATATTTATACTTTAGGTGCTGTTGAGGGATTCTATAAGGTTTCAAATTCTTTTCTATTCCAAGTTGATAAAGTTTCTAGTATAAGATAGATTGAATATTGTGGCATCTAAAAAAAATATTTATGGGTCAATCTCTGCTTAGAAGTGAAAAGGATAGGCATGCCAAGGAATTTAAAGAATTGAGACAAATACCAAATATGATTATTTCTGAATGTGACATCCGTTTTACTCGGGTGTCTAGATATGGTAGACTTTGATGTGATACTGAGATTGGATTGGTTGGCATTATGCCATGCCATACTATTTTGAAATGTCATTTTAAGGTTATTAAATTCAATATTCCTAGAGAATTTTCTTTTTTGACACAAGGAGATTGTAGTGAGATATCCAGTAATCTAATCTCTGCTTTAACATCCCATAAGTGATTATAAAAAGATGCTAAGAATATTTGGCAGTGGTCAGAGATGTTGATATAAAGTATACCAATGTAAATCAAGTTTTAGTGGTTAGAGAATTTTCTAATGTATTTCCTAAGGAATTTTCAGGATTATTCCAAAACGATAAATAGAATTTGGTATTGATTTATTTTATGGAACCTAACTAGTGTCTATATTCCCATATAGAATGGCACCCACTGACCTTAAGGAATTGAAAAATAATTAGTTACAAGACGTGTAAGATAAGGGATTCAAATGCCCTAGTACTTTTTCTTGGAGTGCCCCAGTTTTATATGTAAAAAAGAAATATGTATCGTTGTGATTGTGCATAGATTATAGACAGTTGAATAAGGTGACAGTGTGAAATAAATACTCATTACCTCATATGGATGATTTGTTTGACCAGCTACAGGGTGCTCAAAATTTTTCAAATTTTTTTTTTGAATTGATTTGAGATCTAAATATCATCAATTAAGGATAAGGGAAGAGGATATTCCAAAAAATTTCTTTTAGGATTCGGCATGGACACTATGACTTTTTAGTGATGTCATTTGGATTAAAAAATGCCCCAGCCGCATTAATAGATTTAATGAATAATAATTAAGTCACCTTGAATCAATTTGTTATTATATTTATTGATGATATACTAGAATATTCCAAGAGTTCAGAGGATCATAAGCAACATTTAAAGATAGTTTTACAAACTCCAAGGGAGTATAAGCTATATGATAAGTTTTCAAAATATGAATTTTGACTTAGTAATATTACTTTCTTAAGGTATGTGGCTAGCAAGATGGTATCCAAGTTGACCTTGAGAAAATAAAAGTGGTACAGCAATGTCCACATCTTGCTACTGTTACAGATGAAGATCCAAGTCTAATTTGCGCTTTCTGTTGTTGTCTGTTGTCCATTCTATTTGAGTTGTAATTAGATCAGGTACATGAACATATGCTTGTAAAGCATCAATAAACTCCTCAGCATTTAAAGCTGAGATGAGAATTCGTCGTGCTAAGTGTGAGATAAACATTTGTTCCACAGTATGATCAAGAAAAGACAACAGACCATCAAAGAAATGATTAACATTTAATAAACCTATCAGTTTGTGATGTATATTTAGTTGTGCCCAAGATAATATTTGAAAATTTTTCTCTAAAGTACTAAAACCCCCTGGTAAGGCAATGAAGGCATCAGCATTGCTCATCATTCTAACTATGCGCTCATGCATGGAAGCAACCCTATATTCTTCCCTAATTGTCTTCCCTATGATGTTGGATGCAGCTAGAGCTGTAGGAATAATACCTAGAACTTGACATCCTCCTACATGTGCAGCTGTAGACACACACTCCATTTACCCATGGTTACATCCACCATAGACTAAATGAAGTTTTTTTTCTGGCTAGTACAATCCATACCCAGTTTTTGTGTAGCTTTCATATACTTTCCATCTTTTCCAGGATTGGAACCACAAAAGACACAAATATTTCGAAATTGATGGAATATGGTTCCCTCCATAGCTGCACACACTTTAACTTTGAGTATGAAAGTAAAGATATTAACGTATGCATTTATAGAACTCAGAGAAAGGCTTATAATAGCTATGCGAATAAACCGGGTATTATTAGAACAGTTATATGAGTGATTGGTGGATATAAGCTAAATTGAAGGTGAAATTTTAAAAAATGGCAGCAAGCATGTATATGTACAGTAGTTGTGATTGAGATTCATATTAAACACATAAAGAGAATAAGGTTAAGATATCACCAGAAATTTGTCTTTTCTTTGTTGTCCTTGATGAAGAATTGATGTCTTTATTCTTTTAGGGAAGTTGTAGATGATAGGCGTAATTGTAAAAAGAAGAGTGAAAATGCAAACAATTTAATTGTTGAAGAAAGACAATCAAATAATTTATTTTGTTTTTTCAATGTTCTTGCTAGTCAACTATAGGTATTATTAAGTCGACTAGCTATTTTGAGAAATTTTAATTTTGACTGGAGTATTTTACAGTTGATTGATTACATCTATTTTGAAGCAATCAACTGCATCCTACCAGTTAACTACGTATTCTTTGATTTTCACAGACTTTTATAAGTTCAAATTTTTTTTTTCATGTGTTATTTTTCCACCGAATACCAACAACTTTAAAGTAGATTTTAGCATATATATTCAAAACTTGCAGCCACCGATTTTTGCCGAAATAACAGCTAAATTTTGTTTACAGATTTTCAAGAATTACGGCCACTGATTTTAACTTTCTCCAATGCTTTGTCCAAACTTTTGACTTTTTATTTTGGAACCATTCTCTATTATACTTTTCGTCTATTTTACTATATTTTCTCTTATTAATGTTTGGTATTAAATGCAAAGTTCTTTTCCCTCATTACAAGAAAAGTTAATTTATTTTCTTTGAAACTCAGTTATTATGGTGTCTAAGTGGTTAGTAGGTTAAAGTAATGAAAAGTTTGAAAGGACTAGACGGATGATAGCCTTATAGTGCTTTGACGAATGTAATCAAGAGAATTAGTGGTGTTAAAGTTCTTGAGGAATAAAATATGGGAAGTAGGATTTAAATTAATCTTTAAACTCTTAATTTGAAAATATGGAGAATATTTTGAGAATCATCTTCAAAAATAATGTAAGTGATCAAGATATTTGTATTAAAGGTTTATATCATGTTAAATTGAGTCTAGTATCTAGGATGTGAATTATGTTGAAATTGGAAATTCATGTATGAGTAATTGTTGGGAAAAATCTTCTCGAAATGATTGAGTGAATTAAACGGGATTGACATAAGATATAATGAGGTGTTTTTAGATATGATAGAAGAAAGGCTAGAAATTTTTGATAATGAATTTATTGGTGTTAATAAGAGGGTATAGAGTTACTGTGATGAGGTAAGTCGGAATTGTTAGACATACGTCAATGGTACATAAATGTTATACAAGGTTTGGTGGATTTATTGTTACGTATGTTTAACATATTGATTAATGAATTTTAGGATAAAAATAGATGATAAATTAAGATGATGATATTTATGGGAGGATGTTGATATGTGAGAATCAAAGATGACTTGATAGAAGTCTAGAATAAAAAAAGATAGTTATCCAATATGGATGTGAATATGTTCTTTTATGTGTGTGGTTCATAATATTGACTTATAGATATATGCATGCGAGTTTGAGGATATAAAAGAATGAGATACACAATGGTTTAAGAGTTCCTTATATGTATATATATAGTCTGTTGAGTATTTTACATAAAGTGAAATTGATTAGAAAAGAAATACAAGCAACTCAATACTGGTCAAAAGTCTATAAGGGACCATGAATGTTGAGCACTAGAAATTATCAGTTTGTGACCACATATTTTTGAAGGACACACCCATGAAAGAGGTAATGAGGTTTGGAAAGAAGGGAAAAGTTAAACTCTAATATATAAACTCTTTTGAAAACTTGAACAAAGTAAGCATAGTAGTACATTGCCTAGCCTTGCCATTAGGATTAAGTAATGTGGATACAATCTTTCTTGCATCAATGCTAAGGAAGTACTTATTAGATTTTTCTTATGTTACCTAATTTCAAGGAATTCAATTGTACAAGAATTTGACTTAACTATGGGTAAAATCGATGTCTATTGTTAATTGACAAGTGAAAAACCTATGGATGAAAGAAATCCTTATGGTTAAGTTATATGGAAAAATCACTAAAGTGAAGAGACATATTAAAAAGTAAAGATGATATACAGAAAAGATATCCCCAATTATTTAAGCAATAAGGTTGGTAACTTCAAACTAAGTTTTGATTTCATTCCCTACATATGGCATTAACCTTTTATTTGTTCATCAGTTAAATCTATTATCTACAAATAACCCCAAAGGGAAATCAATAATTCAATTTAATGCATCATAAGTGGGTTTCCCCAAATCCTAGAATGGAAACTACTCATGCATAATTGAAATAAAAACCAAAGACAATTTCATTAAGAAAACCATAAATTGTTCAATATAAACCATAAGAGAAAAGTAGATAGAGAGATACAATTCGGTGCATAAATAGAGATGAATCCATGATACAATCTTCAACTTAATGTAAAACCTAATCTAAGACTCAAAGAAATTGAAAACCTACTAAAACCCTAGCTTATAGAATAGAACAAGAGGTTAAGTCTCACTATACATAACTTCTGGGCCGCCTAAAACCCTAAAAAATATAGAATTATACGAAACCGAAGCATAACCGTGTCTTAGGACACGACCTGACTGTGCTTTGGACTAAAATTGGAGGTTACACATTAGCTCCTGCATGGAACACGGCTTGACCATGTTTGAAGCCTTAGAACACGGCTTGGCCGTGTTAGGTGTTGTATTGGTCTTTTCTTGCTCTTCTGTGATTCCTCCTCAGCCTGCTTCTAGTCCAAAGAGCTCTCCAAATATGCTAAGGTACCATTGATTCTTGGGGTCCTATTGCTCACTTGCAAATAGAAAATACATTCGAGTAGTATCTAGAGCAACCAAAATAAAACAAAACGGAAGTAGATAAATAGTCATAAGTTAACTACGAATTAAGGGATGAAATATATAAATTAAATAAATAATTTTTCCTTTTATCAACTCCCCTTTGCTTAAACTTTTGCTTGTCCTTAAGCAAATAACAATACATACCAGCAGAAAAAGGAAAAGACAAACTCAAATTCCAGAAAATAGGAAAACATATTATAGTTAATTTTTCACCCAATCAATGTGATGTTAATAGATATATGAGTAGGCGTTTATCAGTTAGTCTTCATTCTTCTAAAAGTAAACCTGAATTCTCTTATTAAACACTTACTTCTATTGTTACCATAAATGTTATGCACCAAATTGATTTTTAAGCATTTAATAGGACACCGCATCCTTTAGATCTCTTTACCTTGCCTTACCTCTATTTCAACTATATCACTCTTTTTCTTACTCAATTTTTTTTTCTTCACAATTTTTCTTTCTTCTTTCTCTATTTTTTTAATTATTATTATTTGAAATATATAGCGAGTGCATTTTATATTCCATCTCACTGAGGAATAGGCAACTAGGTACTCATACTAAGGCCTTTTTGGTGCCTTGAAAGGGTACTTAGAATAAATATTTTTTGAATTTTATATTCCCTCATTTTTCACCTTTCCCTACCTTCACACTTTCATCATGCCAAAAATAAAAAGGGATATACTATTCATAGCACAATAGGTGAGGTGGTTTTTAAGGAATTAGAGATTCAATGCTAGAAGAGAGAGACTAAATTACAAATACTTTATTTTAAATAGACTATAATACATCACATCTTCATGAGCTAAAATTAACCTATATTACATCAGTTTATTCCCAGAATAGCTAAAGGGACTCACGGACAAGGTATGTACAATTAAATAAAGACCAATCATTTGAAAAAGTAGCTACCCTTATGCTTAAACCATACATTGTCCTCAATGTTCGTAAGCAATGGAATTATGAGGTATAAGAGGTGAGCAACTTAATGAATCATGGGTCTTCTGGTGGCAGAAGAGGTGGATGCTAATTAAGGTGCCAATTATACCAGGTTTGCATCATATGATGCATGGCACCTGTCATGCCTTTCCTTGATTCCATTCTGGTTTGCATGGAATTGAGTGTGGTCCTTTGTTGTATTTGCTCTTCCTCTATTTGGCTAAGCAATGAGGAGAAGGAGTCTTGATCATCAAGTAGCACATATGAAGGACCTATAGTATTAAAAGGATGAAAATGGGGTGGTAGGGCTGGAAGTGGTTGATAGGGTTGCTCATCTCCTTCAAAGTAAGAAATATCATCATTAGTACTCTTTTCTAGGGGATATATCCAATTATCTTGATTGATGATCGTCGTTCTATTTGGGCTAGGAAGGCAAAAAATATTATGCCCCCGGATATGTAACCAACAGTTGGCATTGAGTTTGACTATTAATTTCATATGCAGACATGATTCTAAATCAATCCTTCTATTAACGACTATGGGTTACAAGTCCTATAAATGTGGCTTTAAGCCTAGCCTTTTAGCAATGACAGTTACTAATCCCCTTGTTATAATTTTTCCACTTATGGCGTTACCCACTCTAGCCATTTGTTGGGCCATGAATGCCCTTGTATCAACCCTATTAGCATTACCATAGCCCACAAAAAATATAACTCTCGTTGATTTGCAACCCCATCACTTTCAGCCCTATAAAAATGGTAGATCAAGATTCACACTTTACAAGATTAAAGATGAAAAGATGTGAAAGAAAGAATATTAATTAACATAACAAGAGATAGGTGGCAAAGTCATCCATGAACAATAACAACATGAAGTAGGCGAAAAAGCTAGCTATTAATAAATAACAACATGAAATAGGCGATAAAGTCAGCCATTAATAAATCACATAAGAAAATAAGAAGATAAATACAATATCAAATATAAATATTGAATTCTTAATTAAGATTTAAATAAATCATTATTTTATTACCGAGAGTTTCACCCTTTCACCTTACCATATGAAGATTAGTTATCCATAATCAAAGTAAGATAGAAAAATTGAAGATGAACAAGAATAATGATATTATGAAAGAAATTAAGTATCACAAAATATCTAAAGAAAGAACATTACAATCACTTAAAACCAAACACTGCCTTCAAGACTCCTTTATGGCTCACAACATCCCTTTATTTAAAGTTATAATTGGGGAGGAAGGGTAATTTTCAATAATTGAAGGTAACTGTAACGACTCCATTTTGTAAAATATTCATGAAGTCATTACCTTCAATAACTTACTACTAACTTATGTACTTCAATTAAAAATCTTATTTCAAAATGGACATAATTGAGGTCAAGAGGTGTAAAATGCCCGTAATTAGCATTAATGCTACCATGAGTTTGTGTATATATCACAGTGTCCTAGGTGTTACCTGTAGTACAAAAAGTAGGAGGACACCCTAACACTATGTCCAAAAAAAATCAGCAGCAAGGTATGGTTAGTAAAAATAATACCCATATACACAAAGAACAAGCATACACATGTCTACACCTTAATCATCCATGTTAGCCTCGCATGGGGATTCAGGTGTAGGTGGTAGCACCTCAATTGGAATCTCAGCTAGCTCAACCACGGATACTGTAACATCCCAGACTTTAATAAATGGAAAATAATTCTCAATGGTGAAAGGAATGGAAGAGAATTAAATGGAACATTGATGAAACCTTAGAAAAATGATAAAGTGACTAAATGGCAAAAATTAAAACTAGAAGGGAACAAAGTGTAATATTCTAATTTTTTGGGACTAGAACCGAACATCAAGAGGTAAGGTAAAGATATGGTTTGGATGTGATTCTAAAGCCTATTAGTATCTTCCTAAAAGTGGAATTAAAGCATTTGAAGAATTTGAGGAAGCCAAATAAGGCCTTAGTCAAGGATCTATTTGGAATATAATGGAGTGGCAATCTTGTTATTGTTAAGCTTTTGGGGTGCATTAGTTAGGGAAGGGATGGCTTGTTGGAGAAGCTTGGAATTAAATAATCTTTTTTCTTGACTTGGAGGAGGAGTCGACTAAGAGGGAAGGGATGGCTTGGATAGGAAGTCTTGGCTTGGAGAAGAAGTAGACCAAAATGGGGAAAATATCAAGGGAGAAGAAGGTAGTGGCCAAGGAAAAGAAGAGAAAAGAGAGAGGTCGAGAAAAGGAGAGGAAGGAAAATAAGAGAGAGAGAGAGGAGAGAGGAAGGCACAAAGGTGATGGTCCAAGGAATTTATAGAAAAAGGAAGAAAGAGGAGTGATCAAAGAGGGAGAAATCTAAGGAAGGTTTGAGAATAGAAAGAATATCTGGTTTTGGTAGGTTTAACATTGTCGCTTATGTATAAATATTAATCTATGATGTAGTTCGAATATTGTGATGATAGAATATTAGCTGCTTATATAATTATGTATGGTTTGCTACTTGGAATGTGTTATCGATCGCTATATATTTATTTATAAAAAAAAACCAGTTGTTACAAGTTGGTATCAGAGCAAGTCAATCCTAGGTGACCGTGGGGGTGGACGGTTATCTATATCGATCTAAGGATGTCTTGAGTAAGCATGTGGCTATGTAGTGTAAGGTAGCATATAGTGTCAGTAAGGAAATCACTAGTGTTTCCTATTTGCGTACTTGAGTGGTGTAATGACTACTGTAAAAATATTTAATTTATTGTTAAGCCTAATCACCTCAATAGTGACTGATTTCTTTTAATTGATACAGTAAGTGATGGCACCAATAAGGAGAGATTCGATGAAAAGTGTGGAAGTTGCCCTACATGATTTAGCCATAGAAATTTGAGACCAAGTGTCTGCCATAAATCAAATCTTGCGACATATGCAGAATAATAACAATGATGGTGAGGTTGAAGGAAATCAAAGAAATGCAGGGAATGGAAATGGTTAGGCAGAATTTATGAGGACATAGCCTCCTTCTTTTGTGGGTGAGTGTAAGTCGATAGTAGCTGAAAGGTGGCTGACAGAGTTAGAAAAGATTTTTAAAGTTTTGAACTGCTCTAATGAGCAGAAGGTTAACTTGACTATGTACATGTTGAAAGAGGAAGCTAAATATTGGTGGGGAGGATCCAGGGAGTTGTTGATTCATCAAGGCAGATAGATTACATGGCAAGTGTTTTGAGACACTTTTCTAGATAAGTATTTCCCCAACAGTGTGAGGGTAAAAAAGGAGGTTGAATTTCTTCAACTTAAAGAAGGCAGTAGGACTATTGACCAGTACATCTCTAAATTTGAGGAATTTGCCAAATTTTCAACTTATTTGTGATATAATCCAGATGAAGCCTGGAAAGTTGTGAAGTTCGAAGCAAGTTTGAATCTAGAGATTAGAAGTGCTATAGTTGCCTTGGAGATTCGAGAATTTGCTCTCTTAGTCAATAAATGGTGATTGCTGGAGAAAAAATTAAAAGCAGCAAAAGAAGAAAAGGAGAAGCGAATTCTACAAAAGAGAAAGAGGGAGTCTTCGACCTTTGACAAAATCATGAGGGGGAAGAATGATACCAACGATGGAAGGCCCGTTGCAATGGAATCTAGATTTTATCCACCGAATGTTGTGATGGATAGATGTGGAAAGTATGGACAGCCACATGGAAATAAACCATGTCTTATCAGCCAAATGACTTGTTATCGCTGCAGACAGAACGAGCACTTAGCATGACAATGCCCACAAGGGGATGAAAGAGGAAAAAAAGTTTAAAGGTATTAAAATCATACTTAATTATGTACACATTAAATACCCTTACACTCAACCCTTTGCTTATCCTCAAACAAAATAATTCCTAAAGACAAAAACAAAAATTGACGTATGTAGTGAATGTTAGGCTTATCATGCTTTTGCCTCATAACAGAAATATATGCTCAAGAAAAATTTCAAAAAATCATAACCATGCACAAAATTAACTTAAATGCAATTCATAATTTTATTCTCTTGAACTCTGAGTGTGTACATGTCTTTGGATCATTTAATTTTCTTTACCTAGATGAGTTTATATATCTGAAAAATTGAGGTTTGGATCTCTATTTAATTTAAGATTTTCATAGGATTATTTTTTATGCTGCCCTCTACTAATGTAGGCTAAAATTACCTCTAAGATCAATATGCCTTTATTTAGCTTGTAATGTGACTAGGGTATAGGGTAGGATAGAGGATATAATTTTAGGCTAAATAGTCCAAAGCCACATGATTAAATATGATCTCTTGAGCCTTTTCAATTTTGGAGAAATTTTCCCCAATACTCATTTTCTTGCTTCAACTGAATTCAATTAATTCTTTTCCTTAGTTCTTTATTTCTTTTCTTTCACCTATTGCATAGGCTTTTATCCTTTCTTTTGAATTTTTCTTTTCTTTCCTTTGGATTTTTCTTTTATTTCCTTTGCTTCGCCCTCCCACCTTTTGGTCAATAAAGTTCTACAAAAAGATATTTAGAAAAATAATCATGGAGTGAGTGAATAAGGTAAAAAATAAGGATTTTTATCACAAAATTTGGTTTTTCGCTCTTTTGTGGATCTAGAATAAAAAGTCAATTAAACACAGATAGAGGAACTAAGGATATATAATTTCCTTAGGTTAGATTTAAAAGGTTCAATCTATCAAATAATGCTTAAATTATCTCCTAAACAATAGATAGATTAAATACCCAAATTATCTCCTAGAATCCTATTGAGATCATAAAAAATTTGAGTTACCTAAACTTTCTCTAAGTAAAAGATAGATTAAATACCCAAAGTTGTTGTGCAAAAGGGCTTCAAAATTCTAAAGTCAAAAATAAATTGTAAAAGAGTTAAAATTGCACACAACAATGAATTTTCTACATTTTTTAGAGTTGAAAAACTGCATAGTTATATCATTGGATATTAGTTGTGCCTACCAAATCAAAACATAAATTGAAACACTCATACTATCACTCAACTTGCTAAACACAATAAAAGTGCAATGATAGAGAAAATAAGAAAATTGATACTTAAATAGGGTCACAATCTTTGAGTCAAATATACTTCCACCCATAACTCACAATTTACATTGTTCTCAATATAAAATAAAGATTCTGAGGGAGATATGAAGAGATATAAGTTAAGTAAACTTCCTTGAATTTGTTTATAGTGGGATGAGAGTGCTGCATTACTGATCCCTAAAGTTTTATGATTTCCACATTCTTTCTTTTTCTTTGACAAGAAAAGACTATGTTGGGTTGCCTCCCAATAAGTTCATTTTTTTAAAGTTGTTGGCTTGACTCAAAGCTCCCTTTTACATTTAGGGAGGATCCTTGATGTCCACTTTAATTTGAAATTTTTGGGACTGATTCAAGCCTTGAAGTTTTACAACATTATAAGAAAACACATTAATAATGACAAGGGGTCCAAATCAGGGAGAATTTTTCTTACCTTTGCAAGGTTTAGTCCCTTTGATTAACAAAGCTTGATGCAATTCTATAGCTAGGTGTATGCTTTTAAGGTTTGAAATAGTTCTTGCATTGACAGTTCCTTGTTCCTGAAAAATATTTATTAATGCTTCCTCTTTTTGAGCACTTAGATTTTTGGCAACTATGATAGGTAGTGCCTCTCTAATTTTCAAGTATTTTAGGTGGTTGGGAAGAGATTTTCAGATTTGATCTAGGATCTTACAAAACAATAGATGCAAGTGTTTCATTAGAATCTGGTAATAAAGTAGGGGGATCCTTACCTACTTGCTACAATTTTAGAGTTACTTTTAATACTCCAATATTTTTCTACAAGTCAATATTCAAGGTTGGTTCCTCAACCTTCTTTTAGAAGGCTCAACATCCTGTTTTATATAGTCAATCATATTAATACCATAGTCAATAAGATCTTTCATGGCATTACAATTACCAAACTTTATAATTGTGTCTTCAAATTCCATTGTTAGTGTGCCACTATGAACATCTATTATAGCTTTGGATGTTTTTAAGAATGGTCTCCCTAGTAAAATTGGAGTGGTTTGATGATCATTCTCCATATTAATCACATAAAAATTAGTAGGAAAAATTATATCATCAACTTGTACTAAAACATTCTCAACTACACCCTCAAGAAGGGTATTAGATTTGTTAACCAATTGAATTATAACACCAGGCTTTTTCAAAAGTCCTAGTGCTAAAGATACATAAACAGAGTATGGCATGACATTAATAGATGCTCCTAAATCTAGCATAGCCTTCTTAAATTTGGTATTACTTATAGTGTAGGGGATTG